>PVKB01001934.1:0-342073 GCA_004027205.1 Ctenodactylus gundi
TAAATTGGGTTTGAGCTTGCACCTCTCCTGCCTCAGGCTTCTGCAATGCTGGGATTATAGGCCTGTACCACTGGGCCTCACTAATTTCTATTTTAATAATGATTGTTTTCTTCCTCCTTCTCTTCCTTCTTTTCTTTTAACCATTTCCAAATATGTACTGATTTGCTACTATGTGTAAGGTATTAGGCATTTAAAGATTAGTAATACATCAAGAATCACTTTCATAATTTTGTTTGATCATCACACACTTCTTGGAGGTAGACAGAGCAGGTGGATTTATTTTCACTTGTATCTTACAGATGAGAGGATTGAAGTGGAGGGACGTAACGTCAGATAAAGACTGATAACTCTTAATAATTAATATTAACACAATAGCAAACACTGATGAGAATTTATATTCCAGATGATGTGGTAAGCACTTTACCTAAATGTTCCTTCTCCATGGGGACACATTCCTCCTCCCAGAGTGCTCAAAGCTAGAGTTTTGTGTGTCCCTCCTCTAGTGCTTACCATGGGCCCACGCAAACAAGACAAAATGAGCTGCATAAAGATGGGCTGCAGATGACATTCATCTCTGTACTTCCCATGTCACTCAGTTTGTGTTGTTATGTATAAATGTCTAAGCGACTGAATTACATTAAATTAGAGTGCAGATAATCATTATAGGTGTAGAACAAGATTATATATATTATTTTAGGCTGCTAGAATGGAAGTTAACCATAGAGAATGACATTTTATTCATAACTTGAGCCTGTAGGAAAATAGAAATTCTTAAGAATTATTAATATAGTGTAATTTAAAATATTGAAACTTTTATGTGTTTTCCCACTTGCTGACCAGAAATAAAAATTTGCCTCTCATTTCCCTGCTACACCTACTCTTTCCTCATCTCACTGAGGCTCTTTGGAATTGGAGAATTTTGACGTGATAGAGCAGAGGAATCTGAGTTTGGTCTAGTCCACATGGTCTGCCGAGTCGTATGGTATGTGGCATTCTAGTAAGAGGTCCATAAATTTATATATTAGTAATTAAGACATAATAAATACCCTCTAGTGAAATTAGAGTTAGGAGAGAAAAGAATATAAAAGATTTTTTTTATTGTACCTTTACTTAAAACAATGAAATTCTACTTCTAATGCTTGTCTCAGTAAGATCAACAAACTAGAGAACCAGAGTGAGGTAGATGGCAGTATATGTGGATTTACTCTTCAGATATTTTAAGAGCAACATCTAAATTGTAAGTATTAAATTTCATGTTCAGCTGGTGGCAATATAAAGCATAGTATCAAAAAAGAGAAAGATTGGAGAAAGCATTTGGTACTAGGCTTCCGTTAATTATGAATAAGGAACAAAGCAAAATCTCTTGCTTAAAATTAGAATAAAAGATGGGTAATAGGGGCTTTCCTGATGTCTGTGATAAGATTGAAGACAGTAATAAAATGAATAAATTACCCTCAATGGTGAATAAATTACCACCACCATAAAATATAACCTTCATATGAAAAGCTGCTTCATAATATATTAAATGGGGGTATATTTAAGTGGAGACATTGCTAGGCAGCTGTACAGCTATCTGCACTAACAATTAAATATGGTCTTTCAGAAATAAGTGTGGCAATAAATTAAAACCAACGTATACTCCTTCCTTTCTTCTATACCCACTGAGCCTTTGTTGTTATAAGCCTTAGAAACCGATCAGGATTATGCCAGTGGCTCCATCCTGTAGTCCCAGAATTTTGGTGGAGAGTACTGTAGTTGGAGAATTGCAAGTTGGAACCCAGCCTGGACAACTTAGCAACTTAGGAAGATCCCGCCTCAAGTAATGATAAAAAGGGGCTGGGAATGTAGCTCAGAGTAAAATTTAATTCCCAGCACCACAGGAAAAAGGAAAAAGGACAAAGAAAGAAAGAAAGAAAAAAAAAACACTTCTCTGGGAAGATGGACTGGAAGGAATGAAGTAATTGTATTAAAAGTTTTAGTGTAACTAAGCAATATTTAAAACACTAAAATTTCTTTTTTTCATCTGCCATGAGAAACTTTAGGGAGCGTTCTTTTTTAAAAATTGCCTGTGCTGTTCTCACTTGTGTATTTATGTGTTGCTGTGTTTTTGGATTTTCAGAGGATGCCTTTTTCCACAAAAAAATGCAGTATGAATAAAAAGAAAGTATATATGAGTGACCATGACTTAACTGTCTCGCTAGTTGAGAAAGTGGGCCTGCCTGTGAACAGAATCAGAGAGGACTCCTTTTAAAGCATTAGGTTTGAGTAGGGTATTTTCTTTTCTAAACCCGGGACTGGCCAGAGATTCCTGAAGATTTAGAAAAAGGCATTTATCTCTATTCTCTGAGATATACTTATCTTATATGTATGTTCACTAAGTTCACCTACAAATATTCTTGTTGTTACTGTAATTTTGTGATACTAGGGATTGACCCTAGGATCTCACACATGCTAAGCAAGTGCTTTACCACTGAGCTACCTCCCAGCCCTTTTTAAAATTTTATTTGGAGACAGTCTCACTAAGGTGTCTGCAGCCTTGAACTTGCACTCTTCCTGCCTCAGCCTCCTCAGTAACTGAAATCACATCATCTAACATTATTTATTGTCTCTTAAGACAGCGTCTCTGGTGTTAATGTAGCAGGACCACCAAAAATAGGGACTAAGTACACCTCTGTAGCTGTGAAATTCTTTTTGACAAAAGGCAGGTGGTTGGCTCTTTCAAATGTCTAATTCTTTCCTAAACTTCCAAGTTTCTTTTTCTCTACTCATCATAGAAATATCTTTCTTCAGTACCTCTTTAACCTCATAAGTATTGCAGTACAGTAATTGAAAATAAAAAGAAAGTAGTGTTGTAAATATCAACTATTTGATCATTTATATAGGTTTTATGGGATAGGTCTAGCTTTTAATTATTATAATATTTTTATTATAAAAGAGTAACTTCTAAGTAGTGAATGACCAATTCTTTAGAAGTTAAAACTATAGGCTACTTTTAAATTGGGAATCTCACTATTATTTGTCTTAAAATTGTACCAAGTATAACATTTATTTAACTGACTCCTTAGTGTTTTTGGCTTCTGGCTTTCTTACTTAATCCAGACAAGAGGCACGAAAGTCACATTTTATTTAGATAAATTTTTTTGAGATTGGCAGTTAATATTTTTTCCCAACAGCTACTGTTTGTATTAGTATGTAATTGTGAGAAACAGTAGTTAAACTTGTTGATGCACATCCGTATTGCCTCAGCTTCACCTTGACTTCTCCCTCCTCCTTCTTGCTCTCTCACCTGCCCCCACATCCGTCCTCCCTTTCCACAAATTCAGCTCCCTGCTTCCTCCATCTCTCTCATGTGGCTCTATAATTTATTTATACTTTGGTTTTCTTATAGAAACCATGCAATATTTAATCTTCTAGACCTGATTCACTTCACTAAGCACAATGGTTTCATAGTGTATCAATTTTCCTACAGATTACTCAACTTTTTCTGTCTTTATGGCAGACTAGTACTCTATTGTATATATACACCAAATTTTCTTTATCCATTGATCTATTGATGGACATTTAGGCATCTTCCCTGATTTAGGTTTTAGGAGTTACACTGTTATAAACATGCGTATCTATGTTGGATGATGCTTTTAACTCTTTTAGGAAGATACCTAGAAGTGTAGCTGGATCACATGGAATATCTACTTTCAGTTTTGTGAGAATCTCCATGCTGCTTTCCGTACCAGTTTACAGTCCCATCAGCAATGTAGAAAGTGTTCCTTTTTCATGACAATATTGATTTCTTATTTTGTGCAGTATAATTTAGCATTAGAAGTAACTATCATTTTGATGAGCCTTTCCTCCTACATATACTCTATTATTAAAAATATTATAATAATGAATGAATATTCAGTAAATATTCATCCATGTATCTGACTGATATCTTACATATATTATTTCCTTTAAGCCTCTCTATATCTCTAAAGCATAGCTTATCATTTCCTTTCTTACAGATGAGGAAAATTACTGGCACATAGCCACATAATTAATTAGTGCCAGACTCAGGACTTGATTCATACATTGGGTTTTTAATAGTTGGAATCAACTAAAAATACATAATCAGGATGTAACTATCTGAAGGCAAAGAGAGAATTCCACATTGTCATCATTTTTTTCATTCATTTAACACACACACACACACACACACACATACGCACACACATACATAATATAATTTTGATGTTAGTCTCTACAGATTTCCATGTTAAATATTGAAGGCACCATGTTCAGTCAACCATTTTCTGTTTGGTGTATACTCATGGTGTTTACAAATAAACAATAAAAGAAATTACTCAAATAATCACAGTAGTATTTATTATATTGACATACTGCAAAAGAGGAACATAGACTTGAGAGATACAGTAAAAGATTCAGACTTGGATGAGGGTCTAGAATCATAAAGAAGTAAAAACCTGAGCTATGATCTGAGGAATGAGAGTCAGGCAGCCATGGGAGGTAGGTAGGATTCTTCCAGACAAGAAATGGCATTTGTAAAGACCCTGAGGCAGGAGGGAATATGCTCTGTTCAGAAACTGAAAGAAGGATACTGTGTTTGGATACATCCAGAGAGGAAAAAGTGGCATAAGAGGGGTGTCTTTGTGCCTGGCCTTGGAGGTGTTTGCGTTTTTAACCTGCCAATAAGAGGAAGCTACTAAAGAATTTTAAGCAAAGAAGTGATAACACCATAGTTGCTGTTTGTAAGAGTTACAAGAGTGTAACAAATTGAAGGCGGGGCCAAATTGGTTTAAAATAATATCTAATATCAGAAAATTTTTTGATAAGATGGAATATAATTCAGTGGTAGAATCCTTGCCTAGCATGGTCAAGGGCCTGGGTTTGATTCCCAGTAAGAAAGGAAATGTACAGAAAGGAAATGACATGTAGTAATGAGACAAAAATCTTTAACATATAATTAAAGAACAAAAATTAAAATACCTACTTGTGATGCTGTATTGTATAGCATGGAAGAGTCTCAAATAAACTTATTGAGAATTATAAACAATAAGGGAGGTAGACAGTATCAATATATACTGGTGGGGGTGGGACAAGGGGAGAAATGTATACTAGGGTATCAGAGGGAAGAAATGGGGCTCAGATAATAGGGCTTGACATACATTAATTTTCCTCAGGATTACCCATGTTTACTCTGAAAGTGTGGAGCCAAACAAACTTGTGTTGAACTATTTCTGTTATACATTTACAAATTCATAGTTCACATTCCCATGCTTTGTGAATATATATTTGACATGATTGGTTTGCTACAATTTATTATTTCACTTAAAAATATTTACCGAGCATCTGCTATGACCTAGCTACTGTGATAGGTACTGGAGTAATAGCAAAATGCAATGCAGATCTTCATGGAGATTTTATTTTTATATTAATTTATTCTCTGCTATGATTTGGATCTGGAATGTCCCCCAAAAGCCTCATGCATTTGGAACCATGTGATGTTAGGAAGTGGTCAGAAGGGGCAGAACACTGGGCTTGACCTGGAGGGGTGCATCACTGGGACATGACCCGGAAAGATATATACTGGCACCACCTCTCCTTGCTTAGTTGGCTTTGTGTTGGACTTGCCATGAACAGCTTTTCCTATTCCTGGGCCTCTGCCATGTGCTTCCCCCATGGCCAGCCACTTTGGAGTGCACTGTGGCCTTCTGAAATTGTGAGCTAAACTAAGTCTTTCCTTTCCTCAGTTGTGCATGTTGAGTATTGTGTTCCAGCAACGAAAAAGCAACTAAGAAATTCTCAAAAATTGTAGTGCTTAGGGATTTACTTAGAAAATGCTTTTTAAAGGATTAATACACTATTTTTAAATAAAAGGTTAAGGTAAAAGTAGTTATTTTGGACTTGATCTTGACTATTTCTCTTAGGGCTTTATGATTTCGGTTTAAGAAAAATCTTGAAATGTTTGAAAACAGGATACTGTGTATAAAACAAAACAGCCCTTAATATATGTTTCTGTATGTCAAAAAAGAAGCAATTGAGACTGATGCTTTTCTGACCTTTGTGTTGACCTGTACTGATAGTTCATTTGAACAGCAGCTGAGATTACTTGATGTGGCATTTACTGATACCATTATTATTGTCTGTTTCAGGGACGGCTTGATTCTCTAACAGAAGTGGATGACTCAGGACAATTAACTATCAAATGCTCTCAAAATTACTTGTCTCTGGACTGTGGTATTACTGCATTTGAACTGTCTGACTATAGTCCAAGTGAGGATTTGCTTGGTGGCCTGGGTGACGTGACCTCTAGCCAGGTCAAACCAAAACCCTTTGATTCTTGGAGCTATAGTGAAATGGAGAAAGAATTCCCTGAGCTTATCCGGAGTGTTGGGTTACTGACAGTGGCTGCTGAGCCCATCCCTTCCAACTGCAGTGAAGCAATCAGTGAGGAGGTGTCTCAAGTATCTCTTTCAACAGAGGACAAAGATGGATGTGAGGAAAGTAGTGTTTCTGTAGTCGAACAGCAGGCAGGTTTAAAACCAGGTATGTCATCTACAGGGGAAGTTCTGACAAGTGCTCTTCAACCCTCTACTGAGAACATGAAGCAAGACCAAGTTGGTGCAAAGAACCAACAACTTCTTCCTTGTGAAAATGCAACCCCCAAACGATCCATCAGAGATTGCTTTAATTATAACGAAGACTCTCCCACACAGCCCACGTTGCCGAAAAGGAGGCTCTTCCTTAAGGAGGAAGCATTTAAGCATGATCAGAGAGGCTGTGGTGACAAGAAGCACGTGGTTGATCTGAAGCCTGAGATGAGCAGAAGCACCCCTTCATTAGTGGACCCTCCAGACAGGTCTAAGCTTTGCCTCGTGCTGCAGTCTTCCTACCCCCACAGCCCTTCTGCTGCCAGCCAGTCCTATGAATGTTTGCATAAAGTGGGGGTTGGTAATCTTGAAAACATAATCAAAAGTCACATTAAAGAAATCTCTTCCAGCCTAGGAAGGCTTCATGATTGCCATAAAGAGAAACCTCGACTTAAAAAGCCACACAAGTCAGTAGAGGTACCTCCATGCCGAACACCAAAGCAGGGAACTGGTCTGGATAAGCAAACAGAAAGCAAGAGCTCAGTTGTGTTGAACGGAATGCCTTTGTGTACAGCCAAGGCCGTAGAGGGGCCAGAAGCAGATTCTACTTCCACATCCTCAGTTGAACCAAATAATCAGAGCAGTTGGAATACTAAATTACCAGTGCATTCAGAAACATCCAGTTCACCACCCCTTACTCAGAGCAGTGAATCCTCTGTTGACTCTGACAATGTTGTATCTCCAGTATCCCTTCTTGTAAAAAACAAAAGCAAAAAAGAGTACTCCTCTTCCCCCAGTCATGTCGCCAAGAATGGTCAGGTAGTAGAGGCTTGGTATGGCTCTGATGAATACCTAGCACTGCCCTCTCACCTGAAGCAGACAGAAGTGTTAGCTTCGAAGTTGGAAAATCTAACAAAACTTCTGCCCCAGAAACCAAGAGAAGAAACCATTCAGAATATTGATGACTGGGAACTGTCTGAAATGAATTCAGATTCTGAGATCTATCCAATGTATCACGTCAAGAAAAAACACACAAGGCTAGGCAGAGTGTCCCCAAGCTCCTCCAGCGACATAGCCTCTTCCCTGGGGGAAAGCATTGAGTCCGGACCTCTGAGTGACATTCTTTCTGATGAAGAGTTGTGTATGCCTCTCTGTGTCACAAAAAAATTCACTGATGTGAAATCCGAGAAAGCTTCATCACAAAAAAATGAGAGCCATTCCACCACAAAATCAGCTTTAATTCAGAAACTAATGCAAGATATTCAACACCAGGACAACTATGAGGCCATATGGGAAAAAATAGAGGTAAGACATTTCTTGCTTGATTTTTGGAATTAATCCTTGGAAAAGATCAGCTCCTCCTCACTCCATTAGTAAATGTGTTACACTTTTTGATTAACCTGATTTTCCAAAGAAAGAAATGAAAGAGCACACTGACCGCACTGTAGCATTATTTGCATCACTAGGAAGTGCCTTTGTCAATATATTAACTTCATGAGTCGTTGCCCGTAGTAGAATTCTCTGTTGGTGCAGCTCAAACTTAACAGGGTTCCCCCTAAATGATGCACTCCTTGAAAGTAACACAAATTGAAGTAAAACAGTAAGTATGCACATGTGTTTTAGGGATACACGAATGGAATAATCCAGTTATCTTCAATGATTTTTGTTCTCATCTCAGAATAACTTTTGTATCTCTAGTATCTTCCCTTTGAAACAGACCAGACCATTTCTAATTTATTGAAAATCTTTTTGTTTTCCTCTGTGAGACCCCTGGCTTATAACCGCACTATATATACTTTGTAGACTCTGGGATGGGGAATTGACTTTTTGGGTTAATATTCACATTTTAAGTGAATTTTTATATGTGATGAAATATTTGAAGATAGGCTTATCAAAATTCTCAGATTTGAGTTCCAACATATATGATTCAGTCTTTTAAAAGTCAATGAAGTAAAAAAGATTCTTTCACTTTGATTATGTTAATAATAGTCCTTTCTCCAGAGCTCCATTGGAAATAGATTTTATTAATGTAATTCTTAGTTTTTTATTATTCAGTGTCACATAAATCACTATAGCTTACTTCATGTGTGTAGCACTTTATTATGTGTAGAACTTTTCACATATACTTCGAAAATTGATTTTCATAGAAACTATGTGAAAAGGGCAAATCATATCAGACCACTCTGCCTTTACAGTGATGGAAACACAGGTTCATTGAACTTATTTTACCCAAACTGAAATAGTTGAATGTACAGGTAAATGAAAGGTAGACCGTTTGCTTGAGAAACTGACACAAACCCATGTCTTTTGACTCTACTAAGTCCAATTCTTGTCTTTTGTATCACATTACCTCTCTGAAACAGGCTAAAGTATCTGTTAGTGGGAAACTATAACAGTAGGGGAGAAAAAAATGTTTAGGAGTCATCCGCTCTTGATGACCCAGTGATCTTCAGCCTTTCTGGCACCAGGAACCAGTTTCATGGAAAACATTCATTTCCCCAGGTGGATATGGTGCTAGCATCACAGCCTCAGCTCCACCTCACGCCATCAAGCATTAGATTCTCATAGGGAGCATCCAACCTAGATCCTCTATGTGCACAGTTCACAGTGGGGTTCATGTGCCAATGGGAATCAAAAGGTGCCAGTGATTGACAGACACAGTGCTCGACAGTGCTCAGGTGCTAATGTGGGTGATGAGCAGTTGTAAATACAGGTGAAGTTTTGCTCCTTGTCCTGCTATTTGCCTCCTCTGCTACCCAATTTCTAACAGGTCATAAAACGGTACAAGACTGTGGCCCAGAGACTGGGGATTTATGAAATCCCTTTGGTTCTATTTTTTTCCATCTGTTCTGAGACCACTGTTATGCAAAAAAAGAAAAACCTAGAGTAGAGTATAATACATATGAATAGAACAACCATGAGGAAGAAAATGCAGATTCATGAAGAAATATTAACATAAATATAAACTAAAAATACTTTGATAATTAACATTCATCAAGTGTTTATGTACCCACTTCTCACAACCCCAACATTATCCCCGTTTTATGGATAAGAAGATGCACATGGGTGGAGACCAGACATTCTTCTTAGAGACCACTCTGGACTAAATGCTATTGTGCCTCTTCGTAGGGTTGTTACCAGTATGTACTGAGTGTAAATACTTCGTATTGCTCGCAGGGCGTTCTCGGGTCTGATGTGGATTGTTCTCGTGAGTTCCTCGGTGGCGTTAATTCCAGCTGTTCTTCATGCTCATTTTCTTTCATTCCCACTGGCTTCTTTGTTGTTTCTAGAAAGTGCTGGTCATGCTCCTGCCTGCATTCTGTCATTTTCCCTTGCCTGCATTCTCTCCATTAAACACTCTTATGAACATCCTTTGAGTCTTTGCTCTCAATAATTACTCTCTTCAAGAAACCTACCTTGAAACACTATAATCTGACCTTATTATTTTTTGCAGTTTTTATCACATTGCTATTTTATATACTTTTCTTATGTATCGTGTATTGTTTTTATTGCTTTTAGTCCGCTTCTGGGAGGACATATATATTTTCCTGTTTGGTTTGTTCATGAGTTTCACAGACCTAGAACAGTACCTTGTACATAGTAAGAACTCAATCAAGATTTTGAATGAATGAACCTCCATTTCAGAACGGGGGAAACCAAATTCAGAGAGAGAAAATCACTTTATGTATGCAGTACATCTTATAAATCAGAAAGACAGGCTTTAAGCTTTGTCTTTTTATTCTTCTACTAGATAAAGACTTGAAGATAGAGGACTTTCTTAAGAGAATTAGGACATACAGAAAAAAAATTTAGGGAACGAGGACTGTCAAGTTGTAGCCCAGTTGTAAGTCAGGAACAAAGAGGCAGCTCATTGTGGGAACCAAAAAAGATAATGTATTAGACAGATTTCTTGTCACTGGGACCAAATAACTTGCATATATGTCTTAAAGGAGGGAAAGTTCATTGGGTTCAATTTTAGATGCTTCAGTTCATGGTTGGCTGGCCCAAGGTAAAAATACCGTAGAAGTGCATGGGGGGAGGAAAACCTCTCAGCTTGTGGCAGCTGGAAAGCAGAGCAGAGCACCAACAGCAGAGAGGAAAGAGCTAGGGGCCAGGTACTGTGTCCAGAGTGATGCCCCACGGTGCTTTGCTGATCTGCGAGGCATATCTAAATCCAGTCCAAGTTGGCAATCATGATGAACTGTTGCTGAGAAAATACTGGAGTTTTAAGTACATGGAGGGAAAAAGAGATACTAAATATGATGAATGTTCGTGTTGTTCTTTGTAAAAGCGAGATGAAGAAGAATAAGGTCTAAAGGAGAAAATCCTATCAACCTTTACATTTGTTTGAAAAAGTCAATGAGGACCTTAAAAAATTGACTTAATGGTGAAATAGAGGTAGAAGCTGGATTTTTAGATCATTGAAAACTGACCAAAAAAATTGGTAATAGAGTGAAAAACCAGGTTGTAAAAGATATTTGAGACAAAGAATGAGAAAAGAAAGCCTAATAGAAGTTTCTTAAAAAAAAAAAACCAGACTTTCTTGAGAAACGAAATGGTAAGAGAGCTGAAAGTAACCGGAGAGAATCTGGAGATGGAACACTGGGACAGAAGAGCAGAGTGCATGGAAGTCAGTGAGAAGAATTATGCTCAGATGTAAGTGATGTAAATCACAAAGAACGCAATGCCAATATATATTCTGCTTTTGATTCTACCTTTACTGAGTGGAGAATGTTGCTTTTTTTTTTTCTCTTGTCACTTGTACGTGTTCCACCCTGTGGTCTCTGAGTCACACACAGCAGGAGGCTACTAGTAAAGAGGGACTTTACAGGATTATGATGAAATTCCCCAGGAGAACACCTGGAGTTTGTGACCAGAGTGTCCTTAAATGGCTAGTAGGTTCCTGTTGCTTCTTACCCCTCACGTTTGTATCTTTCTTTTAGATTTTGGCAATATGAGAATGTTCTTTCTAATGAATATTCTTTATCCTTTGGGACATTAATTGTTTTGAATAGATAATATATTTAATCATTTGAAGACATAGATACCTAGTAAATCTACCTCCCATCCTTATGCCCCCATTGTAGGTTCTAAATCCATATAGTGATTGCTGTTGATTTTAGTCTTGTGTTCTTTACAAAATTATTTATACATACACAGGCAAATGTGAATAAATTTGTTAAGCACCATGTTTAAAACTGGGAAGCAAGTCATAGTTTTTCCATTTGCACAAATAAAATCTTTTTTTGGAAGCCGAGTTTCTGAGGGATGATCCCTTTCCTGAGATCTCTGTGACAGTAGAGGAGATTTTGTCCAACTCTGGATGATTTATCTGTAACCAGTGCTGTCAATAAGTCAGTTGAATGGCTCTGGCTTCAGTACTCATCCTCTACGGGAGCTTCTCAAGGCATAAAATTAAAAGTGAAAAAATGAGTCAAGCCATTAAACCAGACTCCTTTGTTTTAACACATCCAAGAACTATCATAAAAGCAGTGAGGAAAAAGAAGGGAAGATTGTATCTGGAATAGATGGAATCTAACAAAATGGTGAAAAATTAACTTAGCCTGATAGCTGGACATATGTTGTAAAATAATAGGTGTGGCGAGCAATAACTCATGGGCCAGATGTCACTGGATGCCTGTGTCTACAAATAGTATTTTATTGAAACACAGCCATGCTCATTGTCTATGGATTTGTTTGTTTGTTTGTTTGTTTGTCCTACAAAGCCAGATTTGAGTAGTTGCAACAGGAACTATATGGCACTTAGTGACTCAGTGTTTCTTGTTTGGCCTTTTACAGAGCAGTTATTCACCTCTGCTCTTGCTCAAAGAAGGAAGCAAAAGAGTTTATGATTAGCATATTTTATGTTCCAATTTTAAAATAGATTCATTTATATAAAACCCCTTAGAAAATGTGGTATTCGTTCTATTTTACAGATGAGTAATCTGAGGGTGGAATGCAAGTGACATGTTCAGAGTCTCCAGCTGCTAATTGTTAAGGGCTGGGATTCCAACTGAGATGCCAAGGGTGATTTGGTTTTTCCTCCTGTGATACATTCAAATGTCAGAAAATAGAGACAGTGATCATTTGTGCACATAAAAATTTACTTATAAAGCCCACAAGCTACTACTATATTAGTGAATGAACAGGGTGGCAGCAGCTTCATAAACTGAATTGAAATGAACAGTCTGGTAAATAGCTATTTTTCCAGAGTGGGAAATTATTGATGCCAGATTAAGAGCCAGATGATTTCTCAGAGGGCTGGGAGGACATCAAGCATGGTGCCACCTCTGTGAAGCATTTCAGAGCAATCCTATGAGGGTGCAGTACAAGATTTACTTCTCACATCATAGGTTTCCTGCTCACATTAAGTTCTCAAAACTTGTCCCGTAACTTTGTCCCATAAGGTTGGAATTAGTAGAACTGAGCTCGAGAATGCATGACATAGCTGAGCCCATTTCTCCACAGAGATATAAATGTCTTCAAATGCCAGATTGTGGCATCTCTGCTATCGTTCATTGACTCAGCTGCTGCGTTTCATCCTAGAGACAACGTAAAAACTTGTTTGCTATCAGCTGTGTCATTGCACATAAGTTATTTTGGATTCGGTGAAGCAGATGCTTAGCTGAGTGCTTGTTCCTTGTAACGAGGCTGTGAAATCCCAAGGCTGATTTTGTGGTAACAGCACAAAGGCAGTCAGTGTTTTTCTCACCTAGAGAAGAAGCTGGCAAGTGGTGGGTCCTCTGTGACATGAATGTAGAGAAGGATTTTTTTCTGTGATTGTTTTTTTTTAACTTCTCTTTTCCCACGCTACAGTGGCCCCAGACAGGACCTGTCTACCTGTCTTCGTTTGTGTTGTACACTGGCATATCAATATCACTACCCTGATGGAGGCACTCAGATCAAAACTGTTCTCCTGAGTTCTGTCCTTACTTTTCCTTTTTCTTCTTTCCTCTTTATTCTGGTAAAAAAAAATATACACTTTATCATCTTCGGCATTTAGGTTTACACTTCAGTAATGTTAAGCCCATGCACATTGTGAAACACATCTCCAGAAATTTTGTGAATTTCAAGCTCTGTTTTCTTAAACAACTCCCTTCCTCTCCAGCCCCTTAAAGCCATCATTCTACATTTAGCTCAGCGATTTGGACCATTCTGAGTACCTCACAAAAGTGTGATCATTCAGTATTTGTCTTTTTATGGCTAGCTTATTTCACTAACATAATGTCCTCAAGTCCCCAAGTTTTATTTTTATCGTGGTGTATGTCAAGAGTTTTTTCTTTGCAAAGCTAAATGATGTTTTTGTATATTTGGGTTATTTAATCTCTTGCTTATCACGTGCAGCAGACACCTCTTTGGGCTCTTGCTTTCATTTTAGGACATCTACTTAAAGATGGGGAGCTGAGTCATATGATGATCTAGTCTATCTTTGGAAGGCACCTCTATACCGTTTTCCAGAGTGGTCACATTACTTTACAATCCTACTCACAGTGCACAGGGTTCTAATTTTTGTGCATTCTTTCCAATACTGTTACTTCCCTTTTTAATTTTGTTTTTGAAGCAGGTTCTCACTCTGTTACCCAGGCTTGTCTCAAACTCTTGGGTCAAACAATTCTTCTATCTCAGACTTCCAGATAGAACAGTAGGGATCTGCCACCATGCTTGGCTTGTTTCTTTTGTTCTTTACAGTAGCCATCCTACTGGTTGAGAGGTGGCATTTGACTTTGTTTTGATAAACATTTCTCTAATGGTTAGTAATACTGAGCATTTTTTCATGTGTTTGTTGGCCATTTGTAAATCATCTTTGGAGAAATGTCTGTCTTAGTCTTTGACTCAGTTTTAGAGAATTTGTTTTTTTTTTTTTGTTATTGAGTTGTAAGTTCTTTATGTATTCTTAATATCAAAGCATTTAAATATATGTAATTTGCAAATATTTTCTTCCATTTTGTAGGCTGCCTTTTTATAGTCTATTGATTGTGTTTTGAAACACAAAAGCTTTAATTTTAATATAGTCCCATTTGTCTATTTTATTTTTGTCACGTATGTCTTTGCTAATTTCCAAGAAATTATTGTCAAATCCAGTATCATTAAGTTTTCTCCACTCATTTTCTCTAGGAGTTGTATAGCTTTGGGTCTTTGTGTTCTTTTTTATTTATCTCAGTTGCGGTTATGGTTAGGTTTTAGGTCTCACAGATTGTATCCTAGCTTTCTTGAACATTAGGACACAGCTTCAAGGCCACAGCTAAGTGTTCTTCTGAGATCAGTCTCTAAAGAGTACTGGCATCATTCATTTTTAAACAGCCTTGTCCAGGCATTGTGTATTTGACTTGAGATATGAATAAGTCCCCTTGAAATACAGTCGTATCTTTCTTTGCTTACCCTCATAGTAACTTAAAATACTTTGCTATAAATCCAGTTCTGCTTTGCCTCAGTCCTTCTTTAATACCCACTTTGCACTGTTTTTTCTTATGTTAGTGGTAACAGTCTGGCTTTAGGTGCTGATAGTGATCTCTTCTGAGTATCAGGCAGAAAGCTTTGTGGAGTTTCTAGACTCCACTTTCCTTCATTGACATTCTGGTTTGCGTGCTTTCATTCTCTTGTGCTAATCTTTTTTTCAAAGTCGCTAGTCATCATCTTGTTTCTGTACTTTCCCTTCTGTACTTCTTCTCTATTATTTTTTTCTTTAAAAATTTTTTTTCTGAATTTACTTTTCCTTTTCTGGTACCTATTTTCCCTGAGTGTATCTTTTTTTCCCCCTCCCTTTAACGGTCTAGATATTTCACATTCCCACTGTGAGAGTGGCTCATCATCACCGTTCCAGCTTGAACCTTTGACCTTTTTAGTGCATTTCTTACTCTTAGAAATACATATGCAGAAAGTCAAAAAGCTGCCTGGATGTAAGATTAAAAAATACCCTTTAAAATTTAATATCAAGGAAAAAGTGAGGAAAAGTTCTTAAGAAATTGGGTAGACTTGACTTTGTAATTAAAATTAAGAGGTTTAAGAGTTCTAAGAGGTCACAGATTGAACATGAGTTGATAGTGCAGATGATTATTCAACAAGAGTCATGACGGTAGAATTCTATAGTCTATTCTAATTCTCTAATTAGAGAATTCTAATTCTGAATAGTTTTTCTTTTACTATGTATTGTTAAAACTTTTGTTTTAGATTTTGGGCTTAGAACTTGAAAGAGATACAGCAACATAACTCAAGGGTCTGAGCTCATTATATAAGACAATATTTATAATTTCCAAGTGGAAAGACAAGCAATGGCAGAGCAAAGGAAAACAAAGCTAGATCACAGAAGAGGGAATATTTGAGTTGGGCCTTAAATGATGAGTAGAATTTATATAGCAGTGAAGAAAAGATGTTATTAATTTATCCAGACTGGCGTTGGGTATAGAATATTCAATGTATGCGTGGGAAATGGGAAAGAGTGATCCTTGACTATTAGTAGAGACAGATACTTGGTATTTTTAAAGTATAGGATAACTTGGCATAAGAAAAAGACCCAACATACAGTAATATAAAAATTACTTTCTATATCACTTAACAAGAGGCAAAAGAGTTCATGGAAGACAAAGGTCATCTTGAGATTCATTTTCTTTTCCTGCTATTCTCCAATACCATGTCCACATCCCAACTCACATTAAGAGGAAAGTGGCGGGTAGCCAGCCAGCTTTATTAATATGAATGTACTTAGAGATTTCTCATATCACTTTTGTTCATGTCCCATTTATTTGTCAAAGGAAATTTCCCAAAGGCAAAGTCGTTTTAGGATTAACCTCTAGACTATGAGTATTTAGAGGAGAATATCTGTTAAATTAAAAATGGTTTAAAATTTGTTAAAAGGAAGAAGAAATTAAGATTAGAAAGAATAAGGCTAAAATATGAGGGACTTTGATTTCCATGTGTTTGTCTAGCAAGCCACAGAGTATTATCTGAAAGAAATCCATGAATAAATGAGCACTTAAGTGAGTGAGTGAATGTATTACTGACTTTGAACTTCATCCTCTAAATCAGGGTTACACACTAAAATGATGACAGAAGGCTCAGTGAATGATGGACATGAGTCATACAGCCAGATGATCATGGGGAATGGGGGAATGAATCAGCTGGAGAGAAGACACGTGACAAGTCTGAAGGGCAGCTACTTACTTAGCTTCAGATGCTAGTTCTATGGATTTGGGGCCCTCTGCAGTGGATCTTACAATTTTGAAAAAAAAAATCTTAGTTTTATAAGACATGTGTTCAGTGTTTTAACATTGGGTCTGAACTCCAAACAAAACACATCCATGAGATAGATTAGGCCTTCAAATTGCTAATTTGTGACTTTTGATGGGGAACTACTTAAAATTTTGAACCACAGAGTTGGTGGTTCAGAAGACTATGGTATGCTGGATAAAAACACAATGATCTCACATGTGGCTGGAGGTTATAATCACTAGAGAGCCTTATTTAAAAATCCCAATATCCGCCCCCACTCTAAAGCAATTAAATCAGAATCTCAGGGCTTGAGTATTTTTTTCAAAGCTCTTTAGTGACTGCAGTGTATACTCAAGGTTGAGAGCTAGCCCTCTGAGGGTAATTTCAAAGGTTGTTGCAGTAACCTGAACATGTTTTAGTAAAAGGGTCTGAACTATGGTTTTATAATAGGATGAAGAGACAGAAGTGGAAGATATAAAGGCAAATTGGTAATAGGTTGTATTAGTTTAAAATAAGAGAGTGGTAAAAGAAGGAAGTGTAAAGAATTGAGATTTCCAGTTGAAATTTTGGGGTGAGGATATACAAGAATTTCAGCAAATGTTTAAGGTTCATGAGAAATAAACATGCATAATGAATAAATGGGAAAATGGTACGTGTTACCTTATATGCAAGCACTGTGGCCAAACTCCAAGTTGAGAATTGTAAACAAGTATAACATTTTTAAAATGGATTATTTTTAGTGTTAATAAAAAATCTTTTTGTGCGAATTTTATTTGTTGCATTGCCATGTGAACAAACATTGCTGATATATTTGTTGAGCATGTGAAGATCATTGCTCAAGTTTGGGTAAGAAGAACCACAGGCAGACGAAGCAATTTCCTGCCTACTTAAAACGCTATGACTGTTTCAGTCCAGCATTAGTTTGATTTTTATGCAGTCTTGGGGCTTGAAGTCTTTATCCATGATGATTTAGCACCACCATGAGGCTATCTTCAGTCATTGCATTTGGTTGTTGGTCGCTGAAATATACCAGGAAGTGGTTTGTCTTTCTGTTTGCAGTTTTAACACTTACGATGAAAATACCAAGTTCTTTGTAATTTACTTTGTATGCAAGGGCTCACTAGGGTCTTGTGTTAACATTATGGCTGTGCCTAACGACGTTTGGTAGGAAATATTCCTATGATGATGAAAACCAAAAGAGGAATAAACTAAGTTTTGCATTTTTAAATTAGATTAAGATAATAGTTAGGGCATTAGTAAACATTATTGATCCTTAAGACTAAGGTAATGTTGCTCATGGGATGTTTTGGAAAGATAGCAATGAAAACAGCAAAATGAAACCTTGACATTTATTGCCTGTGTGCACTGTGTTGGGCAGGTGCGAGGGAATTGATTCACTTAATACTACATCACATTGAATTTTAAAAACAAATATCCTTTAATGTAGACATATTGTGTTCCCACAGTACCAGTGAGAAAAGAGAGACATAGAGAAGTTATTAATTAGCAAGGACACGGGACTTGAAGGCAGGAATTTGGGGCTTAATTTACAACCAACATTTTAATTATGAAACTTGAATAAATTGTGTAAAGTTTACTGTAGAAGCCTTGTGATCTTTAAGATGAGCTATTAATTATGTTTGTCATGCCATTATTCCAATTATTATATGGCATTATAAACAGCAAAGGTATACTCAAGGCTACATAAATGTAAGTCTTATCATCATTAGGAGTTTTCCTGTGAATGTAGGGAATTAGAATCAATTACATAGAAGACAACTAGAATGAGAATCTTAATTCTGCACTTAGGTAGCACTGGGGCCTTGGAAACAGCCTCTTAAGCTTCAGTTTGGAGAAATAAACAATGAAATAATTGAATTGATAGGCCTATAAATAGTTCTTTGTCATGGAGTTTTATACAAAATTGACTTTGAGGAATAGCTGAAAGCAGCAGCAATTTCTCTGTAAGCTGCTCATTGGGATATAGAACTTCACCATTACTAACTTTATGTTCCACGAGATTCTAGGTGGGTCTTCTTAGGAGGAGCTAATGATAAGACAATGTGAAGTTGTGGCATTAAGGAGCCTGGAAGTATGAAGTTATTCATGCTGTATTCTTGGCACTGTAGTATGACAAGGGCCAGGCATCCTAAAAGGATCTGGGGTCTAGCTAGAGCTTAGGAAATGCTGAGAGACTAGGCAAATGGTGATAGCAAACAAATGAGTAACCCAGTAAAAATTAGATATGTGTTAATTTGAATTTATGCAAATAAGCTTAGCTAAATGCAGCAAATTAGAAACTTTTATCTTGATAGACTTGGTCATTGTGATATCTTCAAATTACCTATCAGTGTTGCTGCTTGTACCCTGTTCAAAAACATGGAAAAAATCATTTCAAGAGCGAGGGCTCTTTGTTAAGGTCACTCATCAGGTCAGGCCGTATTTGAAGCTGTAGATTGAAGACTATTTGAACTTCCAAATTAAAGTTTCTTTAAAACTGATTTCCTTATTTTATCCTTATTACATTTAAAATTTTTATTATTTGGCATATGCCATTCTATTTGATAAACTATTGACCAAGGTATTTTTAAATGAGATGTAGGACCTATGAAGAAAAATATTTTGTTCATTTTTTTCTTGGACACACTTTCAAAACTGGGAAATATGGCTAGAAAGAACTTTGAGAATAGCCTTGCTCAAGGTAACAAAAATGATTATCCAGAAAAACAGTAGATGGAACTTTATGGCAAAGAAAGAGTTAAATGTGATAGAAGTAGGTCTCTGGATACATATATGTTATTAGGTGTGGGGTCTTCCCTACTGAATGTTCATAAACAATGGAGCCAGGAAAGTGTACTCTCCTGCCATGTTACCTAAACCAAGTTACAGCTGGGCTGCTTTAATTACACTGTATTATTTTGAGAAAGCCACTTGACCTCTTTGAATTTCAGCTTTATCCCTTGCAAAAAAGAATTTCAGTTTATCCATCACACAAAGCTATAAGGATTAGATATGTTAAAATGTGTAAAGAGGTTGGGGGTGTACCTCAGTGGTTAGAACTCTTGCCTAACTAAAACAAGGCCCTGGGTTTGATTTTCCAGCAAAATATAAACCAGGTGTGTGGCATACACCTATAATCCCAGAATGTAGGAGGCTAAGATGAGGATTGCTGTGTGTTTACAGTCAGCTTGGGCTGCATAGTGAGTTCAGGACAAGTCTACTCTACAGAATGAGACCCTGCCTCAAAAATTGTGAGAAGAATTCAGAATAGTGTCTGGTGTTTAATAATTTCTCAGTGTTAACTCTGGTCAAGGTTGTGGCTGTGGTGGTTACTAGTGTAGGAGCTGAGGGCTCACGATACAGTAACTCCCATAGTTAAGTGACTGTGGCCTTATGGGATCAAACGTCTCTACCCTGGTTTCTTCTCCTACCTTTAGTTACTGTCGTCATTATGAAGTCAGTTTTCTGCAGTCCCCACACACAATGATTAAAGCCATCCCTCTGCCTTCTTACGACTGATAGTAATCGCTCTAGTTACCTGTACTTTCTTGTCTATGAGATTCCAGCCACCCTACCTTGATGGAGGTTTTTATCCCCTCATACTAGGGATTGAACCCAGAGCCTTTGCACTGAGGTACATCCCCACATTTTTATTTGCAAACAAGGCTTTACTAAGTTGCTAAGTTGCCCAGGTTGGGCTTGGACTTAGTAATCATCCTGCTTCACCCTCTCAGAATGCTAGCATTACAGGCCTGCACTATCATATGTGGCAAAAGATCATTATTATATTTCATTCCGAATAATTCTCTTCTAATTGGCCCAATAATTGTAGCTAATGTACTTCTCTGACATCCTATGAAGTTTATGTGGTAGAATTTATGCTATAAATATATCTACAGACAAACACAACATTCTGGTTTATAGTGTCGTTACAACCTTATCAATAATATATGAGTGACTATTTTATGTATACATTTTATATTATTTGTGTCAGCTTATAAATAATTTCACAGCAAGTTTTAACTAGATGGAGGGTCTTTTAGTACCTTATGTGGAATTTTTTTTTCTTTTGGTCTCAAAGGCCTCTAGAGGTCTCTCTCATTCCTCTGCTTAAAAACTTCCGTGACCACCAGTTGCTCTTAGGATAAAGTCCCAACCCCAGAGCACGTGTGTGTGGCCTTGCTCCTGACCAGGCCTTCCAACCTCATTTCTCCTTGCTTTCTCGTCTGCCTTCCTAGTGTTGGGGCATTAGCCACGCTCAGCTATTTAGAGTTCTCAGAATGGGCTATTCTTTCTTGAGTTTTATTTGCTAGGAGAGTTTTCTGTTCTAAATGCTCTTTATTCTTTGTCTGAGTTACTTAGACTTATCTTCTGAGGATCAGCTTGGTTGTGGCTTCATCCAGGAAGGTCGGCTTGAAACCTCAACACTGCAGTAAGTGCCTTTCCATTGGCTCCTGAGCACAGGAGATGATTTGTATCAGAGGCTCTCAGAGGTGATGCAAGCACTTCTGGGGTTTCTAGTATCCTTTTAGGAAATCTACAAGGTTAAAGCTATTTTCCTATTAGTGCTGATACGTTGTTTGCTTTTTAAGTTTTGTTCTGTATACTATAGAATTGTTCAGGTTTTCCAGAGGCTACATGACCTGTGATTTGTAATAGATTAAATGCACAGGTAGGGTTGGGAACCCAGCGGTCTCCTGTTAAGCTGGACATTCACAAGATTCACAGGCCCCTCTTCTCACTATTTTTGAAAACCCAATTATTTTTAATAATGACATGTTTTTGTAATAACACCTAATAAATGGTCACTTAAAAGCAATACATATTTTTAAAATTTCCAAAATGAATATTATAACTCAAAGCAAAAATTTCTTGGGCCTACAATAATTGCTGGTAGTCTAAAAGAGTCTTGAGATTGGAGTTTGAGAACCATTGATTTGGGTTACTTGTGTGTCTACTGTACTCTGAATACTCTTAAGAGAAGAATATGCACTACTGATAAGTAAGCCCTAGGCCTTAATACAATTTCTAACTCATGGTAATATCTTTAAAAGGCCTAAGATACACAAAGAATTTGAACCAAAAAAAGGCAGTTTAAATAGGAACCTCACTTTGACTAGTGCCACCCCCTGTACATACTAAACACAACTGGTCGTATCAGTAGCACTCTGAAAGTTTACATTATTTTTTCCTAAAATCTAGTTCTGAGGGTAGGGGTTTAGTTCAGTGGTTAGAGTGCTTAGCTAGCAAGTGCAAGGCCCTGGGTTTGATTCCCCAGCCCCATATAAGCCGGGTGTGGTAGCACATGCCTACAATCCCAGCATCAGGAGGCCAAGGCAGGAGGATTGGTGTGAGTTCAAGCCTGGCCTGTGTTACATAGTTCTGGACCAGTCTGAATTACAGAGATAGACCCTGTCTGAAAAAACTACAACAACAACAACAACAACAATAAGAACCCTAGTTCTGTTCCTTTTCTGAACTCCACACATCTTGTCTAACGGATGAGTATGGAAATTAACTACAGTGTAATACCAGAGAATGCAACTCTCAAGTTCTTGTGGCTCAGCTACACACTGATTGTATGTTTTCAGTCAAGTACATGACCTTTTCGACCCTCTTTTTCCTCCCTTGTAAAATAGGGGCCTATGAAGCAGATACATGCTAAGGGCATCCTAAGGGCCTTTTGAAGACTGGGTCTGTGATTTCAATCTCTACAGGAATTTATCTCATTTCTTCTTTTCTCCTTTCCTAGCAGATGTGCTTAAACAACACTATTTTCTGTCTTCTGGTCTCTAATGATTGTTTACTGGCAGAATTGTTGCCCTCTATTGATTTGCTGCCCTGCAGTTCTTTGATAGAAAGTCGACAGCAGCATTTTCTTGCTTATTCACTGTGTTACTCTCTGCACATGGAATTCCAAAATTTTTTCCAAATGATAACTTTATTATTAAACAATTACATTATCCCTAGAGAAAATGTAAAATATTTAGATAAACAATAATTCAACAATCACATGTAATCTTTTGAATAACTTAGTATTCTACCAACACTCTCATCTAGCTAGGTACATTCTAATTCCAAATTATTTGATTTGCAAGGAGGTCTTACTAATCAGGAGAGTATTTAGAGCTAATCTAAACACAGAATTATAACATTTTCAGCTCTGCACTTCAGTGTCAAGGAGCCAACCCTTTTCACTAAAACTTCATGGACATGTTGGGAAATGTAGTTGATTACAAGTGATTGATTGGCCTCCAAAGGTGTGTTGATGGAAGCGGGACTGCCAGCTATAGATGAAAGACAGCAGGCAGAGAGAAGAGAGAACAGGGTGAGGGAGAAAGGATGAGAGGAGTAGAGAACAAGGGAAGGGTAGACCTAAGAGAAGGAGGAAGAGAAGAAGAAGGAAAAAGAGAAACAGTAGCCAAGCAGAAAAGAAAGAAGAACAAAAAGAGAGCGCCGCTTGTAGGAAGAGTGGGGTAGCAGAGCTAAGATAGGAGCTGTTGAGCCCTGTGAGGAGGCTGAGGTTTTCACAGAGGCGAGGAAGAGGGGACAAAGGGGGACATTACTATTCTTTATTTTCTCTCTGTGGACATACTGAGAGTAAATCTGGCTCAAGAGCTTGATGTGATGTAGTGTTCCAAAGCTGGAATTCTGGAACAAGATTTCTTAACCATGTCATGTCATTATGACCTTGAATAAATTGTATAGCTTCTCTATATCTTAGTTGCTTTATCTACATAAAGAGAAAATTTGAGGCAATTCATATAACTTAATATACTAATAGAAGAATAGTTGAAACATAGCATTCAAATGAGTACTGTTATTAATAATACTAGATATGAAAAACCTACCTTTAAAACATTAAACTTTCATAACTCTATATTGAAGGCAGGAACACTGACAGTTCTTGGGTCTCAGTGGTACACATGGTGATCTGATTTGCTCAGCCACATTCTTCTGTAGAACAGAGCATGCTTGAGGCCAGAGCTTGCGTGGAGCTTTGACTCCAGGGTATTAGAAGCACCCAAGATGTACTTCTGACATCTGTTAAGTATTTGAGCCTCTGTTTGCTTCAGTTTTCTCCTTATAAAATGGAAACAGTGGGAATTTTATATCATAGGGCTGTTGTATGGATTATGTGAGTGCTCAAATAATACTAAGTAGCTAATAGTTTATTATCTCTATTTTATTCATATCCACTTTGATAGATTTTGATGATGTGAATTCCAGTTTATTTTGCCTTAAAAGATTAATGCTTCTCATCTATAAACCCATGGGGAGCAAATGAACTCAAAGCCTTCAGATCTGTTGGATGAAACATTTCCCATCATCAGAGATATCTTCCTGTGCCTTTCTTCTTCCTAATTGAAATGATTAGAAATGGTATTTGAAGAAATTGTATATTCCGCTCAATTTATACGTGATACTAAGTTTAGAACAAAGATTCATATCTGATCAGTTTTAGATAACACCATTCCATGCTTTTATTTTGTTCCTTATTTCCTACTTATAGCTATTTATCTTTATACTGAGACACTTTCCCCAGGGATATTTTTCATATTTTAAAGCTATCCCACTCAATCTTTAGAAAACAAGCTAAGTATTTCATAAGGTATTTCAATTTCTGAGAATTTTTTGATGATATCTGTGTTAACACGGAATAAAACCACAGTGCTTTCTGTTTAGTTTTTGGTTCTTAAAAGACCCACTGTTTCTTCTCTTCTAGATTGGACTCTGTAGACAGGAATGGCATACACGAGAAAGAGAGTAGAGTCTCAGGTGGGACATTTAACTCCCCAGCATGTTATGTTTCTTGACCTTCTGGATCCTGGTGGTCGTGAAAAAGTGAATTGCATATGAGTGCTATCGTATGAAAATCTAAACTAGAAATTTCATATAGGAACCCTGTGTGTTAGATTTAGGGACAAGAAAGTGAGGCTTATTATATATATTGGCAGATAGATTGTATCACATCTCACTGTAGAAATTTGCTTCTAAATGGAATTCTAATTCACTAGTTTGCACAACCTGAACAAAACTTTGCTGTAGAAACTTAACTGAGGATTGAAATGTCTCTTAGCTATTACTTTTTGGTACCCTATTGCAAATGGAAAGGCTTGCTCTGTAGAATGGGGCCTGTTTTGAGAAGTTAAGTCAAATTATTCTTGAATGTGTGGCTATCAACATAGAAAGATAATCACCTCCAGATGCACTGGTAGATGAGGGAGATAGTGGAATTCTTGCTACTGTACAATTCCTCTGTTGCCGCGTTTCACTGCCTCCTTGCTGAGGCTGAAGCTGTGACACTCAGAAGACATGGACGCCCAGAGCAGTGGTTGTCAGCCCTTGTGTGCTTGCTCTAAGGGGTCTTTCCTGAGTATCCTTCTTGCATCACCTACCGTAATACTGTAGGCTTTGTGAATAATGACACGTTTTTGAGTAATTAGGTCAAAGTTCAAATTGGAATGTATTAATTAGAAATAATTTTTTAAATCATTTATGAAGCTCCTGTTTTATATTGGGCTTTAATATATATTTTTTCTTGTCCTCATGTGACCTCACGGTGAGTATTACAATCTCTATCTTGTGGGCGAGTAAATCAAAGTTGGAGACAGTAAGTAGCTAACTTCATTTACTCCTGGGATCACATGCACTTTTGTTTGCTTTGGCAACTGTTCCCTCAACATTATCCACGTGGATTAAAGATGAGTTTCATCATTTTCCTCTTTTCTTTTCTCTTAATATATACCCCTGTGCTCCCCACGGTTAATCTTTATTTAAATGTTTTCTGCTTCTGATTTCTGGCAGGGGCATGGACAAGCTAAGAGGTCAGTCAGCCGTTCACCATGTCATGGGATACTGGTGAGACTTTCTGGATCAGGCACTGTGTCTGCCACCTCCTGGGCCACCTGATGGTGCAGACAGTCGTCCTTATATCTCAATCCTCCCTCTTCCCATCTGTAAAATGGAATGAGAACAGTACCCATTTCACAGAGCCCTTATGAAACTTAAGTTACCTATGCGTGAAAGACTGACAACAGGTCTTGGACACATAGTACATGCTATACAAAGGTACCTGTTTCAACTAGAATCGGCTGGGTGAGGGTATCCACTGAGTCATTTGATCTTGAAGTCTTAAGAAAGACACAAATACATTTTCATCGTTTAAAGTATTCAGTAGCAGAGTCTGGACATTTTTTTCCATATAATAAAAATAGTTTATCATTTTGATACTCCTGGCATGTTCCTGACAGCAGCTAATTTGATCTGGTCTGGGTCAGATATTACATCTGATTTCTCAGTTCACCAAGAAATCTGAATCCTTCTGAGGGTGCATACATTTATATTCATATATACATTGGAACAACAAACACTGAAAAGAGACTAGTAGTTCAGTGGGTGGCCAAGCCCAAAGACTCTGTGCTGTGATTAAACTGAGTCATGTTCTGTTATAATCAAGGCGCTAATGGACTGGGGTCATTCAAGCATGTTACTCTAATAAGTTTTTCATTTAAATTTTCTATAACTTAGAAATGAACTTTCTTGTTAGGCATTTAGCCTCATCA
Source organism: Ctenodactylus gundi (assembly GCA_004027205.1). Lineage (NCBI taxonomy): Eukaryota > Metazoa > Chordata > Mammalia > Rodentia > Ctenodactylidae > Ctenodactylus > Ctenodactylus gundi. The sequence goes on from PVKB01001934.1 coordinate 26,357, forward strand.
CAGATCTTTTTGTTTTTTTTTTTTTGTTGTTGTTGTTGTTTTTTTTTTTTTTTTTTTTTTTTTTTGAGACAGGATCTCTCTCTGCGGCCCAGGCTGGCCTGAATTCACTATGGAGCCCAGGCTGGCCTTGGACTCACAGCAATCCTCCTGTCTCAGCCTCCTAAGTGCTGGGATTACAGGCGTGTGCCACCACGCCCAGCTTATGTGGTGCTGGGGAATCGAACTCGGGTACTTAGCACTTGACTTAGCGCTTGCTCAAGCGCTTTAACCGCGGAGCCATTCCTCCAGCCCCACAAATCTTATTTCAGAAAAAATAACAGAAAATAGTGATTGTGAGGAGAGAAGGACCCAGAACCCAGGGAATTTTATGTCAGCGCCAAGACAGTAGGATGAGGAAATAATGCCTGGCTCTCTTCGCTTGGGTCTGACAGTGTATCTACAGAAATGCTTTTTCTAGCAGGCATGTGGTACTCTGAAAGGGGCAGGCTTCGGAGTAACATCCGGATTAAAATCCTACCTTTGCCTCTGGGCAAGTCACTCATCTTCTCTGACCCTTAGTTTTTCTTTCTATAAAACGACCATAATCAGTATCAGCTAACAATTATGATAACATAGCATGTGGCATGCATTTTTTTTCTCCTTTTAGAGAAATAGTTCTCAATTTTAACCAAAACACCCATCAACAGACCAATGGATACATAAATTGTGGGCTAAAATTCATGTACTCTCAAACACACAGAAACATATACACATACACAAACATACCCGTACCCAGCCACCGCTAGGTTTTCAATCCATAAAGCCAGGGCCATATCTTGTTTTCAACTCCGTGACTCTAGTTCTCTTATCCAGTTCAAGGAAGCCCTCCTTTTTATCCTGGATACATAAGGCAGATAAAGAGCAATGAAGCCTATAGTTTATATTTAATCAAACAAACTTGTAGGAAATAAATACAAAAAGGAAATAATCATTAGAGTGCAGCTATCTGTTAGGCTTGCAAATATCTCTTGTAAATGTAAAGTCAAATATACATTAGCCAGCTGAGAGCGCTACCAACTTATTTTTTTGCAAACCAGAAAGTATGTGTTTGCATGCATTTTGGCTCTATTTCTTAGTCTTCTAGGAGATGGATGCTTCAGAAACTTTAAAAGTTAATTTAAAAAGAAAACCTACCTCCCAACAGAGCTTTTAGATGGAAGTGTTTTGAAAGTGGTTTCTGTGCCAACTGATAATAGAAGCGCTAACAAAAGTTCTGTTTTCTCCCAAGTTTGATGACAGATTTCTTCTGGGGATTGAATCCTGATTTGGTTCCAATCAAGAGCTTATAGACTCAGGGATTGTATGAACATGACGGGGAATCCAGCCAGCAGGAAGTAATTAAGCCCTAAGGTGTGGGGTGGGAGGGCAGCGTTAGGACTTGTGGACTTTGTCACCCTTCTTATTCCCCGTACAGCTTGGCAAACAGGCAGAAAAGAAAGTAGAAGAAGGGACAGAACGGGCCAATAAGGAAACTGGTGGTAGAAAATGACAGGAAAGACACTGAACAGATACCTTAGTAGAAGTTTTGAGCAACATATAATAAAATGTGGCCTTTCAAAGGTTTGTGATTCAGCTTATGTTAATGAGCTGAATGCATGAAATATGCTTTTTATGCAGTGTGCTGGTAGCACTGGGTTGTGTCATGAAAAAAACTGATTTTTATAGCAATCTTTGATTCCCCACGTAAGCGAGTATGAACTCTGAGTGCTGGAGAAACACATCCAGAATGGTCAATGGAACAAATTTGGATGCAGATAGACTTCCAACATAGACAAGACATATTTTGCAAGATCCAGGGTGGTATCCCTATTCCTCTATTGTAAAACTTAAAAAAAATAATAAAATGACTTGAATTCAGCAAGGAAATTCATTATGTCTTTAGACATGTCTACTGTTCTGCTGAAAATTTTCTACAGTGGTGTTTTCTCTCTGTAGTCCTAATAGTGTCCAGCAGTGTGCATAGTGTATACTTAAGAAATATTGAGTGAATGACTAACCAGGCAGTATTTGTTGTATTTGTATTTGCCCCGTGTTTCATGAATTATTTTTTATTCCTTTCATATTATATCCATATGTTTTCACTTAAGTCAGCCTCATTTTCATGTATTCACACAACAAAGACCCCTGCGGAGCTTCCGGTAATGAGCAACAGACCCTTGTTTTGTGTGTCTAAGTGTGAATATTCCTGCATATCCATAGAATTTATGCATTGAATGGTACTTTCTTGATATTTCTGAGGAATAGAATCTTGCGAGGTGTGGTATGAGATTACCTACAATCCCAGCTATGCGGGAAGCTGAGTCATGAGGATCATGGTTTTGAGCCCAGCCTGTTTTATTTGAAATCCTGAGACCCTGTCTCAAAATAAAATGCAGGAAATGGAGATGTAGATGTATTTCAGCAGTAGAATAGCCCAAGGTACAAGCCCTAGTACCCCACCCCCCCCCAAAAAAAAAAAAAAAAGAATCTCAAAAGATAATGACAATATACAACATGCTATCTGCTGAACACTGATGATACTGTACTGCACAGGTAAAGAAGTTGGAACAGAGGTGGGGGGAGAGAGACAGAGAGAGGAGGGAGAGAGAGAGAGTGAGCGAGAGCAAGAGCACAGAGGTATCAAGAAGTGAATGGGCTCCAGTTTCACGTGCTCTCATGACTTGTGTTCCTTTTCTTGAAGGCTGCGCTTACTCCCTATGACCTCCAGGTGGTGGTGTTCACCTACACATGGAAAGCAAGAACCGAGCCCCGCTGTTTCACTTAGGCTTGTAGCTGGGCTTTCATTTTATCAAAAATATTTTGTTTCTACAGATGTGTTCTTTTAAATGGTCAATAAAATTTTATAGCCACTATTTGAAAAATTGCAAGATTACTGTGATTTGTGCTTCCTGGACAAGAATACTTCTTTATGTCTGGAGAAACCCAGAGCCAGGTGTTAGCATTTGTCCTCAGCTCCACCCTCTTCTGTTTTTCTCTTTCTAGTACCCTGGCTCAGCCACAGACGTTTGGGCTGTTGACAGAGCACATCCGGGTCTCTTTAAACATTATGGGATTTATATTTCTACCCCAGCAAAGATAACTCAATTCCATAGGTTTCTGAGTAAAGAATGTCAGCTTCATAGAAATGCCTGTATTCCTCTAAAGCCAATGAATGTTCCTAGGCCTGACCTGATTTTCTTTTTTGTTTTTTGACAATGGGATGATTGTCAGACGCCAAAGCATTTTGATATTTTCGTGTCACTTGTGCAGTAATACCCTAATCCAAATGATTCAAGTAAGTGCACCTATGTAGAGACTGAGGAGGTAGTTTCTCTCCTGTTTGGGCAAGAAATGTCCGATGGACCTTTCCTCATTGCCACAATGATGGTAGAATGTGGGTGCAGTGACATCGATTTCATCATGGGTGAAGGCTGGAATTTTTAAGATTGACTTTTAAAAAATAATCAACTAATATGCTTTTCTTATCTTTTTCCCCTCTCTTTTCTTTCACAAGGGATTTGTAAACAAGTTGGATGAATTCATTCAATGGTTAAATGAAGCCATGGAAACCACTGACAATTGGACTCCCCCTAAGGCAGAGACAGATAGCCTTAAACTGTACCTGGAGACACACTTGGTAGGCAAGATTATGTTCTTCTTGCTATCAGTATTTTAAAGATTATAATGTGTTGCTTTTCTATATGAAATATAAATTCTGGTTATCAAAAGTCATTATATGCTAATTAAACAGAATTTTAATAGGCAAACTATAAAAGCTGAAAATTTACGGGCATTTAAAACAATACTAAATCTAAATTCTCCATATTTCAAGATAATTTTTCAAAGCTTTTTCTAGAAGGGTACATAACTATTCAAAAACCTTAGGAAATGATACTAAACACTTTTTCTCTAGTGACAAGTGGGTTTTTTTTGTCTTCCTCAAAGAATAAATGAATGAGACAATTCTGGTGACCATTCTAAGCTTTCTAGAATTTTTGTAAAATTAATGGACCTCTTGTTATCAAGAGGGTCTACTTTATCTGTTCTACACTGGGTTATTTTAATAAAATATTTAAAACAATGATCTCCATCATTTTTGCTGCAATGTGGAATTTTCAGCGGGTAATTAATACAAGTGTCGTTACACCTGTCCTTGTGCACAGGGAAAATCATTGAGGGAAAGGGGAAATCACTTGACTGAATATGCTTCTGAGTATGTTAAAAGCAAGAATTATAGACTGAGGGACATTTGATGAAGCTCATGAGATTTTTACTGTGTGCTTCAAATAGCCGATATCAATTATGAAGGGGTGGAAACCACGGAGCAGAGTGTGATAAAGCATGAAGAAAAAGCACGTTGTCATAGGAAATGAAAATTCAGGCTTTGAGGATCTCATCTTTATTCCTTTCACTGATAGCATAAAATTGACAAAGGCAATGAACATGAATCCTTGGGTACCCAACTGTGGGGTTGATTTTCTGCCCCTCTTACACACTCAGAATTTGGATTGAGTAAATATTATGCGGGAGTCCTACATGTGTGCAAGCTCACAGGGTTCCAGAATTGTGCTATGTGATATTATTGAGAGAAAGGAAATAGTTTTTTGGTTTCTGGTTTTGTTTGTTTGTTTGTTTGGTAGTACGGATGTAGCCAGGGTCTTTACACTGAACTACATCCTCAGACTATCCATTTTTTATTGTTTATTTTGAGATGCGGGTCTTGCTAACTTACTAAGTTGTCCAGGCTGGGCTTTAACTTGCAGTCTTTTTGCCTTGGTCTCCCAGAGTGCTAGGATTATAGTCTGCACCACTGGGTCCAGGTAGCTGTTTGTATTTTGCAGTGTATTTTGCACCATTTTAAGAAAAATCTCCTCAAAACTTGATTGCTACATGCAGATAGCCTTGCAAATGATGAAGAATGGCACAACAGAGAATAAGTATATTGCTTCTCTTTGTGGAGACCAGGTTGATGGTGTGTAAAAATGTCAGTGACCCTAACCGCCTCTCTTGTACATGGATTTTTAAATACTGCCCTTAGTACTCAATTCCCTGTTGAGTAGTTTCAATTTTTTTTAAAGAGGGCATTTCATAATAGCAAGATAAAGATATTCAGTGCTTTATAATGTAAATTATATTAATTAGAATGTCAACTTTTCACTGGCATTGTTCTGACAGAAATTCTAATCTGTGTTTAAACAGGAATATATGAACTTTATTTCACATTAAATGTGCTGTCTTAATTTTCTTGATTTAATATTTTATGGAAAACACACATTTAGTTCTTGAGGTCCCGAGGGCACGAGGGCATAAAGGGCACTTTAACTCTAGATCATTTGTTGAAAGCCAAGCTAGAAGAGTTGAGCCAAGATCCCTTTCCTCTTAGGGAGTTGAGGGAGTGACACACTCCTTTGTAACCAGTGCATGCTACTGTTACCAATTGCATTATTTCAGGCATCCTTAACTTGGTGTCCTCCTGTTGGGTTCTACCTCATTCTAATCAAAAGTTTGCGCTAGAATTTTCTGTGAGGTGGGGGAGTGTTCTACATTGCATTTTCTTCTTGGGTGTCACTAACTGCATGAATGAACAGTGCTCTCAAAAGAGGCCTCTGTAATTGAGGAAATGCATTTAAATTATCACGTATGCCTAGTGGTATCTAGCCCTGTGAACTGGAGAACTTTTTACAGGTGACTGTATGAATTATGAGCAACTTTACCTGCCTCAAAATGACATTCTTATCTAAAACATGAAAATTATTAACTACTTTGCTGTGGATCTGCAATGCAGAGGTCTACAGCAAAGGGCCGTCCTTGAGACAGTTTTTCTGAAGGAATTGCATCTTTGTTTCGTCATGATGATTAACATTTTCTTGGATGTGTTTTCTCCATGAGCATTTCTGGTTATATCTGTTGGGTAGAGATGGCATAGGAACAGTGTCTTTACCTCTGCTTTCCAAATAGTGACCAACTGTGACATCTAGACCTGCTATCTGGACATTGTCACAATATCAACTTTCACATCTGAAGTTAAGATTTACAGTGTCTAGTTTTTGCTAGAGACCTAGTGTGTGGACAGCTACTGAGTGATACTTGAGGATGTTCATGAAGAGTCACTGTCACCCTGCTCGCTATGTTTGTTACTCTAGACACAGCCCGTGGCTCGAACAGCTTTCAAATTTGGTGCTTCTCTGTCTCTGTAAGTGTGTACGTTGTGCTCCTGACCAATATGGTCATTTATAATTTTTCTTACATTTCTGTACTGCCGTGCTGCGTTAATATGTAATTTTTCTTGAAACAAGGCAAAAAGTCACCTTATTATAAAAGGATTTACATTCCTTAGTTCACCCTACATAAATCATTACTGCTTCTTAATGAGTGGGCAAGTGGTGTTTGCAAGGTTATCCAGTAGTAGAACTAGCTACACAAGTTTGTTAAACATATTTATAGATTCTATAACCCAGTATTAAATAAACAGAGGACCGAGGCCCTACAATGGGTTAGAATAGCTGGCACTCTCTAATATTTATTGTAAAGAAAACACAAAAGCAATAAAAGTTGTACATTTCTATTTTGATACCTAATTCATTTATTTTCCATGATGGTAGCCAAGGGTTTTTACCAACACAAATCAATTAAAGCTTTACAATACCTTTATGAGATATACAGAGGAGTTTTATTTTAACTGTAAGAAATACTGTGAAATTGCAATGATACATCAATGATTTTCCATGATAATTAATCATCTGCTTGCAACCTGGCTGCTCTTTCAAAAATATAATTCCTGTGTTTCTAGAAAACAACATTTTCAGAAAAAAAAAGTAATTTTGGAAGAGTGTTTTGTGAATATTGAACATTCTCCTTCTTGGAAAACTACTATTTTTAAAAAGGGATTATACAGATTTATTCTTGGATAGATTCTCTTCTCTCTGCCTCTTCTCTCACACCTGTCCTTTTCCTGCCACTTTTTTTTTTAAAGAACATTATTGGCATTTAACTGACGTAAAACATACTGAACATTGTAAAGTGTTTACTTTTTAAAGTTTTGGCCATCTGAAAAAAAACCCAACATACATACAATCACTCCCCAGGTCAACATAATGCCCATATTCATTGAGCCTCCATCCAGCTCCCCATCACTAAGAAGTCACTGATTGGCTTTGTATGCCAATTACATTAGTATGTACTTTCCAGAATTTTATATAATTGGAATTAAACAATAAACATTGGGGAGAGCATGAGTTTGCTTTCTTTCAGTCCGCAAACTTTGAGATATATCCTGTTGCCGCATGACTCAGTATGTTCACTCCTTTTTCTTGCTGAGTAGTATTCTATTGCATGAATGTACTGCAGCTTGTTTATTGATACACATGTTGATAGATATTTAATCTCCTCCTATACAACCTTTTTAATTGACTAAAACTGAGAAGAAGCATCATAATCAAATGAGATGTTTTCCTTTGAGAGAATTTATAGGATCTTCGGAGTTAAGTGCCTAAGAGTAAAGCAGTGGAGCAAGCAATTTCCCTCTAGAGGTTTTGTTTCATATCCATTTTCTCCCAATACAATAACTCGGATCTCCCACACATTTTGTCTGCATCTCTAACTTACCATGCAGGTACCACATTATATGCAGTCAATCCCAAGAAAACAAACCAGAAATCCACCTAGCAAGGGTCAATCAGAATATGTGATTAGAGGAAGTGAAGTCAAACCAGTACCAGACAGCTGTGCAAGATTTGGGAAGGAGAACTGATCACAAGGGTCTGCCTTTCACTTGGGGCATAAATTTATATAGGCAGTACCATGTCAGGCTGGGTAAGCATCGTCCAGCCATGTAAGAATAGTCTTAGGAGCAACATTATTAAGTTCGCTTGATAAATGAGAAAACATGGAGGGAAATGATGACTAAATTAAAATTCATACACATCAAGCACCTGTAAGTGCCAGGCAGTTACTTAGGTGCTAGGAATATATGGTGAATTAACCTGGATTCTTTATTATAGAAATATCCAGTCTAAAGGAGGTAACTAAAGATTACCCACAGTCATTTATAGACTGAAGACTTAAATAACTGTGGTTAATAAACTTTTTGTAGGTCAGAGAAAAAATTACAATTTTTTTCTGGGGGATAGAGAAAATTCAGAGAGATAATTTGATAAAGACCTGAAAGGATTTATTTAATTCTGCTGGATAGTGACCAGAGGAAAGAATTGGGAAGTTTTATAGGCGAGGTAAGGAAGGTGTGGCGAACCATTGGCAGGATCTTGCAGGTTGAGGCAGAGTGGTAAAGGAGATGAAATTGCTTCTTTGTAGATTAAACTTTTAACTGGGGACAATGTGGACTCATGCAATGTTTGGTTTGGTTTTACAGTGTGACAGAGATCAGCCTCAATCCCACAAAGTCAGAGTCAGCCTGGTGTGGGCTACCTGGACAAGGTTTAGAGAGGCCTTTGGCAAAAGAATAAGAATTATGGGCACAGTGGAAAATGGACTTGCACATAGCGTTTGGTGTACTCGTACAAACAAACTTTTTAATGTGTATTTTTTGACTGAGTATGTGTAGAAATGATACAAAATTCAAAAAATGAAAGTCAGTAAAATGGTAAAAGTCAAAAGAAAGTCTCTAAGCTATATTTCCATAGTTACCTATTCCTTGAGGCAAGCACTGATCATATTTTTCATATTATTTCAGTTAATCCAGGTGTTTAGAAATTAATATGTACATGTGGTTTTCTTTGTTCTTTCCATCTATATTAGCAATAATTCACAATCAGTAAATGTAAAACTACTTCATCCTTTTGAATTGCTGTATGGTATTCTTTTTATTATATGCCACGATTTATTTAACCATTTGTTCAAGTTAGGCATTTCGGTTGCTTATAGTCTTTTCTATTACAAAAAGCCCTTCAGTGTGTATTCTTAGATATTTGTCATCTTGCATAATGTGTTTCTATAACCCCTTACATATAGAATTTCTGGATAAAAGATTATGCACATTTAAAGATTTGAGTGTTGCCATGGTTTTCTGTCAAATCACTGGCCATTTGCTTCCATATTTACAGAATTTTAAAAAAATATTAAGAGAATAAATGCCTTGTCTGTGATAGGAATACAAATATTTTGAAAGGCAACTATTTTAGGAGTTCTCTTCCAAAATAACACAGATATCTCAGCAGTTTGGGGGATCAAAGGTTCAGCAGACCTAGAAAGCCAGGCTGATAAACAGATAAGAGCTCTTATTCCTGGCAAAAGCACATTTGGATTCTAGTCTTGGGAAGACCAGAGTGGCCTGGGGAGTTTGCTTACTTACACAGGGAAGCAACAAGCTTAAGATCAAGAAAGCTGCAGCTGAGTGAGTGGATTAAAGGATGTTTGAGCAAGGAAAAGTGTTGTGAGCATGAGGTGAGGGTGAGGTGAGGGAGGTGAGGGCGTGGACGGGCGGCGGGCTTGGAGGAAGTGCCAGCAGCTCCTTCTGAGGCTCGCTCTTGTCTGTTCAGGAATCTCCTGACCAACATCTGTCGTGGTCTCCCCAGTGCTACTAAGGCCTTCTGCCTGCAATCTGACAGAGGACTGGGCGAGGCTTGAGTGTGTCAATAGCCAAAAGAAAGGCAGTTGCTAAGAACTGTCATGGACAAGGAGTGGGACTGAAGCTCCATAGTTACTCTAGGGCTGTGTGAAATCAGGTCATAGTAACATTACACGTAATATTTATATGGACAAAAAGGGGCAAAAGTCTAAGAGTGCAGCGGGTGCCAGGCCCTGTGCTGAGGATGCACCAAGCTTTGTCTTTCACGCAATTGCTGACCTTAGGAGGCTCTAGTTAAAAACACTACACTCAACTGAAAAAAAAAAAAAAAAAAAAAAGCAGGCAAGATAAAAGAACACAAAAGTAAAAAGTCTTACCCACCCTTGGGCAATTAGTGTAAATACTTTGCTCTAGGTCTTCTTTGTTCCTTTTTTAATGCATACATTTTAAGAGTTTTTAATTTATGTTACACATGCCATTTAAGAAGTTAACTTTTGGGTCTAAAAATAGATATCCTTTTATCATTGAAGATCTGCACGTTTTAGGAGCTCCTTAATACTTCACTGTGAAGATACACAGGTCTCTTTTGCTCACTTGTATGATGATTAAAATTTAGCCTGCTGGCTTCTTTGTGCTTTTCCACTAACGCTCCAACAGCATTAAGATTCTTTTAGTTCCTTTGAGAGTCTCTTCCTAGTCCCATCATGACCTGACTACAGCAGCAACTCATGGACTCCGTTTAAGAAGTGTGTGTCCCACTCTAGGGACAGATTTCACTCCAGGTCCAAAATATTAGTGGGATTCATGTTTATGTGTGTGTGAGTTTTAAGTCTCTGTTCCTACAGAGATGGACTTGTAAGCTCACCTTCCTGAATTTTTTCATTTTAGAATTAGTACCTGCAATTTGAGTTGTCTGCCACAAGGTGGCACACGAGCTCCAAAATCCTTTGCCCTCGTATCTGGGTTTTTAATGTTTCCTTGTTGTATCATCACCTTAAGTACTTTATTAAAACGTCTCAGCTATAACCCACAATGGGACTCGATAATGGAATTTTCAACAGAGATATTTGCACATCTTTGTGCACAGTTAGTTTTTTGTTACATTAATTTCAGATTAAATGATTTTCATTTGTATCATGAGAAAAACTAATCTGCTTCTGTTTTTCAACCATGCAAAAGTGTTAAAATGCTTTTGGCAATTTTTACGCTGCTGGCCGTCCTGTCCCCACCTCTGCTTCACTTTTCATTGCTGGCAGTTAGGAGATGGCCAGGCTTTTCTTCCCCCCCCATTCCCGGTGCTCGCCTCTCCTTTTTTTCCTTTGCTAAGATGATTTAGACGGCCCGGGTCCTGGCAAGCTAACCATCACAAGACCAGCAACTGTCATGAGGCCGTGCTCCTCGGCTAGCAGCAGGCAGGCAGGCAGGCAGGCTTCAGTGCCAGAGCTGTGTGAGTTGGTGCACCTGCCTGCCACAGCCCTCAGCTCCGTGAGTGGCGCTGGTGGCCTCACAAGAGCTTTGAGGCTCCATTTGCTTGTCCCTGTTGCTCTTCGTCAGTGTAAACCAGGTGGCTGAGAGTTCAGGGGAGAACCGCGGCGTTTGAAACACTCAGCTCCAGCCTTGAGTTATTTACTTTGGTGATGGAGATAAAAGAGTCTTTCAGGAATTGATAGCATGAAGATATTTTGAGGTGGGTGTGGAGGAGAAGATGGGAGAGTGGGTTTGGTAGGAGGCTCTTTTTGGACATGGGAAAGTCTTGAGCCACATTTCTTTCCTAACGTAATTCACTGTGTAGATCCAGGAGACAAATGATTCTGGTCTTCCATTTACAGGTAAAATGAATCCGCACTTTGTTGAAAGCACCCGAGGAGCAGGGCAGTGCTCAGTGATTATAGCACTTGCCTAGGAAGCGTGAGGCAGAACCAGACCCTGTCTCGTAAAAAAAAAAAAAGGCATCTGATAGCTGTTCTCTCTGCTTAAGGCAGTTGAAAAGTTTCTGGGCCCTCATAGCCAGCCATTCTTATTGAAAATTGTTAGTGCCCAGACATCTTACTGATTTATAACTTTATTCTTTTTTTTTTAATGGAGGTAATCACACTTTTAAACTAGAATGTTAATGAAATGCTGCATTTATTAAAGTGCTTCCTCTTTAGGACGATCATATACTAAGTGTTCAAAACAAAAGTCACAGATGCCTGGGCTATGGCATCCATGCACAAATCAAAAGCATTGTGTGTGGATGAGAATCATGTGAGTGAGTGTACACCGACCTTCTGTCTTTCACCCTGTGAACCCCATGTGCAGATCCTGCTTTTCCAATGTGTTGCAAGAAATTTTGAAATCTTGAAACAATTTACATGGTAAAATTAACAAAATACAAGTTTCAGATCTTTACATTATACAGAAAAGTGCCTGTCATATCTACTCAGGGTGTTGTAAAGATCAAATACATGATGCTGTTTCTTTTTGGGGAGCTGTACATACCTTCCTGAGATACTTGAGAACATATGGCATGAGAAGCTCATGTATATCCTTTGAGAAGTTGAAATTCTCCCTTCTCTCCTCCCCTCAGCTGTTTTCTGTGGTGTCACTCCATGAGGGATAGCTGGTGTTTCTGTGGTATCTCCTCCATCACTTAAGCCTGTGCCTGGGTAATAGATTCCAAAAATATGTGAAAAATGAATGAATGAATGAATATTTGCAAAAGCCACATTACAACCACTAAAGGCAGTAAATTCCAACTAATATTATAGGTCATCACTGGGGCTAGAGATAGCTCAGCGGTTAAAGTGCTTGCGCTAGGGAAGCGCTAAGTACCTGAGTTTGGTTCCCTAGCACCAAGTAAGCTGGGCGTGGTGGTGCACGCATGTAATCTCAACACTTGAGAGGCTGAGGCATGAGAATTGTTCTGAGTCCAGGGTCAACCTGGGCTACATAATGAGTTCAAGACCCTTTCTCAAAAAAAATATATGTCATCAAACCATAACTTAGTATGTTTGCAAATTAAGTTATTTTCTTTACCATTTACAAAGCAAGAGGTTTCTGACCACAGGGCTTTCTGGATATTGTCAGGTATATATGTAAAAAGAAAAACACCTAAAGAGGGAAAAATATGAATGTTTTATTTCTATTTCTGGACATAATTCGTCCCCTTGTATTTTTGGCAAAATATACAAGGGAAATAACAAAGATAAGTTGAATATTCAAAGGGTTAAAAATTCCACAGGTTTAATGTTACTGTTTCAAAATGTGAAGATTGTATGCCTAGACAGGATGTTAATGACTTGACATTACAAAATTTATTAGATTTATTTTTAAAGTGGTTTGGTTCCCCCTCTTAAATGCATGAAGCATGTGGGAGTTGGAATAGATCTGCCCCAGGCTGCCAAACAAATTTTTAATGGAACTGGAGTCCTTCAGGGATTGTCCTAAATCCACATAATATTCTTAAATCCTGGTGTTTGCACAGGGACCTGTATATTAGCAGCTGTACGTGTGAATAATATACTTATATCCATCCATCACCCTGGTGACTCCACATCTGCAGGGGCTGCTGTACATCAATTATCCCACCTCAGGGGGTAGAGAGATATTTGGGCCAGTGTTGACCTCCTTTTCATTCAGGGCTTCTGAGCAGAATGTTCTGGAAGTCAAATGGTCCCTTTAGACCGAACCTCTGTTTTAGAATCCATTTGGCCTAATGTGGCCATGCTGAGAAGTCAATGTGATTACCTGTGTCAGGTAGGGAGGTGGCATCTAGAGAAGCCAGTGAAAATTCCACCACTCAGAGTCTCCGTCAGCACTCAGGAGCTCTGCCATTTGTCTAACTCTTGCACAAGATATAAGCCAATCTGTTAGAAGAATTTCAACGTTAGTAAGTAGTATCTGCTTTTTACAAAAAATACAACTGTGTGAAACAAATTGTAAGTTGCTTGGAGAGCTAGGTTTACTTACAAATTCTTAGAAGAATTTTTATTAACTGAGGTGAAATATAAAAGGAAGAAAGTCGTCTCCCTAAGAATGAAGATTTTTGTCTTTATAGCTTACCGGCGTCGTTGTTTCTTTCTTTCTTTTAAAGAAAAGGGTTTCATAATGCTTGTGTTTTTGATGGAAAACTTAGAACTTCTTTCCCAAATGTACAGAGATCTTTTAATTTTTTAGGCTTCTATTATACGTGGAGGTGTGTTGCAGATTGTCATAACTGATAAATCAATGACAAATGTAGCCGCTTCATTTTCCTGGGGAAATATACAATTGTGACAGTGGCTGACCATTTATTTAATTACGTGGTAAGTACTGTGTGATGAGAGGGTAAAGTTAAATTGATGATTTGGCTATCTCAGCCGGGGTACAGTTTACATGGCAATTATGCGGGGATCATCTAAGTGTAATTGGCAAGTAATTTTGTAAGCGAAGGAACATGACAGCTCATTTACATGGTGTTCACTGGGTAAAATTTGGGGACATTTATCAACCACTTCCAATCGAGGAGTGAGCACACCAACATCTCCCAATGTGCTCTGGGCTGTTTGAAGCGTCGAGGCAAGGAAGGTGTCGGTACAAATCGCCACACACCTGTCACCCTGAACGCTTGTGTATTGTGTGCCAGAAACTGACCTCGAAACTGAGGATACAAAATGTTCAGCTCTCAAGGAGGTCTACTGGGAAGCAGATACTCCCATTAGCCATTTTAACACACCACAGTAAATGGAGGCATGAGCTCTGCAGAGATGCTGTGGATGTCGTGGAAATTGATACTATGAAAGATGGCAACTTTCTGGAGTTGATGCCACCTGAGATGAAGTGTGTAGGGTGGTCAGGGCTTTGCCAGGGGAAGGGCTCACCAGGCTTGTGTGCAGGAAGAGAGAAATAGTGAGGGAACAAGATGGTATAAGATGAAAACTTGGAGCAGCTAAGACACATTTCAAGACAAGTGTAGGGCTTAGAAATCTGACCTGACAGATTGTGCTGTTGCCTTATTCAGGAGCCCTGACAAACCACTCTTAGGAAGAGAAGGATCTTTGCTGGGTTGTTTGCTAAGAGACCATTTTGTAGTCAGAACAATAACTGTCCTGTAACTATGTGCCATAGACTCTGCTCTGTGCTCATTAGTGCATCCCATTCTCACAACAACCCCATGCAAGAGGCACTGAAATTTCCCCCTTTACCACACCACATTTCCTAGAATGTGAGCTATGTGAGGGCAGAGACATTGTTCTTTTTTTTTTTTTTTTTTTGTAGTAATATCCTTTAAGCCTTTGACAGCACCTACATCTTCGCAGGTATGCAATAGGTAAGGGACAAGTATAGTTGTGGGTCATGACTAGAGTCTGTCATAGTTAGTGTAACAAGGAATGATCATGAGGTTCTGATGCTAAGGCACTATTAGTAAATGTGAAGAGATAAGGATAGAGACATGAATTTGAAGGGCTTGGTGATCAGTTGGGAATGTGGGTTTTGTCGGCACTGTCTCACAGTGCTTCTGATACTCAACTTATACACTGCAAAGATGATGGCAAAAATCTGAACAAGAAGGACTCACAGTGCTGTTCACAGAGATCTTAAATTCCTGGGAAGAAATATCGTGGACTCAGAATGAAGTGAAAAGCAACTTCTCTGCAAGTGATTAAAAATAGAAGGGACACATCTGCCTGGGATAGTTGAGGGACAGAACTGCCCCAGGATAGATGAGTGGTTGGGTAGCCTTTGGGATTCTTCGTTCTTTGAAAAACTTCTGGTTTGATATAAATAAAATTTTCCCACGTTGCCTATTCCAAACTGCTTGGTTCAAAGAAGATAAAGTATTAAAGGATGAGAAACTGTTGAACCAAATGCTCACACCTAACTTATAGAAAAGGGAACAGAGGCCAGAGGGTTAAGTGGCTTGTCCAATGGAGCATACTTCAAGAGAAGGAAGACCTGGGTCATTGACTGAGTCTGGATGATTTTCTTCTCTGTGTAGGGATATTTATTTATTTATTTATTTATTTATTTATTTATTTATTTATTTATTTATCTGAGATGGGGTCTTACTCTGTAGCTCAGGCTGGTCCTGAGACTCACTGTGGAGTCCAGGCTGGCCTTGGACTCAAGGCAATCCTCCTGCCTCAGCCTCCTGGGTGCTGGGATTACAGGTATGCGCCACCATGCCCAGCTTATGTGGTCCTGGGAACTCAAACTCTAGTATTTAGCCCTTCTCTTCCCCCCCCCCCCCCATTTTATTGATATGTATACCTGCAAAATTTAAGGTTTACAATGGAGTTGAGACTTTTATGCACATATGTATCTTGTCAAGGTGACAAGGGCTTTCCCACTCTTCCTTTTGTCCCTCCCTCTAACCTCCAGTCCCTCCCTCCTCCCCTACCTGACCTCCCTGTTTCACTTTGTTTTATGTTTTAAGTTCCATAGGAACTCTGGGACTCTGGGACTCTGGGACTCTCATATCAGAAAGACAGTTCGATGTTGTCTTAATGCTTACTAGGCAAGAGCTTCACCACTGAGCCATTCCTCCAGCCCCAATTAAAGATATCTAAAAGAGATATTATAACATGAAAATATTGTAAAGTACCATCAACTACTTAGAACACTTGGAAAGTAGAAAAAATGAAATCCACAATGAAATTGTTTGTCCTGTTCACTGCTTTAGTACTTCAGATTTATTATCTTTTCCCAACAAAGTGGAAGTGGTATAGCATATATTCCATTTTACTTTCTAGAAAACTAATGCACTCAGATTTGCTCCACATAATCAGCCTATGGTGACTTCAAATCTTACTCTGAAAAAATGTTATTAATGTTTTCTGTGTTACCTTGTAGCCTTCCTTTTCTAAGTACTGAATCTATTTATATACCTATACTTTTATTATTGGCATATTTTCAATCTTCATTTTTTTTGCTTGTATGTACTATACTACATATCTGCTATGTGATTGCCTAGAGGTTATTTTAATAGCTAGATGGTGCTTTATCAAGTCTTTGGGAGATTCATAAAATATTAAATACTAATAGAAATCTTCAGTTCTTGGAACACACGGCATTTTGAAGGTGTGCTTTGCACTGTGAGGAGCAGTACATCTGACCATCCTATGTAGATGACAGACATTGTAGAGTGGAGAAAAGAAACTGCCACACTCTGCTCAGATGATCATGGCTTTTTTCCCCACCAGGAGCCCCTCTGAGAATGTAGAACAGCGCTGGGACAGCTCAGAGTGGAGCCCTGGCACAGATGGCCCGAGGCAGATAGCAGGTGACTTTTCAAGCCTAGGCTTTTCTGACTGAACACACATTGTTTCTCCTGCCCTTGTAAAAAGGCACGTTTTCATTTTCTTAGGGTAGTGAAAATCTTTTGTGTGAAGAAAAAGTGTCATCAAGTGTCTTACTCATCAGCACATATACCATCTCTTTAAAATGACAGTGGGAGTGAAAGTTCATCAGTTCAATATGTCTTTCACATTTGGAGACTCCTGACTAATAACCTCTGGTATTTATCATCGGCACAGCCAAAGAACTAAATTCTGATACATGCTGCTCTCACGCATGAAGAAAACTTAAAAAGGCAGAAGGTTTTCTCCATTTTTTCTTATTCCATTCATTTAGAGGGAAAAGCATACCTTTTTTAAATTAGAAAATATATGAGCATGCCGAAACATCTGGCCTACATTATCACAGCAGCCTCTCAACTGGCCTCCTTGTCTCCAGTTTGCCCTTCAAAAATCAAATATGTATGCAACATCTGAAAGATCTTTCTAGATCTTAGATCTGCACCAGTGACTGTCCCACATCACTGGCATGTTCTCCCATGTCTCCTTCATGGTTCCTGGGGTCAAGTCATGTGTCAGCCACTGCTGTTGCCTCTGCTGCTTACACTCTCTCCCTGCAACAGCAAGCAGCTCACCACACCGTGCTTCATGCATGATGAAACGGTGCCTTCAGATTTGTTCTTTACGATCTTCTTGCCAGGCTCTGGTGAGCCTGAATCTCAGCATGAACCCTCGCAGCACCTATCTGACGTTATCATGCTTACATGGAATGTAGCCAACCGCCTTGGTTTTGCTTGGCTGGCATAATACTTTAATTTAAAAAAAGCCCTGAATCTCATTGGGCAAGGCGTATTACTGTTCAGTTTGCTTAAGGCTTCGCTACTCTATGTTATACACCAAATCCTAATTCAACATTTGTTCTGTACTGGGTCATATGAAGATACTTGGGCTTATCTCATTTACCCAACAGACTTAAGCTGCTTGAAGACCAGGATTGTGTATTGTTAACTTTTATATCCACCGTCCTGGCAGAGACTGCTCAAATTGTGTTTATTGAATGAACTTTTGCCTTTGAAAAACTATAAAATTAGGTCAAGAAGGACTCAATAACTCCTTTTGGCTTTCTGCTCACAAATATCTGAAGACTCATGGAGTGCAATAAATCTGGCAAATTCAAAAAGTATTCCATAGGATGACTCCATAGATCTGTGTCTGTAATATGACACTGCTATGCATGGGTCCAAGGCTAGCCTGGAATATAGTGAGTTCAGGACCAGCCAGGGTTAGTGTAAGACTCTGTCTCAAAATATATATATATATATATATATATATATATATATATATATGACACTGCTAACGCAGACACACTTAGGACATTTGAACCTTCGAATGTGCTTATTCCCATCATCCTCTATATATGAGATCCACATTTACATCTATGATCCTTCGTGACTCATCATTCTTCATCTTTTTCCATTTTTTTGCCTCAGTTTGTGTTGACATGTCTTTGATACTCCCACAAAACTGTGTCATTCAGAAATATGAATAGAGTAGAATTACATGTGATTTTATCTGTTTTGCAAGGCCTTAACATAACCAATGTACCATCAGTAGGCCTACCTGAATTTCTGTCTTACAAGAAGTAATGCATCCAGTTCTATACAAGCTGGTCATATCAGAACTTGTACTAATTTAAGTGCCCACTGGTTAACCTCTGTGGATTATCTTTTTGGTATTCCAGTATGTTTCAACCACTGAAAATTTTCATTTCTGTCATTATTCTCATTCAGTCATTTAGTTACATGTTGCTTTAAAGACACTAAGAGGATTTGGTGTCCCCTAGGACCTAGATTACTCATATTTATGGAGTTTTGCATAATCAGTGACACATGACCAGGGTACTTGCCTGTGGCGATATTCTTACCATAAATTCAGTCTCCGGAGATTGTCCTTCATTCTCAGGAAGTGGTATGGATGTCACAGAAGGACCATACAATGTAAAGCATTGCTGAGGAAGTGTGTTACAGGGACACAGCTGGAAATGTACCCCAATATCAAGTATAAGAAAAGAAATCATTCATGTAAACTTCCTTCTCTAGGAGAGAGATAGGGGAAGAAAGAGAGAGCTTATTACAGAATCCTTTAGCATCCAGAAATTTTATTGACAATTCTGTTAATGTGTCTGCTTGGCTGCCTTCTCAGAGGCCCTTTTTAAATTCCTTAGATGGTATTATTAGTGGTTAATGGGTGCACCTGAAAAATCAAGCAATATTGTATCACTTAGGTAATAGTTACATTAAATCATTATTTTATATGGCACTAAGCTTATCAGATTATCTTTTTCTTAATAATGAATACCTCATCTTTTTCAATTTCCTAATCAAATTCTTCCACATCATCATGAAGGAGAGATAGAGCCACCTGCACATATTGTACATTCTTGGCTTTCATTATGTCGAATTACCCAGCTTGTACTTGTAGGACCTTTGGTGTTTGGCTTTTTTGTTTTTATTTATTTATTTATTTATTTATTGCTCTGAGACATAGCCTCATGTATCTCTTTGAAAGTTTATGGTTAACAATAATTACATTAATTGTAAGCAGATAGTGAGTCTAATAGAATACAAGACCAAATTTACTATTTTGAAGACATTTCTAGGATAGACTTCTCCCTAAATTTTGATATTCTTGAGTTGATCTTAGATAATTCCTCTAATTCCTATTTCCTCTTTCTGAAATATACATGTATTTAACTCTGCTTTAGTGCTGAAGATTTCAATGGTAGTGGCAAAAAACAAATGACTATAGAATAATACATATTTAATTGCCACAGGTACTATACATTTTTGGATTGACCATAAGCATCAAGCTTCCCATGCACTACTATATTTTACTATGTTTAACCAAATACCTGTAGTTGAAAGAACAATATAAGAATAAGTGAACAATCCTTAAGGAAAAATAATATTGTCTCTTGCTGTCGTATTTGGCTGAAATGTTGCTATGTATGGTGAGAGAAAATCAGATGGTGCTATTCTTTTAGTCAAAATTCTTATCTTTATGCATAATGCCTTACCTGTGTATCCCTGTCTCAGCTACTTCCAGGTTCGTTTCCTCATTCTGTTTCTATATTCTATACTTTAAATAGACCTTTATTGTTCATTAAGAATGGGAGAGTCTAGACTCACCATGAACATCCAAGCTAACTTAGGCTGCACTCTGGTCTATAGTACCATGAGCAGCCGCCCTTGGATGCCAGAGGCCACGCCTTGTAATGTCCCCTCCCAGTCTCCTTTGACTGACTCCCTGTGCAGAACAGTTACAACACTTGTGAGTGAAATATTAAATACGTCATTTCACAATTTGTGATTCTTTAATTCAAATTATATTCCAACTCGGACTGTATCATTTTGAACTTAGGTAAAATATTCTCAATACCAAGTACTATTCAGCATCTACAACTATCAATGAACATTGAATGATAGCAAAACACTTTGTATATTTGCAATCCTGTTGTACAAAAGCCAAAATTTGGCATATGGTATTTCATTTAGTCAAGGAAGGAATTTTCATCTCAAAGACTTAACTATACAATATGTTGCTTACTGAATTACTCTCCATTGGCCTTCAGTGTTGTTGGAATGCCATACAATATTCCAAAGATTGAAAAATCTTTGGAAAATCACCTGTTCCTAAGAGAGTATGATTAATCAAGTTCAGCAGATGTCCACTGTGCTTGCAAACATTTATCAAACCCCTTGTATGTGACATGAGATAGAGATAAATGCACAACCGGAAGTTAGGATTATTTACAGTTTGGAAGCCAAAAAGCAAAAACAGCATACAGTACAATACATTCTATAACAAAAACAAATATAAAGGACCGAAATGAAAGAGTAATTAGATGGGCCTGGTGTCTCAGACCTGTGATCCCAAGACCTTGGAAGGTTGAAGAAGGAAGTTTACAAACTCAGGCCCAGTCTAGACTAATAATGAGACCTTGTCTCAAAGTTAAAAAAAAAAAAATAGAGCTGTGGATGTAGCTTGATGTGAAGTTTCTTGTTTCTATTCCTAAAACCACAAAAACACAAAGTAGCCCTAGAGAGAGTTACAGAAGGCCTCCTGAAAGAAATGGCTCTGAGCCAGATTTCATCCAGGGCAATAGGTTTTGTCTTCCAGACCACTATTGTGAGGATTAAATGCCTCTGGTGATCTCTATATGTTTATTTATAAAGCGATGTCTCATATTAAGATATAAACTTTAACAAAGAAAAAATTGAAATACATTTGACTCATCAGCAGAGCACCTAAGTTCATGTTTGTATCCTACTATATTAATGAATTTTATATGCGCACATAAGGCTAATATATTTTCTGCTGCCAATTTTTTATGGTTTCATAAATAGTTCTATCACTAAAATTTCTTTAAAAAATGAGGAAAAGAGCTCATATGTGCTGGTAGAAAGTCAGTGTATTTTATAGAACACTGATGCTCCTGATGTAGCCTACGGGATGTGACTTTTCATAAAACCTAATGAATTTCTAGATTTGTCAGCTGTTTCCAAACAGATGCACTCTGCTAATCTAATGAAAACATTTTGAGCCCAGATCTCAAATATCAATAGCTTTCAGTATTGCAAATTAGTTTGTCTATTGGGTAAATTGGGCTGAGTGGTTCTTGATAAAAAAAAAAAAAAGCAAGTCATTTTGCCTGGATGTTTCACGTGTAACTGCTTTGCCATATATGTTTCTTTGCAGAGTTTTAAGTTGAATGTAGACAGTCACTGTGCTCTCAAGGAAGCTGTGGAGGAGGAAGGACGCCAACTTGTGGAGCTTCTTGCATCCCACAAAGCAGGTAAATCCTCCTGAAATATTGCAAGTCTTTATGTCTCCAGACTATTAAGAATGAAGAAGCATTGCTGTAAATTACTGCATATATTCACTTCCTTATGTATTATTAATATTTACATTATCAGATTGACCTTCAAGATTTATAAATGTTTCATATACTGCATACAATGCTGTGATACTTATAAAATGAAATACTGCCTCCAAATGGTCTGTTCATTTTATTTTGGGCTTGCTGTTCACATGAGTTTCAATTGAAATTGTATTTCTGCAAACTTCACACTGACATGCTTTCTGGTGTAGGTGCTCTGGAAATAACATTAAAATAATAAATGAGAATTGTGCATATAGTTATGCATATGCATTAGGGCACTTATAGATATTATTATGGATATGGGGCCAGCAGTCTAGAAGTTTCTGATTATTTCTCTGCTTATTCACACACATGAATATTTTGTATGTTCTTTGCTGATCTTTGTAACATCAGAGTTTTCAGCCTTCAACCATTTCCTATTCTAGTTAATGTATTTATAAGGAGCAGATTATATATAAAAATAGTTTAATTATTTGGTTATTCTTATCTTGATAGCAGAAGACCATATGACAAGATGGATTATAGTTTGGCTCTTGCAGCTTATTATCATGCATCTAAATTTAAAAAGCACAGTGTTAATTAGTTGTATTAATGTATTAGTTGTATTATTCTGGCCCATTTAATATAATTCTCATTGAAATAACTTTATATTCACATATCTTTTGGATTATTATGAAATTTCAGCACAGATACAGAGCCTTTTATTTAGAATACGAAATCACAGTGTTAACAATTTTTATCCATAATAATCTTTGTTTTATATCCTTTTTCAGTCAATACACTAAGCGTAAGTTCATTTTCAGGCTAGGCATCCATGTGATTACCCTGTTACTGTGTCCTTATATTCTGTGTCCAATTTTGCCAGCCTCTGTTCTGAGTAACAAATATATATATGGCAGGTGATGCTAAGGTCACTAAAAACATGTATGTTATTTGAAATGCCACCTCGTTTACTAAATAAAAATAATCCCAGGTAAAGGTGCAGTCTGGTCCTCAGCTTGTGCTCTTCCCTTCTTTTGGAGAAGGGCTGAAGGACACACTGCGGATGATTGCAAGTCAGTGGAGGGAGTTGCAGAAGCAAATCAAACGGCAACACAGCTGGATTCTCCGGGCTCTGGACACCATCAAAGCCGAGATACTGGCTACTGATGTGTCTGTGGAGGATGAGGAAGGGACTGGGAGCCCCAAGGTAAGTGGCTTGAAGTTTGCCTTATCTCCTCTTATTTCTGTCTTCTTTTGAACTAGGCACCACTGAAGTTTTCTTTCCACCCCTAAGGCTTTTTTGTTTCTAGTGGGTAAACTTTATCTCTCTCCCTATATATAAATAAAATGAAATGGCTTGGTTTAAAACAATAAAACAATTCCTACAACTTTCAAGTTTTCCTGGAAGAATTTTTTTTTTTTTTTATGAAAAGTGGCAGGGTAAGAGGGGGACAATACTTTAAGATTGAAAGAAAGGGGGCCATAAAACATTTAGTAAACAAAACATAAAGCATCTTTAACATGAATAATCAGAATGGTTTTAAATTGTTTTGTTGCAACTATAAATCACTATAATCAGTGCAATCACTCAGCTCTGACATCCATTAGCCGCTTGGTTACAGCAAATTAACAAAGAAGAGAGAAAGTGATTCATTACCTCATTCCTGTTAATGACTATCAGATGCATTGCCTAATTAGGGGATGGTCATTGTAGTGGGAAGAAGGTCATATGCTTTGCTACAAATCTTTCTGCTCTGAGTGTAAGTTCTCCATAATGGTGCATGTGCATGCATCGAATACAAGTATGTTTAAGATTAGTATTGACATGTCTTGGTTATCTATTTTAGATTTATAATATTTTATAAATAAAAGGCATATGCAGCTGAGTTATTAAATGAGGATCTTTGGACTCAAATGTGAAAGCTAACTTTCTTTTAAAGTGTGTGTGTGTGTGTGTGTAATCATTGTGGTTGTGGAGATTGAAAACAGGACCTAAGCTACATCCCTAGCCCCTTTTTTGAATCTTTTATTTTGAAATAGTCTTGCTAAATCACTAAGTTACCCAGACCAGGCTCCAGCTTGGAATCTTACTGCCTCAGCCTCCCAGAGTATTGAAATTATTGGTGTGTATGCTCAACTTCTCCATATTTTCTATCTATTCCTTTGTGAAAGCAAATGCAAGAAATCAATTTCATGATAATCTTTATATTGGAACATATTGTAACATGGAGGAAACAGATTTAAGAGTTCCTAATTTCTATTCCTGGCCTAAAGTAAGTAAATTATCATCAAATCACACTTATTGAGTGACCATATGAACTGGTATAGTGTTATATGTATCACAGAGCAAGCTAAACACTTTGTCTCCTTGAACTCAAATTTTTAAATGCAGCCAAAGACAAACCTAAGCCAGTCCTGCAATGTTGAGACCCATACAGCCAGTGGAAAGCTCGGCGAAGTACAGCTTTGGAACCTCACACACCAACCTTTAGGGTTTTTTTTTGTTGTTGTTGTTGGAAGCAGGATGGAATGATGAGCTCAAGTCCCCTTAAAGAGGGCTCCACAGAGAAGGTCGCATTCAGGAAATCCTTGAGGGAAGGAGGAGAGGTGGTTTGATGCATGTGCACATATTTTAGGACGTGATGGATGAAAGGATCAAAGCTTCAAATAATAGCATGGAACCGAGGGCTTATTCAGCACGTTCCTTTAGGCAGATGCGAAGCTATTTTCAGGAGGAGGCTGCATAGAGAAATAAATTGGTCTAAAACTTTGAAGGCGATGGGAGGAGTAGGAAGGGTGAAGAGAAATGGCAAAGCCAAACACTGCGTTGTGTTTGTAGTCATTTAATGAAAACATACTGAGTACTACTTTTTTGCAAGCTGTCCCATGATTGGATGCACTCTGCAGGCCTGACACTGTTCTATAGCACTTCTGAATTCTGTATTGTTTCATTTAATTACCATAACAGACTTATAAAATATCAGACCTCAGGACCTGATTTCAGAGCTCACCAAAACCTCTGTTTCTCATATTTTAACAAGAAAAAAGAATATGTGGCATGTAGTGCTTGCGTCAGTCTCGGGGTAGCCCAGAGATGGTGCAGAACCCCACACGCTCATTGTTACTGTTGTGCACTTTTGTGCATTGTAATTGCTAATCGTGGGTCGCCAAAAGGTTGTGTGATAGCACTAAGCCTAGAAGACTTACGTTAGGCCAGCAAAAGGCTCATTTACCTCAGTAAAATGGGAAAGTTTGGGTGAACTTTCACAGATTTATTTCTAATCACATTGTTACTGGAAAAATTACTTCAGTACTTAATGGCTTTGTACTCTTCACAAGTTATGGAACAAATCAATGGTTAGTGCCAAGCAACTGTGGTTCTACTATAATCCCTAATAGAGAAACTGGAGGCCCAGAGTGGTTATACAATTTGCCTAAGGTCGCACAGCTAATAAGTAGCAGAGCAAGATTTGAATCGAAGCCCTTTAGTTCTGAAGCCCCATGTTTGTCACACTGAGAGAACTGCATTTTCACTCATACTGCCTGGCCTATTACGGCTGACTGTGGTGCATTAGAGATAATGCATATTAAAACAGTTGACGTGAAGTGCTCGGAGCAGAGTCTAGTACTTAGTACACCCTAACTTGAGTAAATGTAACATAAAAGCCTCATAGCTTAGTAAAGGAGACAATAAAATAATTACACTAAATCTGACAAAACTAACTGGTACAAAGTAATGTGAGTACACAGAAAACAAAGTAACTAGCCTTTTCTAGGGGTGTTGAGGAAAGATTTCCATAAAAATCGATGTTTTAAATGCAGGATAGAAAGATTTTTGCCAAGGCAAAAATAATGGCCAGAAGGAATTGTATGTGCAAAGACCTGGAGGTTTGAGAAGGTGTGGTGGGTTTGAACCTACAATCTTGTCCCTGAGAACAATTAGGCTGCCTTGCCACAGTCTGCACTGAGGGTCAGAACATGACTAATCATTAATAATTAGTGATTTGATAAATAATTGACATAATATAAGCCATATAGAATATGTATATATTGACATACATGTGGAGAATACACACACACACACACACACACACACACACACAGATTATATATACTGTTTATATGTATATAAACAGTTGTACTAAATAATGCAGACTTAAATAAGTTACACTGAAGTTCGAGACCAACTTCTTATCTGTCATGTCATTCCTGTTTTCATGGTGTGACCTTGCACAGGTCATGTACAAATTGGGCCATGACATGAATCTTGAGGCACAGCAGTTATGATCCTCTGTTTTATCCAAGACCTAAAAGAGAAACTAAAATTAAAACATAATAAAAATAACTCCAGAATTCATCTTAGGTTTACTTCAGAAGCAACTGGGAGCTTGAGAAGCATAATAGAAAATCTAAGGAATATATCTAGGGGGTATTTTTCTTTTTTACCTTGTTTGAGAGACTGTAGAAAAGGGCCTGGTCTTAGAAATCTTGTAAAGAAGGAGGATAGGAGGAAATTCAAAGACTCGGGAAACTTCTCCCCCAGGACTTGGCAGCATACCTTATTTGTTGTATTTCATTTTTTAAAAGAGTGTTTTCCCAGGACTGTGAGATCTTTTATACATGGAAATAGACCTGAGAACAGAATTTGCCAGTTGTAGCAATAGAGCTTCAGTACTCACTTCTAAGAACTGAAAATATGCTTATAACTATGGATCTTGTTTTAAGATAGATTGGTTAAAAGTTTATAGCCTTAAACTATGCTTTCATTATCTTAAATTTTTTAATGGTATACACCTGGAAAGATTTCAGAATATGGGGAATATCCAGTGCTAACAAAGGCTACATTCTTTTTCTGACCTTTCTAGGCAGTGTGCACACACACACAAATCCTGAAAATAAGTGTTTTTAAATTATTCACACTGTCTCTTGTAAAATATCTTATCCTCTGTTTCTTTACCTTTCTCTGAAAGCATGCATTGTAACAGATGTCTTAGGATGGAGTCCTTGTATAACTTACAAACTTTGCATCACTGGAAACATGCAACTACAATTTCGTTGTCCTTTTTATGGAAACAGATAAGTTTCCAGAACAAAGAATATTTAAAGATGTTACTGCAAATTCAGGAAACTTTACCATTACTACAGGGGTGACCTAGTGTGGGTCTCAACCAACATCTTCATTTCCTCAGTGGAAGGAGACAGGGGGTTAGCGGCTTTGAATTCTAGGATTGTGCCTATTTTATCTGCCTGCTTTGAGGTTCTTAGATTGAAGTCATCATCCTTTGGAAATGGATATCAGACTCTGAAGGTCATCAATGATATCTATTTGACAATAGCAGGAGAGAGGATTTCAGATTGGCTGAGAATGGACATATGCGAGACCTCTGGCTTGAATGTATCACTGATAACCTGACCTTTCTTTAGATGGCAAGTGAGGATAAGTCTAATATTAATACATGTTTTTCATATTTGTTTACCAAATGCCCAAGTCTTGACTCAATATTTATGTTAAGAAATTATGGATAACTTTAACTGGAGTATTATAAAGAAGCTGTTTTGGGAGCATTTTTATAAGATATTTTCTGCATATTATGTGGTGCCTCTCAGGTAATAATGCCACTGAATATTATCGTCCCTAGGATAGAATTTGATCCTGAATCTTTCAAAGCATTGGTAAGACAAAGCATTATTTTGCATTTTTTTTTCTGTTCTGGCTCAGGAGCCTGTGTAGATAACATAATTTTAAATATAGTATCTTTAAAACAACATTAAGGTAATTAACAGAATTGCATTTTTATGTTGCTCTGTGTGCTCTGATACATACGTGTAAAAAAAAACTGCTTGAGACAATTTTCTTTCCTTCTTTTACAAAGAAAAGCACAGGTATATGTTGTCAAAGAGAACCAGAAAGGGTATGTGAGATTAAATTGTGCCTAAAACAGCAGGTAGAAAGACAACAGGCAAAGGCTTGGCTTTCATTTATTTTATGTGGACAGAGATTCTGCCCAATGCTGAGCCAGACAAGAAAAAAGACATGCTTTTCTGCTCAGTGCTCTTATCATTCCAGTGTAAGCACGCAGTGTAACATCTTGTCTAACGTAGTTTGGGCTATCTTAGATCTAGAATAATAGATCACCTAAGATTCAAATCATCTTAATTAGGATGTTGGCAGATTGAAATGGAATGGTGTTCTTGATGCAAGCAAATGAGTAGTAAACACATTACTGATTCCACCTCTTTCAAGTTGAATTCTTCCTAAAAGCCAGTATCCAATGCAGTTACTTTCCTGCTGAACTACATAATCACAGGCCTGATTTGCAGTACCTAGGGAGGTCTTTCTTCCACTGTGAATTTTTCTATCATATTTTTTTAATCAGAAAGGCAACTTTTCTTCAAAAGTGTGTTTTGAAATACAGAAACAAAAGTGAGTTACTTCTTTAAAAAATAGCATAATTACTAAATTTACGATAGAGTTGAGTAAAAAAATAGTTCCTCTCTTCTGTTTGGGGAACTTTAATTTGCATATTGGAAGATATATGTGTGGATCCACCCATGCAAAAATATGTAACAGGTCAGAGGTCAGGTAGTGATCAGCCCTGTTATGGTACGTGTGGTAGAGAAACCCATGGCTTCTCTTGTTTTGTTTTTCCCATGGCTTCTCTCACTTATTTTTTTTCCCACATTGTATTTTCCTTACTGGTTGCCAAGAATATGGAGTTAAATTCTGTGGTGTCTTTGAACACAGGAAAATGTCATAGAGGTGAGTGGGTCATTTTGACTTCATGTTGTCTTAAGGATTTTAATCTCTGACTTTATAATACCTAGAATTATAATTCATGGTGTTAGCTACAAATTTAAGAGCCTACAGAGGGTAGTCACCTGTTATTAGCATAATTCATGTATTTGGACCTCAGCTTTTTAAATTTTAGAGACAACATATAATAAACACACTAGCATAGGTTGATACATAGTGGAAGTCATCCTTTAAAAACAATCTGTCAGTATTTAAGTACAAAAAGAAGGCAAGATTCAGAATTGCTTCTAAAATGCCTTAAAACTAATAAGTAAATTTTTGAAAGTGTGAAACAGTTACTGAAATGTGTGTGTGTGGAAGTGGGGGCAGCTGAACTTTTTTTCTGGAGTGTGTTGTTTCTGGCAGGGGAGCAGGATGAACCAGGGAAAACCCTGCCTACTCAGGGGCTTACTCTGTTCTGGCTCTTGTGTTTGTCAAATTTATCTAGGACTTCATATAAAATGGTAACTTCAAATATGTGTATATCTCCTTTTAGTACCCCAAATACCACAAGTGTTGGTTTAATTGTCCTCATATCCAGAATACCTCTTCCATCCATGGAAGTCAGAAAGCATTCAAATGCCCACATTTTGCTTTTCCTTTTTCTTTGGAATTAGTTTGGAAGATGGTAATTTATATAATAATTCATGTGTGTGTGTGTGTGTGCACTACTAGAAATTAAATCCAGACTTTTGCTTTGAGTTACATTCCCAGATGCCTAGCTCCCCGCCCCCCTTTTTCTTTAAATTTTTATTTTAAGACACAGTCTAACCAAGTCACTAAGTTGCCTTGACTAGATTGAAACTCGTAATCCTTCTGCCTCAGCCTCCCATAGAGCTGCGATTTCAGGCATGTGCTATGTTTATGTATCGTCGTCGCTTCCGGAGAAGGCGATTTTTTTTTTAAAGATACTCTACTGCTCTTTGTCACTGTAACCCAAGCATTCTCAATCTTTCCTTCCCCTGTGTCTAAGCAGAGCACTAGGAACAGCTAGATTGGAGGTCCTTCAGGTCCAGGGCTCAGGGCCCTATAATTTTACAGTTTCAGGCCATTTGCGATCTCAGTTTTACACTCAGTTGGTCTGCAAAGGCCAGTATTTGTTGAGAATTACATCCTGCAGTGCAAGGCAAGGCTATTGAGTGGAAAGGGGGAGAGAGAGGAAAAGAAAGCCTAAAGAAGAAATTAAGACAAAGGATGAGAGAGAAGGAAAGAAAGAACATGAAAGAAGAGAAAGAGAAAGAGAAGAAAGTAAATAAATAATGAAATGCAATAGAAGCTAAAATCATTGCCTCGGTTGTCATTTGGAGCTGTTCATTTCACAGGCCGCCTAAGTGAATTAAGTGGGCACTAGAATTTTCATGGGATCTCTCTCTCTCACTCAGTTTTTTCTTTCTTAAGCCCTGGAAACCAAATCCAGAGAAACTTCCTTCACTTTTGACATCCTATATGCTATTGTATAGTCAGTGTGTGCCTGTGTTTTCTGATGTACTTTATTGATGGGATTATCATTTACAGTAGGCTCTGCATGGTCTCGGTCATGTCCAGCCCTATACCTTGACTGTGTCATTCCTTTTCACCAGTGAGCTAGGAGTCTGAGCTCTTAAAGTTACTGATGAAAAGCTTAGATTCCAAACACATAGTCATTCTTACTGAGAAAAAATATCCTTAGAAACTATCCTTGCTAGGATAGAGGCCAAACTCCTTAGCCTGACAGTGACACTATCTGCTCAGTCAAATTTTATGTTACCGTCTCATTTCATATGCCTTCTAGTTTATTGTCTAGCTTTGAAGTGTGTGTCCCCTCCCTTTTTTGTTTTGCCCTATGGTTTCTCTTGTTTTCTATATTTTACTGGCCTTACACATCCTTCAAACTCATAAATACTGAATGTGTAACAACCCTGTGAGGGTGCTGCTCTTCCTGCTCACTGGCTAGCAGAGGAGATTGGTTGTACTTAATGTATGTATCTCTAAATTAAGGCAGCCTCTGCTGTAAATACCATAAGGCATATAAGGACATAGGGAAGTCTGGGGAGAGAACATTATTTCAGTCTGATTGGCTCTAATAATTTTCCCTATAAAAGAAGGTGAATTTTGTAGATTTGTAGCTGCATGTTGGAAGATACTAGAGGGAGAACATTCTAGGCAGAGAAAATAGGGTGTTTGAAAAGGAAAATATGAGACTATCTAGAGAGCGATCGATGGTTTGATTTTTTTGAACATGGCGTGTTTATGCATTTATGGGAAGGGATAGGACCCAATGAAGTATAAAATCTGAAAAATTTATAGTCTGTAAAACTCTGAATATTAGGCTGAAGAATGATTAAATTTGGCCCTAGAAAATATATGGCAAAAGTAGGACAAAAGAGAAAGGAATACAAATCACACTGAAAAAAGAAACTAGCACACTCACTAAAAGCAGCTCTTGTAAAGTAGGAGCAGTAATATAGTGAAAAAAAGAATGGTATTATGAAAGAGAAAATAACAGGATTTGGGGTCTCGGGGTTGGAGGGGTAAGGGAAGAGTCAGCTGTAATCTAAGGGAGTTGTGTATGAACAGTGGGAGCATTAACAGAGAGTAGACGCATTTTGATGACAATTTTGAAAAAGAAGGTGCTTTATATGGTGATGTTAGTGCCCAGAGACTATCTGAGAATGCAACTTTGGGCATTTTTGTTACCTCTCCAGGTGACACTGAAGTGCAAGTAGGTTTGAGAACAGTGATTTAGGAGGTGAAGCTTAAAAGTCATCAAACATACAGTAAAAATGCAAGTCGAAGCTTGGAGTAGAGGTCAGTGGTAGGTGTGTAGATTTGGCAGTGCAAACAGGGATGACAGGCGTTGCCTTGGCAGTTGACTATTGACAAGAGGCTCTTGAGAATAAAGTAGAGAATGATGCAATCTCAAGGATGCCTGTAGGGATTGAGAGCTGAGATCCCGTTCTGAACCTTGGGGTTAAGTGAGGCTCAGCACACTCAACACTGGAACTTCCAGCTTCTGATGGACAAAATTCTGATACACAGGAGATAATAGCAATGCAAGTCAAATGAACTCTTCATGAGATGGAGTGAATTTATCACATTTATAGGCTGAAGAATAAGAGTAATAATGAGAGTAGTACAAGAGGGACAGTACAAGAAGCCAATCTCAAGGACAAGAAAGGTGAATAATAGTGTCCCTTAAGTACAGTTTTGTTTTTCATGACTTCAGTTATCTGCAGTCAGCAATGGCCACAAACTATTTTGTAAAAACAATTCCAGAAATAACAGTTCATAAATTTTAAATCGTATGCCATTTTGAGTAGCATGAGGAAACTTCTAGCCATGTTGCTCTGCTTCAATCAAGACAAGAATAATTCTTTTGTCCCATGTGCTCCATGTTGTGAATGTTACTGGCCCCACTGATCACACGGTAGCCATCTTGGTTATTATGTCTGCTGTCATGGTATCATGTGCTTGTGTTCGAATAACCCTAATTTTATTTACTATAACCACAAAGCACAAGTGTAGTGCTACTAGCAATTTAGATGTGCTAAGAGAAATCTGTGAGGAACTTTATCATTTCACATGATTCCAAGAAGAAAGGTGAGTATAATACAATAAGATATTTGAGAGAGATCATATTTATTCATTAACATTTATTATAATATAGTGTTAAAACTAATATTATTAATCTTTTCCTTGCTTAATTTGTAAATGAAATGTTACTTCAGTATGAGTATATATGATAAAACAATATAGTTTGGTACCATCTGTAGTTTCAGACATCCACTGGAGTTCTTGCATCAAATAGTCTATCATGGGTAAGAAGGGAACCTGTGTACAGTGATTCAGGTGAGGGAGGGCAAGTGAATCAGGAGGAGCTGAGAGTTTTAAGAAAGGAATATATACTGTCTGAGAAGGACAAGAAGGAACTTTGCTGATAAGCAGCAGCAAAGATGGAAGAGCACCAAAGGATTTAGAATGAAGTCAATGTGATAAGTGTATGGAAAGATTATTTGAATCGAAGAAGGATTGAGGGTAAGAAAGAACTGGAGAGTGGAGATGGATTTACATCCATCTCCTTCAAAATATCCACTCCTTTCGAACTATACCACATTTACTATTTGTACCAGACACTTGACATAAATTACATACTTCTTTGTGACAACATTTCTATTTTTGTCTTGAAATTTCATTAATATCTTTTACTGTTAAGTTTTAATATGTGCACACTCCACCATGACTAACACTTCTTGGTGTAGCGACTGTATCCTAAATGTCCTTGTTTTATTCTCTTTGCACATGATTTCAGCTTAAAGTAATTTTAAATGTTTGCGTGATTAATATGCATATTATTTTTACAGCTAGATAGAACCCCACTTTATGTTCTCAACACTCATGATACTTGATTTTAGCTGTATGAATAATGGTAAAATCCCATTTTACTATATACTGTTTCTTTCTACACTTCTCTCGCATTTCCATTGCCTCTTGGTTTTCATTGTAAAAACAACAATTTCAGATGAACCTTTAAAAGAGACATTTAATGTACTTTTCCCCAAATAACTAGTAATTTATACACCAAGAGAGAAACAGATGTGATTTTGTTATTATTTTTATTGAGCTTCTTCAAAGCAAGTCTAGCTGACTGTTTTAATAAGTTATGTATTGCTATCCTGTCCCTGGGACAAAAGACCTGACCTCCACATCTTAAAGCAGGAGAAGCTTATTTTAGCTCATGGTTTTAGTGTGTTCAGTCCAGAATTGGCTGTCTCTAAGCCAGAAATGGCATGGCGGAAAGGCATGACAGAAGACAGAGGCTCACTCTAAGGTGGTCAGATTACAGACAGAAAAGGGAGGAGCCAAGACAAGCCAAGACTGACCTGCTTCTCCCAACCAGGTTCCTCCTTCCCTCCTAATAGCACTTTCAGCTATGACCCAATCAGTGGATTCATTGATGTGTAAAGCTCTGGCGTGGTCCAGTCACTTAAATGTCCCAACTTGAAACACAGGACATTTTGAGGGGACATTTATATCGAATCCACAAGTTGTTCTGTTGTTTTCCAAAGTCTTTCAACTGGCTTGCTGAACAGATACTCTCTGAGTGGTTTCCTTGAAAAAAAAAAAAGCAAGAGCATCTAATACAACTTAGTAGATGACCAGCACACTGGTTAATGAAATTTGTGGTCTTTGCTTTAAAGCTCTATAACAAGATTAGGTGCGATTGAACCTGAGAAAGTAAAGGTCTCTAAATTGACATAAATTCAAAGGGTAGACTAGATCATACCATTATTTGACTGTCTAACAAAGTCTAATCTCTGACATATTATATTTGGTCCACTGTAATCTGTGCACATACACATCCCCCTAGTAAATGATGAATGAGGTTTAGCTAACATAATATAGTTTATAACTCATCTAGACGTTTGTAGAAAATGCAGGTTTGGGAAGCTTGCCTTTGTAAAATGACCTGGAATGTGGAGAAATACAAAGACCAAAGAACACACAAACACAGATACTCAGGCATTTTCCCTAACTAGCTTTGTTGAATTTACCTTTGTGTGTCTTTCATCTGATGGCCTCTGGTGTAAATTCATGTTATCATTATGCATAAGAGGTGCAGGGGGAGGAATACTGAATTGTACTTTATACTTTCATCTGGCTAAACCCAGTAAAAAATAGTCATTTCTAATGGGAGCTTTGTCCCAACTGTGAGAGGAGAAAGTAATTAGTTAATTATAATCTGCACATTTGAAACCACAGAATCTATCTGAATCTTTAGAATTCCATCTATAAGTTGAATACTATGCAATTTGATTTGTGAGAAAAATTTCAAAGTCTTCTGTCAGCTCCTGCCTCCTTTTTCTTCTCATTTTCAAAACATTTCTTTCTTTTCTACCTGAAAGTAAGCTGAAACAGTACAATGTAAATTCGTATTTCTGATGCTCAGTAAGTATCAGTGATTGTGACTGTTTTAGGGTAACACCAGCAGGCTCAATGTGTTGGAAAGTACCCCATTACTCAAGACTGTGGAAGTCCCATAATCTGATTTATTGTACACTTAGGAAGTGGTTTTATGCTGATCTTGCTTTTTATTTTTAATAACATATTTTTGCTTCTCTGGAAAAACTATTCTAAGAACAATATTTGTTTAAGAAGACAACTTTCTAGTCCCCATTGGTATTCTATTTAATGAAGTTAGGTCACAATGCTTTTTCCTCTGAAGTTAAACTAGTATGACTAAAGAGAAAAAAACGTATTTTACAAAATTTATCATTGGATAGTATAGCTATTGATTTTGGTTGCAATTTAGAATGCAGTTGTCTCATTCTCTGTTAAGTAAGAACTGTTACTACTAACCAGCAATTAGAAATTACCCCTCTTTTTATTTGACAACTAAGAATTTTTAACTGTATAACACAAGACAAAGAAAACATTTTTTAAGTGCTTCATATCTGTCTTTCTTTGTAACTACATAATATTCCATTCTGTATAAGTGCCACATTTTAAAAAATCTATCTCTGAATTTATGGGCAAATATATTGTTTCCAGGATTTAACTATTGTAAAATGTGCTGCCGTAAATATGGATATGCATGTGTCTTTATGATAGGATGGCTTCAGTTCTTCTGGGAAAGTGCCCAGTCGAGTTGTAGCCAGATCAAATGGGATTTCAATTCTCAGCTTTCATGGATTCTGTAAACTGCTTTCCATAATGGTTGAACCAGTTTGCAGTACACACAACAGTATAGAAGTGTTCTGTTTTCCTCACAGCCATGCCAACAATTGTTGTTTTTTGAGTTCTTAGTGTACACCATTCTTGCTGGGGAGAAATGAAATCTCAGCATTGTTTTAGTTTGCATTTCTCTGATGGCGGGTGATGCTGAACACTTATTCACGTAGTTGTTGGCCATTTATACTTCCCCTTCTGAGACAATAATACTCAGTGAAATGGACCTGACACAAAAGACTAAGTACTGATTGGTGTTACTCATATGAAATTGGTATTAATAATGCATAAAATACCCTAGCATAAGAGAGAGATGAGATGGATGGCTAGGAAAGGGAAGAATCATTGAAAGTGGGAAGCGAGGGGTGGGACACAATAAGAAGGAGGGAAAAAGGGATCAGAATTGTTGTAGACAGTTACTACTTCCACAACTGTATGTTATCAACATGTTAGTGAATCTTTAGTTCATGCCTATTCAAACAGAAGAAGTTTTAAGTTTTGGGAAAAGGAATAAAACAGCAATATGATCAAAGATATCACTGTAAAGAGAATTTGATGCTTTGAGTGTTTTTCTTCCTTTGTAACTACTTTTGTATTTTGTCCCGTTGAGTAGTAATTTTCAGTTGTATTCCTGCTTCAGACCTTTACCAGATAGCATCTTCTTTCTTTATCTGTGGATTCTTTGAGTCTCCATTGTGAAGAGTAAAAACTTTACAACTATTCTTTGTTAGTAAAATACAAAAGGAAACACAAGTAAAATAATTTGAAGATGGAGCCTCTTTGGAAATCCTGCATTTTAAGCAGATATTGTCTTAGAGCAACTCTGTCAATGAAGGTCTTGAAATAGAAGCTCTTGTTTTGTGTACTTTTCCAAGGCAATCAATAGTTCTTTCTTCCCATAAATGGTGAAATTGGATATTAGGATGTGTAGGCACACTTTTCACAAGGGCAAATAGGTTGGGAATGTTGCATTAATGATATAATCATCAACAGAAGCATCAAATAAAGTTCATTAAGCTTAATATAGCAAACACTGAGAAATGCCTAGCTAAGAGCCACCTTTTTCCTAACAAATTACTTACTTTGTCTTCATTCATTCAGTTGGTGTTCGTCAGGCAAACTGGACCCAATTCATTAGCCAGACAGTAAATCATGGATAGTTATTTCATCAGACAATCACCAGGGCTTCTTTGCCATGTTAATAATTGGTGTATACCAAAGCAACTGACACATTTTTTTGGCTACTGAGATATGAAAGATTGTCTCTATAGGGCTTGGGGAAAGATTTTATGTTTTATGGAAACAGACAAACACGAGGAAAATATTCCCTTTCAAACTCCAGATACTCTAGGAGGACAAGAAGCTGCATTGATAGAGACATTTTGTCATTATGAATAGAACTAGATCGAGAACCTGTGCCAAGGATGGTAGGAAAGAAGTATGGGTTTCTACCCTTAAATCATGGAATTAACCAACTCTGAAGGAGTTCTGCCTTAAGCATATTTTATAATTTCTTTCTAGCCCTTGAACCTCTACTAGTCTTCTCCATCCCCACTCTTGGCAAAGCTCACAGGCTCCACAGGATATTGTCCTAAGGCTATTAGGTTTCCTGCCGGTCCTTTACTAACTCTATTATTTGACATTTTTGGGTGGGCTTTATCTTTAAAATTTGTTCCTCTCAAGCGTTGTTCCTTTAGGTCATCCTTATTTTCCTTTGTTACAGCCACAGGAAGTGCCTTCCAGTCTTCCGCGTTTGTCCTTTGTTCCATGTACTTCCCTCTCACCAAGTGTCTCTTTGTCGCTCCACATCTACTTAATCCTCTGCTTTAACCAGGGCATATGCTTGTGTTTTGTCTCCCACCCACCACTCATCTATGTCAAAATAATTGTCGATTTTTCTAGTGTTCCTGTAGTTCATTTACACTCTGCATCACATTCTTTTTGAATTTTGTATTAGTGACTTCCTCAAGCTTTATGTGTGCTTCTTGAAAGTAGAGGGCTGTTTCTTATTTGCTGTTCTGTACACTGTAATACTCAGTATAACACATCCCTCAGAGACTATTCTTAAAAAATGCTTGTTGATTGAAAAGAAAAACATTCACAACAGATATCAAAATCCTTAAGATAATGTGGCTGGTTTTTTTTAAGTCGTTTATGGTTTTAGCTCTTTAAATGTCTGTATCAGTTTTTAAAGCTGATTCATATTCTCTGAGGTCATATAGAATTAAGTTGATTTAGTTGTTTAAATTTAATCCATGCAAAAGAGTATAGTTTTATAAAGCTAAGTTGAAGGTTTTTTTTTGAGACAAAATATTTTATAAGTCTACATTTCATGGGTAAATAAAAATAAAAAGTAACTTACTGTGTCTATACTTGGAAATATGCCAACTTAAGTCATTTTCTTTGTTGTTTTGAGAGTCTCTTTAAACATCTAATTTTCATTTAAATAATTGTTATCGAGTTCCCATGGAAGATAATAAAATATATAATTCCAATAAAGTGTATCTTGTTTTTATCTTCTATATTCTCCTTTATAAAATGTATTCAGTTTAATAAAAGTACCAAAGTTGAGTGAAGGGATGAGCATAGCCACTATACAACCATTTAGTTTCTGTTATTTCATTTTAGTTACTTAGTACTTAATAATTTTATGATGTTATTAATATTATAAATTAGTTCTAATGACAAGTAAAAGGAGTATTGCTTTGTTAATAGTTTGCAAAACGTGTATTAGACTGTATTATGATTAGTAGTAATTATATAGTGATTGGCATGCTTTGTAGGTTAAAAATATCTAATATGCTTTGTTTGTTGAAGAATATTATTGCTGCCTCCCTTCTTCCCTCACAAATTGTTGCAGAGATTGGTTGATGTATTTGAAAAATATCAGAGTTAGTTGACTAATTCCTAAATGGTTGCTAAGAGGACCAAAGTTGTTTTATACATTCTAACATGTCTATAGTTATTTTCAGGGTGGGCTTCTAATCTTCTGTTCTAAGCAGTTTTGGGTATGGAGCTAGGGCTGTGGCCAAGTGAGAGTTGAGAGGCCTTGGGTGAATGATAGGATGAAAGGAAATCACCTCGTCCAGGGAAAAGCAGCACAAGAACCAAAGACACAGTCTGGAGCAGAGTCCACAACAGGAAGCAGAAAGAGTACAGAAAGGAAAATGAGAGGTAGGACCTGGAGAACCACTCACGGCACAATGTCCAAAGCAAATGCACGGTGAGACCTTGGCGGTACCTGTGCTGGTATAGTACAGGTAGTGAGAAATTTTATGGGGCAAATTTGTTAGTCTTACTATGGGCTGGACCTCTTATACACCATCCTTGAGATTCTCTCTTCAACATAAAAAAACTGGTTTTATGAATCCGACAGATGGGTTTGTGGCATCTTTTTTTTATTTTTTTAAGTTTCAGCATTATATCCTGAGGTGGCTGTGTCTAGAGATTTAAACAACTGAAATGTGATTTGAATGCTATTGGAAATTATGATGATGAAACCTTGTCAAAGGTCTTTATATTCCAACTTTATTAAGAATTTAGAGATATACACAGTAAACAACCCCATACGACTGTGAGATTGTGATTTTCTCCTGTTAGGTAGAGTGTTCACATGGTCTGAAACATGACAACTGGCCAGTTGACTTGACATTGACTCAGCCCCTGATCTTGGGCTTCCCACCTCCCCCTGCTTCTTGCCCGTCGACTCTACAGGACTCGCTTTAAATCAGAAAGGAAGAATGGGCCAAATAAATGAGTGCGGTTAGGGCAAGTCTCTGGCTCTATAGTCTTGTCTATCAGTAAATTCTTCCTGCGAAGTATTTGACACTTGCTGTTTGACAGCCAGTGCTGCCTCTGAGGGGTCAATCCCCAGAAGCAGAGGGCCGTGACCTGTGTTACCGAAGAAGCAGACCAAAGGAGAGGAAAGGAAGAGGACTTTTTCTGAGGAGTTTTACCTACTTCAGCATATGTGTGGCTAGACCTTTAAACCCCTAGTCTGTGAAGCAGCAATTCCTATCCTGCTGCTTTCCATACCTTGATCTAAGAAACACGGAGCAGCCAGCAGGCTCTTGCGTGTGCCTACAATTGACTGCTCCGATGGTGCTAATCATCACCTACTCAGAGAAACTGGAGGGTTTAGCAAATTTAGCGAAGTAAATTTGTTAGTGTGTGCAAATTTTGGGTAGAAGAGAGTAGAGAGAAGGAGTGAATTAACAGTGACAATATGAGTAAAAGGGTGCCAAAAATGCAGAGGAGTGACCTGCTTAACTGCATTGTTATTTTGAATAGAAAGATCTCGGTATGTACAGACTTATTTTTGTTATTTTCAGTGTTAATAAGAAGCTTTGTGTCCAGTGAAGAATGAAAAGCAGGCCTTTGGGTTCATGAGTCCAATGCCCCATAGAATTGCTGACAGCATTGGAAGATACTTGCACCACATGGCCGTATGCCGCACCAGGGCACAGGACTCATAGAACAGTGAAGAATACGCTGTTCAAGAAGAATAGTCTCCTTTTCATACAGCACATGACATTCCTGCATCCTGTATCTGCCATGATATAATGACCCTATTAACAGAGAAGCAAAGCAAAGTAAGGAGTCAGCAGTGTTGTTACCTAAGCCCATCACAACATTTTTAAATTGCTTAAAGTTATAGTCTACTAAAAAGAAACTAGATCGGTTGAGTGATCTTTTTAGCTAGCTGGAAAAGTCTGTAACTCAAAAGATTCTGGAATTAATTCTTACAAAATTTTATTTCAATTTCTCACATAAAGGGATCATAGAATTCTACATAAAATAGGAAAAATATGAGATGATTAAAAAATAGGCAAGAGAAAATAGAAAAATATACCTCTTTCCCTGTTTCATGAAACTGTGGTACAGTACTAAGTAAGAAAAACAACCTTATAATTAGAAAGAAAATTATGAGAAGTTATTTTTGTCCTTTAAAAAATCACATTAATGGCTTTGTCTGCAGCACAGTTATTACAATTGCCATTAAGTTGTTGACACAAATAACCTTAAAATTTATTTCACATCCTGTAGTTCTAATAATTTTTTGAAAAAGTGTGGCATTCAAATGGTGTAATTAAAACAAGTATAATAATAAACGGGTATTTATGAAGGGTATGTGAATATATTTATTTTAAGTTAAACAGATACTTTCTAATGATTTTGTGAGTCATACAGTGAATAATTAAAATAAATTTAAATTTAAATATTAACACTTCAATTTCCAATTTGGTGAACATAAGCAAATTATTATAAGTTTGTTTTCAATTCCTGCAAAGCATATTAAAATGAACTTTTCCTCAATTTAAATAATGTGTATAGCTAAACTTCCTTCCTACTGTGAAACAGTTTCATTTATTGCTATTTGTAAACCGCCTAGGATAGATGCAGAGTGGATTGGGCTCAAAACTCCTTGAACAGTTTTCTTTTGAAATAACACTACATACGTTAAGCTCAATTACACATCCAAACAGCCACAGCTCACTTTTGGTAATTTATTCATTGATTTAACATAGTACCCAGAAGAGCCATGCCTGCTGTCATTTTTGTAATATATTATGTTTTAAATATACTCATGCTCACCCATGCACACCATTAAGGTGTGCATAAACCTGTGTTTTTCTCTCTTGACAGCTATAAATGTTTGTTATTATTACACAAAACATATGTTCATGTTGTTTTTGTCTAAATTATTCTATCTGGGGCTATAAAGTTTTAATGTTATTAGTTGCCCTTAGAATTTTAATGTTTCACTGCTGTAACCTTCTTAGGATTTCTGTGCAATTAAATAGAAACTATTTCACTGCAGCCTGGAAGAACAATATATTTTATACAAATAAAAAAATCCTTCTTGCTCATTTTCTTTCAGTATGGTAAAAATATATGCTTGACAGATTTTACTTTTGGTCTATGAAATCTCACCTGTGGTCAGAGGTAAGGGTTGCAGCTGGTGATGCCTCTAGAATACCTCTCGTCCTGTTCCTGGCATCCATTGGAAAGGAGTGAGTTGTGCACCATCTTGATTAAAGGGATGGTCTTTCAGTCGTCCAGGGGTCATTCCAGGTGCTATTTTCATGGCTTCACTTTGACTTGGCTTTAGTTTAATAGATACAGACATCAGTAGGGACTAAATTGTAAGTTCTTTACAATAGCAAACTATGTATATAGCATGGTTTGTTTTCCCAGGTTGGGTCAAGGGTGATTTTATTTATAGTCAGTGAAAATAGTTACATCTGGTAGAGCCATACCTTTTCTCTTCCATTCTTTTTTATACCCCTGGCTCTACTTGGTGTAGACCTCATGGCTCTAGTCCTACGGAATAGTAAGGCTTACCTGGAAACCCATTTCTATCAGAGTTATGAATGATTGTTATTTTACAGAAGCACTTTTAAGGGTATCCTAATTTGCTTGCTGTAATCTAATAGTGTTGCTTGTGCCTATCCCAGTAGTCTTTCATACACAGCATTGGGGATCATTAACATCATTTGATTTCTGATGAACTCTTAGCTTCAATTTTACTTCTATCTACTGATTACCTCTAAAAATATGCATTGGATCACATCAAACCTTAGCTAAAGACCATTGCAAATAAATAACCACATACTACTTAAGATGTAGAAAATATTCCTTGATTCATCACCAGATCTCTTCTCCAGGCTCCTGGGTGCTTAGTTCAGTAGCTGCCCTGTGCCTCAGCCCAGGTGGGCTCCTCGCTGCTTCTCCAGCCTCACACTGGCACGTGGCTTGTTCTCTTGGCAGGGGTGCTCTTTCCCAGTTTCAGTCTGTTCAACTTCTCTCTCTTTTTTTAAATTCCAGCTCAACTACTGCTAAGTTGCCTTTAGACAAAATTAGTCATGTCCGCTGCATTCCCTCAGCATGTCACTTACGTGTGATGTCTCCTGTATTCACTGAGCTCTGTGTTGTTCACTAGATTATTAACTATTGAAGACAGGAACACTCTCTCTTCATTTTTATTTTAAACCAATGCCTTTCCCAGTATGCATTAGGTACTGCCTTATTAGTTTAAAGAATAAGGTATGTTTCTTCTTTTTTCTTTTTCCTTTTCAAGCTTAAAATTACTAGAAATCATTAAACTATTAGGCTACTACCTACTCAGTCCTCATTTTTGTTTAAGCTTTGTGGACACAGCTATACCCATAAATGTTTCTGGCAAATTTCTAGAAAAAGGGATTCCATAATCTCTTCAACATATTATTTTAGCTTAAAAATTCTTATTAAATTCTTTTGCTTACAGGTGGAAGTACTATCAAATGCTCAGTTCTTCTTGCATCTATTCTTGGAAGAATCAAGATTATTTTGTCTTTATTGTTTTGATAATCTTTTGTGGTAAAAATTCAATATGAAAATCAGAGAAATACAATGCATAAACTTTGAGCTGGGATATCTTCTTATGTATTTACGGTGCTTAACAACTACTACTTCTACTATTTTCTTCTTCTTCTTCCTTTTGTTCAGACAGGGTCTCACTCTGTAGTGCAGCCTGATTCTGAACTCACTATGTAGCCCAGGCTGTTCTTGAACTCACAGCAGTCCTCCTGCCTCAGTCTCTTGAGTGCTAAACTTCATGTTATAGCTCAATTTGACTTACAAGAAAATTAATTATTAATCAACATTAGGTATTGTCTTGTTTTTCTAGATGATGGGTTTGAGTTGCAACATACTGGAATTGTTTTCTGCAAACTTGATCTGATAATTAAGATGTAAAATTTCAAAGCATTATTAGGTTATTCTTACTGCTTAAACAGAGCCCTTGAAATAATTTATATTAAGAGAGCACAGATTTCTCAGGGTTCTCAGGAGCTGAGCCTACTGAGACATTATTTTAGCAGAAAACCATGGTAGTGTCCTCTCCCTTTCTTCTTTGGCTCTACCCCGATTAATGCCATTCTTCAGGAAAAGGAAACAGGAAATGAAGTCCTTAAAGGATTTGTGAAGTCTCTCCTTCACCTATTTGGATTTTTTTCTTTTTATCTTTCACGCTTACAAGTTTAATACCATATGCAAGCCTGCTTAGAAAGAGACCTGGAAAGCCACAGTTAACTTCCTTTCTTTCTCTTTTTTCACTTTGCAGTGGCCTCAAATGATGGAGATTAAGATCTTTAACAGACAGCAGTCACTGCTCCTGAATAGTAGATTTACCTAATTTACACCATTTTAATCACATCTGAAGTTTTTGTCAATTATATGGGTGAAGTTTTGCAGAGCAGAGGGAGGAGGTGAGAGTACAGCATACGCAGCTTTCTTGTTCAAAAACAGAAAAAACTCAAACTAAAAAAAATGCAACATTTGTTGAATAATGGAGATAGCAGAATGGTAAGTCAAGGTACTTGGTTTCACAATAATCTCCCATAGAGTTCTCATTAGTGCTGTACAATTGACTGTGTTGCCAGGTTTCTTAGTGAGGAAAGGGTCAAAGAGGTCAGTTATCTGGTGGTAATGACCATAGCGGTCATTAAAGGGTATTAATGCTATTAAGAATAGAACTTCAACTTTTTATTGAAGTTTTTATTTAAATGATATTAACTTCAATTCAACTTTTAATTGAGGTGCAACCATCCAAATTCTACAGTCGGGCACTAAGAAGTAATGAACATAAAATTACATGTTCTTCTGATAGGTTGATGGGTCTTTATTAGAATTTCAAGGGCCTCCACAGAGCTGTTATTAGATACAAACTGTTCTGAAGTCTTCTATCAGAATTAGGGCTGGGTGAATGATTCCAGGAAATATTTTAACCTGGATTACTGAAAGATTAAAACAAAGAAAAAAGAAAAAGTAAAAAGGAATAAAGGAATAAAGAAGAGATTGTTTTGTTTTCTGGATTTTTTTTTAATTTTTTAAGGTAAAAGGCCCCCTTGAAATGACAAGATTTAGATGCATCTGTCATGCCTTTATATAGAATATATGTCTCCTTCTTTCTTTTCCAACCAAATGGGAATAGAAAACTGTCTTTAAAATGGGAGTGTATGCTTTTTCTCTCTAAATTTTAAGGAATTTTTCTTAAGACTTAATACATTTGTTTCACTTATTCATCAGGGTGGTAGTATTGGTGGGAAGTCAAGAAAACAATGTATTAAAACATTTAAGTTAATGCCAAAACCTTACCA
The DNA here is from genome assembly GCA_004027205.1 of Ctenodactylus gundi. Lineage (NCBI taxonomy): Eukaryota > Metazoa > Chordata > Mammalia > Rodentia > Ctenodactylidae > Ctenodactylus > Ctenodactylus gundi. The sequence goes on from PVKB01001934.1 coordinate 70,716, forward strand.
TGATTTATGATTTATATATTGACTGTTTTCTAATAAAAAAGTGTCCAATCACCTGCAGTTCAAATCTTATGGAGAGGTGGGAAAGATACACAATATAGGAAACATATCTGTTACCCTTAGTCTAGAAACAAAAACGCATCTTCACAATTTTACTTGTTGGAGCCAAGAAGGAAGGAGATCTGAGTCGTGAACAATTTCATAAACAGAACTGTTCATTCCTAACTCTCTTTGTTTCTTTGTGATTACAAACTCTAAAAAAGACCTGGTACTCACTTGGTTGATTTGCATGTATAGCAAAAAAAAAAAAAAGAAAAAAAAAAGAAAAAAAAGAAAGAAAAAACAAACAACAACAACAACAAAAAAAACTGTTAAAGGAATTGATAATGGCCTCTTTTCCTTTGAAAAAATATTTTTACTACTTTACATTTTTGGTAGATAGCCAACATTTTTGGCATTTAAACATATCACATTACTAGCAAATCATCAGGCATAATAACACAGCAATGTGATTTGGTGACGTGCTAGTTGAGAGAAAAAAGAATTAAAACGGAAAAAGAAGAAAGCAGCCATTCCGTATATTTTCTTTCTCAGAGGATACAGGAAATAGCCCCTAAAAATAGTAGGTCATCCCTTTTGGATGCCAGTTTTAAATATGAGAAGAATTCCACATTCTAATCAGAGAACATAAATGTAACATCAGCACACATCCTGGTGTGGTTAGTTGCATGAGAGCATCTGTTTGTTAGAAGTCAGGCCTAGAACCAGGTTTTAAAGCTTTACTCAGTGCTTCAGTGTGACTTGAAATTAGGTCTTCGTAAGAATGATACCATACCATGATTCGTTGACTAAGAAAAATATTATTTTGAAAGAACCCTGATGTAAAAGAAAAAAAAAGATAACCTGCTTTCCAGTAGGTAGGTTCATATGACCATTTCTGTGGAACGCTTGGAAATTTATTATTCTACTATGTTGAATATCTCTATCCCTATAGGCAGACTGAGGGAGTAGCCCTCATGTGCTTTTTCCTGTTGCTGTTATATAAAGTTGCCACAATTTAACATGCAAAAGTTTTAACTGAAGATCACATCTCATTTTAAACTAGGACTTAGAGAAGATGTTGTTTTATAGGCCCACTTAATTTACCTCCATCATATTTAAGTTGAAATTGGAAATAAGTCCCAGAAGGGAGTATAAGCACCTTTTGTATGGTTCAGTATTTAGAAAATGAACGTTTTTTTGTTTCAACTTAAAAAAGCAGTATAATGAAACTACTTCATGTTGTGATTGTGGAGGAAAAAAGCAATATATTACATTACTTGTAGAATTTGATGAAAAACCCATTAATGCAATGGAATTGGGTATCAGCTTTGAGTTTATTTTCTAAGACTTTTTTTTACACTAATTTTTATAATAGTTCAGGGAAAAGAGACAAGTTACTTTTGGACCAGTGAGAAAATATCGCTATCAAAGCTGTCACCTACTAGAGGAGCCCCAATTGAAGTGAGATTATAAGCTGAAATGTGAGCCTTGTAATATTCTTTTAAATCCGAGGTGAAAGGTAAGCCCTTCCACATAGCACATATAAGATCTGCTTTACTGATAGAGATTGGGTAGTTCATAATGTTGTATAGTGATGTATTGTTCTTTCAAATATTAATAGTAATAGACATTCACCAAAGAAAACTTATAAAATATAAAAAAAATTAAAAAGAGAGAAATTCCCAACAGTCACATTGAATGACAAGGGTGACTAATATTCTGAGGAAAAGATACTTTCTCATCTTTTTTGTTTGTTTGTTTGTTTTACTATTGGTTTTGGTACATTTAAAAAAGTTCACAGGTTAAATAAGTTGAAAATTAGATCAAAGTATTTTACATTCCATATTTTCTATTAAGCAATATGCTTTCCATATTTTATTTTACACAATAAGAATCATTTTGTTTGGAAGATTTGTTCTTAGATTTATTGGATTTTACATTTTACTTGAGTTACTATTTTTTATTTTTTACCATGTTTTAAAAAACTATTTCTTGAGTTCCTTATGTTTGCATATAAAATCAAGATTAGCATCATCCATATGCTTATGCAATGAACTGCATGCCATAACGACAGGGTTAACATTTGCCAGTTTTCTGTCTTTGAGAATGACTCCTTGTATAGTTTATGATTTCATGATTGAATAGTTCATGACTTTTTGAAAGATTCAGATCAGTTACATTTTAAATAGGTTTTACAAACGTAGTAAAACAGAGTTGGTAAACACTATATATTACATTTGTGTAGCTATACAAATCTAGGAGCAATGCATTTATTGATCTCCTGAGAGCTGTAATTGCAGCCTAAGGAGAGGGGATTCTACTCACACGCTTCAAGTGCTTCAGAGTTTCTTGGTGTGTTAGAACCCAGTACTCCTCTATTTCACAGGTCACAGGACTATTTGAGTCCTGGTCAGAAGCAGCCTTAGAGTAAGCTGTTGGAGTCGCCATATAAATAAGATGTTTAAGATGATTTAAAAATTTACAGCAACAAGTTGATTATCAACTTACATAGAGGGCTTTAGAAAACAAATTCAATATACTATGGGTGTAGTTACGCTGTGAGTTGTCAATCTTCTTTTATAATCATGATTAGCTGTAGTGGATCCTTATACAGAAGAAGCCTTTTCAGATCTTGATGACATCCTAATAGCATTTGATTGTATTTAGAAAAATGCCATTTTTGAACTTGGGAGTGAGGCAACTCTCTGTTCCTAATACTGGAATTTGGGGCTTTATATTCACCCCTCACTTCAGGGATTATGATTTTTTAAGTGAGTGAGAGTAGGAAGTGATATTGTAGCTGGGATATCTGTTTTGCAATAAGCCAAATGTAATTTTCTTCTTTGTCCAGATAAACAATGTTATTGAGAATCAAATATATTAAATTTTCCATAAATGCCTTCAAAAGTTTAAGAATTTTGCTCTACAAGGTAGTCTTATCTGTTAAAGTGAATTTCCAACTTATTAATACATTTGCCTATTCATTTATTTGACAGATATTTATTGAATAATAATTGTACATATTTTAATGCATTTGCATTCCCTAGACGTTCAAAATTGTGTTTTTAAAAGATGTAGGTTTCCTCTCTGAAAGAGAGGAAAGAGACAAGCGATTTTCTAATTGGATGTCAGTTAAAGTTGACCTTTAATGGGAGTGTTCTGGTATAAGCAAACTTCATGATCAGAAGAAATGATAAATTTGCAATGATATACATCTACACTTTTTCTAGAAAGCACAACAGAGCTTTATGGGGAGTGGGGAAGGGGATCCAAAGGACCCGGGTTTGGATTAGAAAAAGAGTGATCTTCTGGCAACACCTTGGAAGCTATAAACAGACAGTAGGAGGAAGTGGCTTGGGGAAGGAAACCACACACCACACACCGCACGAAGCCAAGAATGGACTTCAGTTTCATATACTTAAAAAATTCCAAAGAAAGTCTTAAAGTTGATTTCTTGATTTATTCTAAGAATACCCTTACATTGTTTTCATTTGATTTAACCGTTTGTGTATGTAAAAGAGACTTGTTAGCACCTAGATGGGATTAGTTTATTTGTAATCTTCACATATTTGTATGAGATAAGAATTGTTTGTTAAGTCAGCGGCCACTTAAAGGCAGTAGGTAAAATCATCCTGAATATAAAAAAAAAGAAAGTGTGAACACACGTTACCTTAGCTCTTTCATGTTTACTTTTTCTATCTTAATTTCATTTTGATTGTAATGATAAGGATATTCATATCCTCCCTATCAATTCATATAAACTGTCTTTGATTTGTATTTTAATCCTTGATAAATATTAAGCACAAGACAATAAAACTATGTAGCATAAAGCTTTTGCATCAGAACATATGGAAATAGGACAGCCGTTGTTCTCCTTAGGACAGAGCCCTCTAACTGGAGAAAAAAGAGGTTTCACCTCCTCCTATGAAGTTTACTCTTTTCGGGCTGTTGCTTTAATTTACAGTGACGGCGTCTGCGAAGAGCAAAAGCTCCTCTGGTAGAGTGCATTATTGTTTTCATGACTCACCCATCTTTCCTGTAAAAGGATTATATCCCCCTGCTATATCACGTGACTTGCAGGCCTCCTGTGGAGGAGGATGCCCCTGCCCCCTCAGCATAGAGTATGGTTATGTGATTTATTTTATTTTATTTTAGTTGGATAATGGTAAGCGAGCAGATGCTTTAAGAGCCATTGCATGTCTTCTCCAGATCTCTGGCTGTTTCCCCTCTGCCAAAATAATAGCCTGCCCATGTAGGGGCTGCTGCTGCAGCCTGGATCCAAGAACGATCCAGAGAGACAGAAGAATCCTCAGCTCACTCACATTCATGTTTAGCCAGCATGTAGCAGCAGTGAGAAGCCAACGCTGGATTTTGTAAGCCCCTGACATTCGGGGCTTACTGCTACAGCAGAGTTTACCAAATGCAGTTACACAAAGCCTGACCAAGTACTTCCTCAAACTCATCAAACCAGTCTTTGCTGGGTGTATGTCCACAGTTCTTAAGTCTCTCCAACGTCGCTGTCTTGCTCACAAGTATTCCATGACTTCTTTCTGCATGTTTGAAAGTTTTCTCCACTATGGTCAATGCTCTAATTCATGTGACAAACTGATTTCTCATTTTTAATTTATACAATCTCTGTTAGTAGTTGGGCTCATTCCTTCACTGTCCTCCAGCTCCTCCTTTGATTATTAGAGTACAGTGGTTAGCAGTGATTTCTAGAGTCAGATGGTTAGCTTTGCTACAGACTAGCTGGGTTATTTGAGCTATCTAAACTTCAATTTTATTATCATCAAAATGGAAATAATACGAGTACACAGTTTACAGAGTTGCAGTATTAATGAATATTAGGTACATGAAATGCACAGTGAATGTTCAGTGTTACTTGGACATATACTGTTCCATTCATCCAGGTATTTTTCCATGTGATTTGTCTCAGTCCTACCCAAACTGGAAATTTGTTTTCAAAGCCTACTTTCTCTATGAATTTTTCCTTCTAGTTTATTGTCAGTGCTTATCATTATTTTCTGTGGATTAATCTCATTTTCCTGATTCTAATCTTTTAGAAAACAACACGTTGAACCTCCTGTGTTTCCTCCTGTAGTGTGAGGACAGCATGGCTTTCCAGTCTAATTGATTGATGGTAATTTCCCTGTTGAGGTTATTCATTTTGAGAGCTGTTTGGGAGTGATGGTTAGGGAGGAGAGGAGAAGAGGTGCAGTCAGTGCAGAAATGGCCTCAGTTTTAACATACTGTTATAAACAATTCTTAAAATAGTTGATCTGTCATGTCATCTCGGTTTCCTCCTAAATGGAAAGAATCATGTAATCAAAAGAGATCTGGTGTTTAGATTTAAAAAAAAAGTATGTTATCCTAAAGGAAGTAAGGTCCAGGCACTACATTTAGTTTTCAGTGTAAAGCTCAAGCGTGATCACAGTATTACTGACTTTAATCAGGAGAGTTTTGACAGGTAATATCCCTAGTCAAATGAAATGTATGTTATTCCATGGCCAAATTATCTTGTACTATTTGAGATTCATTTCTACACTTGATCTTAGCCAAAATGCCAAGAAGCGATTCTGAGACTCTTTTCTGAGTACTTTATTAATTGTTCTCAGATTAGAAAATAAAGTTGTAGCCTTTCATTGAAACTCTGGGAGTCAAAGTATTTTAGTGAGGGAAAGAAGCTGACCAATTCTACACAACTGTGAAGAACAAGGAATTATGCTGTATGAGTCATGGTAGAGTAAAAGTCTTGCTTCAGGGATTAAGGTATATATAAATTACACACAAAATAAATAAATGGGTCTCTATGGATATATCATGTCCATTTTCATTTGTATCATTCGCTAAAAATAAAAAATATTGAATGATGCACATCACCAATCCATTTGTAATTATTAAATGGAAAGTAATTTTGGAAAGTACTACCCTCTATAGAGAACTTTATTATTAATTTAGCTGTGGCTGGGAAGCTGTCTTGGAGCTAGGAACTACTGTTTTAGCTAGATTAGATGAATGAGTTAGAATAAAATCTGATAGAAGAGCAATGCCAAAAATAGTAGATACATTTGAGGTATTAGTGTTTGAAGCAGGATGAAAAATATTTTTATGGAAAATTATTGTGCTCTTGGACGTATTTAACTAAACACATATGAAGAACATTGAAAAATTAATGATTAGCTATGGTTTTAAAAATATGACTCTTTGTGAAGGTTGTAGGAGTATATGTTAAGTTGGCAATGGTAGAGGAGAAGATTCTTAAATAATGTTATAGAGTCATTATTTATTAGCTTTTGTAAGATGAGTGTGGTGCCTTTCCCTTATTCGTTGCTTTTAGAGTCCCCATCACGTTCCTTCACTGGGACACAATACCTGATACCCACTTGGTGCTTAGCACAAGTTCAGTAAGTATTTGGCGTGTGATATATCACAACACATCAGCAGAACTTGGTGACAGACAGGGAGAAAGGCAGGATATAGGCAATAGCAGGCTTTTGAAAGATAATGGATAAATAAATAGTGGTGTGTTCTGAGATACATAATTGTGAGGCATAGAAGCCAGATTGTAATGGAGTCAAGAAAAAATTCAGAGTGATGAACTGTGGAAAAGATGGAATGTGAAGGAAGGAAAAAAAAATCGAGATCATAGTCAAAGGAGACATTTGAGAAAGACATTCTTACGTTTTTGTTTGGGGTACTAATAACAGATAAGACTGCTCAATTGAGTCAAAAGTCAGAAGGTGAGGAAAAGAAGTGATTAGTATAATGTATCTAAACAATAAGTTGGGAAAACAGGAAGGCAGAGGAGCGCTAATGCATTAATACATGGGTAGGGATTAAAATTACTCAGTGTGCCTGGAAAGAGTGCAGAGAGAAGGCGGGGAGAAAGGAGGAGAGAGGACAAATGGGGGTGATGGAGGGAGGGAGAGAGAGAGAGAGAGAGAGAGAGGGGCAAAAGAGCCAGCAACAGCAAGCATGACTTGGGCAGACAAAGACAGACGAGAAAGAGAAAGGATCGGTGCTGAGGCAGAGTGCAAGGCGAATAGTGTGTAAGGGTGTGAGGGGAGATGAAGGAGGGGAGGACCAGCAGACTGCTTGGGGCTTTGCAGTTCTTCTTCGCTTTGAAGGAAAAATATGCAGCAAATAAATTAAATTTGTATTTATGTCTTTTACCTTAATAGACCTTCACATCTCAAGGCAAAAGCCTTTACAAAAAAAATAGGGAAAACATTATTGTGAATTGACTATTTTAACAGAAAGTATAAGTGATTATATTCTTTATTTTTTTTTCCCCTTCCACCGAAGAGCAAGGCAAGCTAGCACATCTTTTTTCACTCATAAAATAAATAAGAGGAAAAACAAGATCTCTAGCTTCTATCTTGTTTATCCTAATCAGGATTAGCTTTATCCTAATCAACAATCTTATATTCAACCTTAATGATATTTCATTAGCTTCTCAGAACCACCTTTCCTGTCTAGGTCTAATTATATCTAATGTAATGTATCTCAACTCACTATATTAAATCATTTTTTAAAACATTTTAAAATCACTCCAGAGCTTTGATTTAAACCTTAGAGAGGACTGAGTTTCCTTATTTCTTTTTAGGATTCATGATCTTCCAATTTTTTCTCAACCTTTTTTCCTGACTCTACTCTTATTTGATCTATGAAAATGAAGATAATATCTTTTAAAATAATTTATGTGTCTCCATAGATAAAATGAAGACATAAGTATTTGTTCTAGTCAATGCTTAAAATAGATCAGTTATTTTCTATGTCTCACTTTGTAGAGAAAAACTCAGTCTTCTGTGTGGTCCCATCAGCCTTCCCAGGTAACCTTCAATTAATCAATAGTCTTAACTTTAGTCGTATAGTCTAATATTCTGTTACCTCTCAAAGAGATCAAGACTCTAAACCTTATTAATGTTAAGCTTTAAAAACCATGATTCACAAATGACACAAAAACGTTTCTTCTAAGAATTTGCTGAGTAGGGATATGGGACTTTGTGTTACAGAAATATGTAAGCAAAATATATATATACAGAAATATATAAATAAGTCTGAAGACATCAAATAGTATATATTGAATGCTGCCATTTTCTTACAATTCCTTTTGATTCCATGTTTCCACACACTACTACCACTGCATGTACTGCCCAGAAAATCTTCATATTTCTTAAGATACACAGGTGGATACTATTTTTAATGGAAATGCAAAAAGAAATATGTAACCATTCTTTTGTCTCTGGAAAGCTCTTGTGATTTTTTTCCGCTCAAAATTTTGTTTTAGGACCAATAAAGTAAAATATGCTTATTATTATCTGTTAATAGTTTTGAGTGAATGGGTATACATACAGGAATGTACAGTATAAAAAAAACCGGAAAGCTAAGACACTCTCCCCACTCCTTCAACAAAATAAAAGAGAGTATTTGCTATCTTCTAAGAAAGCTGAATGACTTACATCCACCAAGACTATTGAATTTCAGCCTTGAACTTGTTTCTCGGGGTAATTGACAAATATTAGAGCCTGTCGATGGAGATTGGCTGAGTTTGGAGCTATCCCTCTATTCCACTCAGTGAGAAGTAATAGAGACCTGCAATTGGAACTTGAGAGGACAGCTTACTGGAAGAGCCTAAAACTGATGGAATATATGTATAGTTTCTTGAGAAAGTTGTAAATTGCAGGGTATGTGTGTTCTATTTAAGGAAAATGGGGAATGTGTTTTTAGGGTATTTCATCTTAACAAGGAAAGATAGAGGTTTAATGTTCTTATGCGGAAGTATTGTCTTTGAGAGTGTTCTCAGTAGCTGGAGATTTAGAGATGGCAAATCAGCACATAAATGAAGGCGTCTTTAAGGAAAAAGACTGTTAACATTATTTTTCCAGAAATGCAGTATCATTTACATGGAGGAACAGAAATGATTAATATAGTCTTTTTGTTCAGGGAAGCTATTTCACAAGATAAAAGGCTAGTAATCTAATAACTAGCATATCAGTATTATTTTATTTGCTTTTTCCTGTTTGCAAAATAACTTCCGTGCTATCTTGTTATTGTTGTTATACTTGGCTAGCTATACATCTATGATAAGAGAACATAATTAATGTGAAAAATTATACTGAAATGGCTATGTTTATTTTGTGTCACTTAGCAATGCCCCTTCAGGAGTGCTATTCTTATTTTCCAGTTGCATTCAATAATAGGCTTGCAGCCAGTGGCATTGTATTTACACAGTTTTTGTCAAAACAATTTTTATCTCTAATAGATTTTGATCTACATCAACTGAAAAGTTCTGTTTCTGTTTAAAGCTTTAATGTAATTTCTCGCATCTCTATTTCAGGCAATAGAAAAACTTTTGAACTTATATATACTTGGCAGCTGTATATAATTTTTCTTTCACAAACTTGACTTTTTTAAATAGGGGGAAATATTCTTATAATTAGGCATCTAAGTTTTAAATGGGCTTGGAGGAGAATGACACATTTAAACATAGTTATTCCATTCATTACCACAGAGGAGGCATTTAAAAGCATTTAAAAGCTGTGACCTTCAGATTATTAGAATTGGTTAGAAATATAAGCAAATTCCTACATACTAAATAAAACCTCAAGAAATATTTTGAGAATATGTATTTTTATATATACATAGGATATATATAATTTTGTTCATAGAAGCTTTAGTAATAAGGGCCCTGAAATAAAAACAAACCCATGTGCTCTTCAGTGATGAATGGTTTTAAACAAACCAAAGTATATCAATAACATTGAAATGTTACTCAGCAAAAAGAAGGAATAAAATATCATTACATGTAACAACTCGAATAAATTTCATGGGAATTAAGGTGAGTCAAAAAAGTCCATCTTGAAAAGTCATGTTCTGTATGATCCCATTATGTAAGATTTTTGAAATGACAAAATTATAAAGACAGTGAACAGACGTGTGGTTGCCAGAGGTTGAGGAAGGGAGTACAAAGGGCAGGTGGCTGTGACTGTGTGAGGGCAGCAGGAAAGGTTTATGTGATAGGTTATGTGAAAGGTTTGTGTGGACTTTTTTTATTTCGTTGCACCGCAAGGATTTACATGCATGTCTCCCCATTACATTATATAAATACCTCCCATTGAAATGCTCATACATGTGTGTGTAAACTTATACATGAAGCACAGTGAAAATATATCAGTGTTAAGATTGTGCCATGGGATGCTGTGTGTCAGGAAAATTGGAAATACGATCAAAGTTTTATGTAGCACAAACATTTTTGCGTTAAGATGGAAAAAGGTTTTGTGACAGTCAGAGGAGAAAGTGAGGCTTTCTAGGAAAACTAGGACAAATCTGTACATTTCGATTTATAATTCTTAGGAAACAAATGTAATAAGCATGAAGGCATCGAATCTCTTAAATGGACTCCCTTGGCTTTGTGTTGTCCTAGTCGATGTTTGATGTCTAGCCCTAAAAATAGGAAGCGGGAGTGACTGGTGAAACCCATGTGCCAGAATGGATGCCAAGTTGAGATAGCTTTTTGTTTGCCTGCCTCCTTCTCTTCATTTTCTTTTAATACACTGTTACTTCCTGCTTTTCTTCTTTCCTCTTCCTTTTCCTCTGTCTTTGTTCATGAATACATCTTCTTTTTTAAGTAAGCTACTTAAGAAAGGCTGTAGGTTTTCCTTGTGCTGGCTCTGGATCATTGTAGGGGAATGTGAAGACACAGCATATGCTCCTCTTATACATGGACACTTGAGCTGTTCTAAGTGTGGTTTTTCCTCTTGATTCTCCACTCAGGGAAAGCCATCCAAAATAGGAATTAAACATGCACACGTCCTCTTTCGTTAAAGTGTTATCCATGGGTCTGTCTGTACCCGTTGTGCTGATTACACTTGTTTGCCCCTTTCCAATTTTTTCCATTGACGTGTTCACCCAACACACTGAGACATTAATCCAGTGGTCCTGAATGTGTGCAGTATGTACGTGTGTGTCTGTACATATACACGGCATGTAATTCTGACTTGCAAAAGCTACTCAGCTCCGTACTTTTGAGGGTAAGATGTTTTCCAGATTAGAGCATTTCCACCTAATCATTTGTTGTTAAAAGGTCTGATTTAGTTTGGTGATCTTTTATTTGCCATGGGACAATTCAGAGGCATTATTAACTTTAATGCCCATGCAGATCTAAGTTCAGATGAAGCTGGGATTGCTTTTATGGAATCGGAAGAGGTATTGAATATGGGAAGTTACTGTTCCAAATGTTACCAACGAGTATCCAGAGGAGTAGCTCCTCTGTGAAGGTCATTTCTCCCTTCTGTGAAGTGCTTCTGGGCCAGCATCAGAGAGAAGAGCTGTCAGTGATTTTTAACCTGGGTAGGTTATATCTGGTGACCTTGGAGCAAAGAAACGAACATAATGCTGGTTTCTTGAGACATCTATTTGATCTCTCTAAAGTACTGCCCAGGGGGTTTTGCTTCCAAGATGTCCCAAGAGTTCCACTGTCCTAAGAAATAAAAAGGGTTTTAAGTGCTGAAGTTTTTCCACTAGTTTTCTGTAAAATCCATAAAGACTCTCTAACAAGGCCTCAGATTGCTTTGGTTTTCGATTGTGTTTTGAGAACCAACATTAAAAAAAATTTTTTTAGCCTCTCTTGTTTGTCTCTGCCTGCATTTTCTTCTCTCTTCTCCTCCTTATTAACACATACTAAAGCATCTGTGTTTCCTGATGCATATAATTTATTTTTAGTCTCTCTGTCCTCGATTCTTTGCCCAACAAAATTTCCTTCATTTTGGTCAAGGAAGTCCTACTCTTTTCTAAAAAGCTATCAAGATATTTTTCTGTTTTTTTTGCCAGACTAGCAGATATGTTTACTTAAATCAATAGATTGTTCAAACACAAAAGTTACAAAATAGGTTCCCAGTTATGGACTTATTTCTGTAACCGGTATTTTTTAGAATCTTGCTTGTAAAACTTGTATTTGTAAATAACTTAGGATGATGTTATTATCCAGCTTAAAAAATACTTTTGACAGTGACCTCTCTCCAAAGATTAGCATCAACTAAAATTTTGACTGTGCATTAGAAAATTAGGTTACTAACCTATTTATTATAAATTACTTACACAGATAGTATTAGGGAGAGCTCTCTTATCCTAAAAGAAACACATTTAACAGAGCAAGGTAACATTGGGGAAATTTTATGCTTTGAATATTTTATTTAAATGTCATTAAGTTATCAGTAATGTATGCTACATTTCCTCTCCCATCATTGCTGATTGTTAATATATTTGTGGGTAAACAGACAATCTCTCTCTTAAAACTGTTATCCTTCAGCCTGGTATGTTTCCTTTTTCTTCTTTCTTTCTTTCTTTCTTTCTTTCTTTCTTTCTTTCTTTCTTTTTTTTTTTGTAGTACTGAGGATCCAACCTAGGGCATTGTGCCATATCCCTACCCCATTTTATTGTTTTGATTTTGAGAAAGGGTCTTACTAAGTTGCCCAGGTAGGGCTCAAACTTTCAATCCTTCCACCTCAGCCTCCCAGAGTGCTAGGATTCACAGGCCTATGCCGTTCGCCCTAGCCCAGGTTGGTTTCTTAATGGCTGTCCAGAATAAGTGAAAGGGAACTCACTCCTATGTGGATGGCTTTTTATGCTTCAACTCAGGCTGTGTTGAATTCAGTTATGTCTGGAAAAAGGGCAAATAGATGGTGAGAGTCAGACACTATAATTCTTAGGAAACTGGTGAGAAGATCAGAGCTGGACAAGGAGGAATCTTTAAGACTGTCACACAAAACTGAATAGCACTTTTTAATGGAATATTCTTGATATCAGTCTAGTTTTATGCCTAAATGTTTTGAGTTTAATCCACATTTCATTTTTGAAGAAGGCATTGATTGTATGGAACAACTATATGCTATTGTTAATGAAGCAGCACTGGTTTAAGGGGCTACCAGATGGTATTGCATCTTAAGCATGACCACCGAGGAACCTCGAAGCATGTAAGTCTGGAGTCATCTCTAGGCACTCCTGGAGACGGTTGTGATTGCCTGAAGAAACCCGGAGAAAGGTATGACTTTGAGAAAGTAGACAGGAAGCCAAGTTTGGACATTTGTGTTAGGAAGTGTTGTAAAGTACCCATTGTGATGATTGCACTTGTTTGCCTCTTTCCATTTTTACCTGTTATTACAAGGTCATTTATCTAAGAACATACAGTGGTATATAATGTGTGTGTGTGTGTGTGTGTGTGTGTGTGTGTGTGTGTGTGTGTGTGTTTGGATTCCACCAAACCTACATATTTTGACACTGTAATGAAAAATAATGGTATTTGACATTGATATGACAAGTTTCAGAGGGATGTAGTGATTCTGAGGTTAAGCACTACAGGGTAACAATTATTTTAATTAGAAATCTGAAGCTGCATACAAAATCTGCCACAAGCATTAAATCAGAAAATTCAAGTATTCAACATTTCTAAAATGAGGCTGCTATTATTCCTGAAATTTTGATGGCTGAACCAGCAACAGTAAAGATGTCCAGGTTTCAATGAAATATATTTCATAAATTAGCTTATCACTGCACTGATTTAGCATGCCTAGCAGGTGAGAGACAAAAACATGTGTTATCTTCCCTAGGGAACCTTCCATGAATGTCATTCTGGCTTCATATGTCTTTCTTTTCTCCCCTTCTTGAACTGATATAAAATTCTAATGTGTGCCCTCTAGTTCCATCTTCATTGAAATCTAGCAAAACCGCTGAAGGTAAGATAGTGGCAATGGTGCATGAAAAGGGAAAAGGCACACAGTGATTCATAGCACACTGGAAGAAACTTGCAATTGTTAACAGCGTTACTTTTGTATGTAGACAGGTTAAAATATGTCACATATCAGTGTTAAAAATGAAGTTATTCATCTTGGCTAGTTCCTTAAAGTTCATAGAAAGGCACTAAAACTATATTGGTGTCTTGAAAATGTTTTTATATGTATCTGAAGGCGTACAATATCACTTCCTCTCTCAAAACAGTAGTCAAGAAAGTAAATGTGTGTGATAAAACTATCAGTAATGTTGACAAATATTGTTATTTAAATAGCAAAAATGGTAGGCTTGTGATAAACCAAGTTGCTTCAGTCATGAAAATGGAATGTGATATTTTTCAAGTGTAGTAATTCAGGTCAACGTTCTTATCTGGGAGTTTTCTTTCTTCTGTGTACGTTGACACCTCTGATGAGATTATCATTTTGAAAATGGTGTTCATTGGTCTGCACATCTGCAGAGGCCAGTGCTTTCAGAGCAGAATGAACCTTCTCCTCAGGCATTATTCCCATTTGGTAGATGAGAAAAATGAGGTGTTTAAACATACATGTTTCCTTTTATTGGTAAGAAAAATAGGATCTTAGAATCCTGCTCACTTTCACTTTTTGCAAACAAAAATGTCCAGCTCTTTTCAGTATCTTAATAGGAAGATGAAGCAGATTTTAAGTAGCATTTTTAATTTTTTTTTAATGCAACTGTTTTATAAAAATTTGGCTAAGAGGATAGAGGAATGGCTTAGTGGTTAAAGCACTTGCCTAGCAAGCGCTTAGGCAAGTGCTAAGTACCTGAGCTCAATTCCGCAGCACCATATAAGCCAGGTGTGATAGTGCATGCCTGTAATCCCAGCCCTTGAGAGGCTGAGGCAGGAGGATTGTTCTGAGTCAAAGGCCAGCCTGGGCTCCATAGTGAGTTCAGGACCAGCCTAGGCCGCAGAGTGAGACCCTGTCTCAAAAAAAAAAAAAAAAAAAGTTAAGACTTTATTCTAATAAGAATGTTTGAAATTACACCAATGATTTATTACGGCCTTTGGAAAAAATCCACAGTATTGAAACTCGACTGCTACAATTTAGCCAGAACATGTTAGCATCACGTAATGTGCGTGCTTGAATCAAAGAACTTCCTATTTATGAAACAATGGGCCCGCATGATTCTGGTCTGGTCCATTCTTTGAAATATGCCTCACTAGTTGGAACACAACATACTTTCAGAACATTTAAAAAAATTAATTGAGTAGTTCAAATTATTATAAAAATTGGCATGAGTATCTTCACAACACAAAGTATGTAAGTGTCCCCTTAAAAAGTAAAAAATTAAGCTATAAAAGGACAAATTATGATATAAGAAATTGTGCTAAAGTAGGGAATTTTCCAGAGTCTTTAGATCATCATTTATCTTTATTATCTTTATTTTTAAAATAATGTAAATGGTCAATGTCTGTCCTGAAGGCTACAATAGTAGTAAAACACTAAAGACATTTCTATGACTTTAGTAAATAAGCCCAAACGATAAACTAAGTCCCAAATTAGGTGAAAGGAGAATTTAAAAGGTATCAATTCTAAAAAGAGACATTTTGGAAAAAAAGTGTTGACTTGAGCTGCTTTTCATTTAGTAAATTCAGCAAATACATCATTCATGACTGGGCCTTGATTTCTGTCAGTTACCTATCAGATTGTGGCTTTTTCATGGGGTACTACTTGCTTGTGTGGAAATTAGCAGTTAGGCACTATTTTATAAATAATGTGATCATTTTCAGAGTTGCTTTTTTGATGTGCTCAAATGAGAGCATCCTTTTGGTGAGAAGCTAAGCAGGAAGGATCGAGTCTTCCTTTTTTTGTTCATTACACTTCCTAATCTGCCATTATCAGGCCTGATGTTTAGGGCAAATGGTTTCCAATCTCCTGGATGTGCTTTGACAGAACTCACAATAGAAACTGTATCTTAACTTAGTTGAATCAGTGCTGTAGAAAAACATCCAGGCATTCTGAGGACAGTTTTTATGAGGTATGTTCTGTCAGTGTAAATACCATGAAATTCAACACATTTGGAAGAGCACACTCTGTGTTTGTTAGAACGAATGAATGGATTAAAGAATACAGCCAAATAAACTTAGGCTAGTCATAAGCACATGTGGCCTAATATTCAAATGTAGGAAATCCAGTTAAGCTCTAGCTTTTCTTAATTTTTCATTCATGAGGCAGCACCTCTGCTGAAAAAGCAAATAACTAAAAAGTTTCTTTTACCAAAAAAAAAAGAGCATCGAATTTTTAAAATATAAGTTTGAGGTTAGTCTTCCACAGATAGCCAATTTAATTATGCTAAAAATGACATTTTTAATTAAACACCAAGGTAAGCATAAATGGATTTCAAAATAATTAATCAAACATCAAAAAATTGAAACCTTTTTCTGCTTGAGCAGCAGAAATGAAAGAACCAGTCTTCAGGTCTCATAGAGATTCAATCTAATTTAATTCTCTGTCTTCTCTAAATAAACATTCCTAAAACCTTTTTTTCATCTGGGGGAATAAGGATGAGAGGGGTAATCAATATTTCTAGCATTTTAATTAAAACCGTTAGTGGAATAAATCCATTTAATTATCAGTTAATGAAATACAAGGTCATTTACCTGACAGGAACTTTGAGGGTGGATTACTAGCTGGAATAAAGCAGAAGAACCCAATGTCACAGCCATTTAACTTCTGTCAAATTTAAGGTTAAAATCCTTTTAGACTGTTTAACCTATTCTCTACCATTTTTCTATTATGTATTCCAATTGGCAGGAGAAATGCATTTTAAAACTTATTTTGTATTTAATTGTGCTACAAACTTTTCATTGAATTTCTAGAAATTTCTTTAAGTTTTTATGGTGTGAGCTGAAAGGTTACAAAAGATTTTAACATGATTGCATTTTATATTGTTTATCACTTATCAGTTAATAACATTTTCTCAAATTACAAATCTTATGAATTATTTCCTTTTTAGTATGAATCAATGAAGTATACATTTTACAGTGCAAGTATGAAATAGATATGTAATAGTAAGCCCATCACTTTAAATAACTTGAGGTTCACTTTATATAGGCCTTCATTTGAAGTAAGTTGCATCTTCTAAGAATTATTTGGAGCTGGGCACATGCTTGTATTTCCAGCATTCGGGAGGCTGGGGCAGGAGGATTGCTGTAAGCTTGAGGATTGTCTGGGCTACCTAGTGAGTTCAGGACAGTTGGACTATAGAGTGAGACTCTGTCTCCAAAACAAAAGAAAACAAAACAGAAACAACAAATCACACACCCACCCACCCACAATCATTTTTGATAGTACGAGCCGGTAGGTCACTGAGCTGGGTTTCTAAATTGGTTTGTTAAGGAGTTTTAAATCCATTTTACAGGCGAAGAAAGAGTATGAAAGGATGTTGTAAAGTTACTTGCCTTTGATAGCAACCCTGAGTTCCTCTCAGAAGCACAAACTGCTCATATTTTATAAAGATTAGTTTTAACACTAGAGCCTGAGAAAGGTTCTTGTTTTTCATTTCCCTGACATAGACTTTGAGTTAATTATCAAGGGATTAGAATTTTATTTTATATTATGTAGGTTTAAGTTTTCTTCGTGGCTAAAAATTTTAGAGATTAAATAAAAGATAAACTGTTTAGGGGTCATGTTCTTCTTTTCTAAAATGAAGCCTGGTGTATGTTAAGTACAGTGTGATTTAAGTGAGCATACCCAATTTACTCTGTTACTTAATAGTAAGTCGCCTTAGCTGTGCACTGTGCAAGAATCCTGACATTCCATATAGTAGTCTTTTAAAAGACATCCCAATAACTCATTCTAACTTGTAAATGCTCAATATCATTAATTTGCAGATACTCATGTTACCTTAAAATAGCAGAGCATTTATCACTGAAATGTATTTTAATTGGATCAGAATTCCCATGAGGGTGGAATAATAGTAAAAACAGCTTATATTTCTAATATTTTGAGAAAATAACAAAACTTTCCAGGAAGGCTGGTTTAGGCGAGGTAGTTCTGAGAACTCTTTCTTATATTTTATATTTTTATAAATGTAATTTTCCAAAAAGATTTCAAAATTTGTTTATTCTAAGCCATAAAATAAGATATAAAGAAAAACGTCACCCATGACACCTGATTATTCTACTTTTGATTAGAATAGAGAAAGGCCTAGCGTAGCTCTGCACAGACACAGAGGCATTGGCCTTGGTGCTCTCCAGATTGGCCAGCCATAGGTTTGTTCAGGAGAACCTCTTTGGCCTTCAACCTGTCTTTGTGGCTCATACCTGGGGATGTCTAGTGTCTCACACTTATAAACCATGCAGTATTTTTCTTCTATATCACGGCTGTTTTCTACCTTAAAATAAGATGTTCATACTTATTATGCATGCCACAACAGCAAAGGATCATGGGCTTAACGGTTTCTGCAGTTATTTATTTATTTATTCATTTTTGAGACAAGGTCTTGCTCTATAGTCCATGCTGGTTCTGAAGTCACTATGTACATCAGGCTGGCCTAGAACTCATGGCAGTCCTCCTGCTCAGTCTCCTGAGTTCTAGGATTATAAATGTGCATCACCACGTCCAGCTATTATGTGGTGCTCGGAGGGTCTTGTGCTTCCTAATAAAGCATTCTTAATTACTGAGCTGCACCTCCAGCCATCTTCTTTTTTTTTTTTTTTTTTTTTGAGACTGGAATTTCTTTCCTTTTCTTGGAAGCTGGGAACTGGGTTATTTTGAAGCACTCTTTGCCTTCTAGTCTTCATAAAAAGCACAAAAAATTCTTTAAAGAAAATTTCATGCATTATAACCATTTCCTGTTGGATTAAATCAAAGGCATTACAGTTTTTCTTTAAAGACACATAGCATATTCTTCACACCCTAAGCACTACCTGCTAATGTCTTGAACTTTATTAAAAATGAGAATTTGCCCTGGTTATCACACCAGATTAGTCTTTTATTTCAATTAAGAAGACACTCCATTCATGCTACGACAGTACTTTTATCCTCTGACCTTTTTCATCTTTCTCCTCATGTGATGATTTCTACCCATTTCTTTTTCTGAATGAACAACTCTAAAACATTTTAAATCCAACATTGATTTGCTACCAAGACTTGGCATGTTGTAACATTTAAAGCATAAAAGAACTGCTCTATGAACTGATACTTGTTAAGCCTTAAGTTAATCATTGTATTGTTGAAAGCTTAGTTACTATGCTTGATAATTTTTCTTTTTCTTTTATTAATCAATAAATAAGGTCTGTGTGTCTGTTCTCATATCTATAAATTGGTAATAATAATTGTATTAAAAAGCATAAGGAAACTGATAGTTGTGTACCAGGTTTGTATTTGTTTTCTCTAGTTCCTATGTTAGAGAACCTAAAGCAAATAAAACATTGCCTCATTTTTATTTATGGTCATGAATTAATATGTTCAACAGAAAAACAGAGTAATTGAATTCCATCATTTCATGTCCATGTAATGAGTGGCAATTTCCAGGTTTCTGCTTATTAAAAACCTGTGCAGACTCAAGGTAGCAAATCAGAGGTCTCGTGTCTTGGGCCATTTGGGTTCCTCTGCCATGTGTACAAGTCTAATTTGAAACCATTGTACCTTAAACTCTTACTAATTGCTCAAACTTAAAGTCATTATTTCAAATCTTTATTAAAAATGAGACTTCGCCCTATAAAATGCCCATAATTTCTAGCAGCTATATATCTGCTGTGTAATTTCCTCTCTCAAAAAACGTCATGCTCAATTTAATATTGGTATGTCATTTGCAACCGGCTGGGGAGTTCGTGAGGCCATTACAAACTATTTTCACAAGAGTTGAACGCTGAAGGCTGCCCCACTGATGGTCTGAGTCTGCTTTGCTAAAACGGACCTATAGCATATTCCTCACACCCTAAGCACTATCCCAGGGCATGTTTTATCATGGAATGAAATAGCACTGACTAAAATGAGAAATCTCTCTTATATGAGAAAGGAAATTGAGAAGAATCTAATCAAAATAGCAACTGGTTAAATCAAATTTAATGCACAATTCAGTGGATTAATTAGAATGAGACACTTTATTTACAGCCCTTTCTAGAGATACCCTGTATACAATTAGAATGCGTGTGAAGTAACTATTTTTATTCAATATGTAAAGACAAAGAATCATGTTCCAAGGACCTATAAGAATTCCCAAAATAATGTTATGGAGAAATCATAGTTTCAACTTCATTTCACATTAATGTTTGGTTGGTAAAATATTTTGATGAGGAAATTTCAACTAAGGAGTTGAAATCAGAATAGTTTTAATCAGGTAGAGTAGAAATAAAGTATCAGTATTGAATTGGAAATACTGGTGGTCTGGAAAAGGTTAAGCATGCAGCAGATAAAGAAGCAGTTGGTGTAGCAAAGATTACTATATTATTTCTTTGAGTTAAGATATAAAGGAGATATGTATATGAGTATTTTAATATTTTTAATTTTAGATACATATAGATATATAAAATCATTAACAATTATTGTTTTCCTTTTACTTGGTGAACTTTGAACAACATAGTTTTATCTGGCCTCTCTACTAGACTGTAGATAAAGGATGTAATCCATACTAAGGGTTAAACTCTATATAGTGTATTAGAAGAATTTATTGCTTTTTATTTAAATAAGTGTTGAACTAGTTATTATTAGAGCTTTCTAATGTTTTCAAATGTTTAAATGTTGACACATCAGAGCTTCAAGTAACTCTGCTGTGTAGCAGGTTCCTAAATGCTTTGGGAAATACCTTGACTTTAAGAAGCTTAAGATCCAGTTAGGAAGCTAGGACTTACACGTCTGAGCAGATGAGCTCTGCCATTGTAAAGTGGCCCGTGATACCTCGTAGATTAATAGTGGTATAAGTGTTGTAATTGAGGAAATGAGAGAAGTGTTCATTTTGATCTTTAGAAAACTTTTTAGTTTTGCAAAGAGTTGATTAGGGTTGTTTTATGCAGGAGAAATGTTCTTGCAAAGACTCAGGGATAGGAGACACTCCTATTGAAGAGTCAGTGGTAAGTAGACAAGTTGTTTGGCAAAAGAAGTTGTATAAAAAGTAATGAAGGATAAGACGTAAAAGGACTTTGGGGTCAGGCTGAGGAAGTCATTTTTTCACCCAGCTTTTGTTTAGGTGAGTGAGTTTGACCTTATTGTGTCAGATTTCTGGTGATCATGTCATGTGGTGTATAATGGGAACTCTAAAGGATGTCAATGTATGTTAAATATGTCTTTCTTAAGGTAAACCTGTGTACCCTTAAGATAAACATCTCCTTTTTAGATATTTCAGTGAAAATCTTAAGGAGTTAGTTGACATGAAATGTGGTAACAATGCAGCTACGTATTGGTGAAATAAGAGTATTAAAGTTGAAGTACCAATAAAGCTAAGTTTTGCTCTTTTTTTTAAAAAAAGAAATGTGCTAGAAAACTCCATGATTAACTTGTATTTATGAAGCAATATTTATAGCAAGGATGTCTACAACAATATATTAACTATTAACAAAATTCTTTCATTTCATGTGATGTTTATTATCTGCCTATCAAACTTTATTATCAAAGGTGACTCTGGTTGATAAATGCTTTCTCTTAACAAAACCTGTTTTATTTTCCTATATTAATCTGTAAGGAAGTTGTAGGATCAGGTACAGAATATGTGTTTACTTTTATGAACATTTCATACGGTGTAATAGATTGTGGTTTCACTCCATCAGAGCTTCTTTAGATGTACTTTTAGTGGGTATCGCCTAGGAATATTGATTACAATGGGTCTGTCCAAGGAAATGATGATTCATTTAACCCAGTGGCACCTATGGATCTGCTTTTTAGAAAACCTGCCAGACAATTCTGAAGCTCGTTGTGTGAGGACTTCTTTCTGAAAAACATTGCTGTAGAACACAGGTATTCAACCTGTTGACTTACCTGGGCCACGATGAGTAAGGGGAATTGTCATGGGCTACAGATCAAATATAAAATGCATAACATTTATTCTATACCATAGTTCCAAAAATACCACTTAAACTTATTTATTTTATGAAATAACGTTAGCCCAAGTTTAATAATTAAGAAAACTTACATGTCTATTTAATAAAAATCAATACCTGTCTTCACAGGCACACAAAAATGAAGGTAGGTTTTAATACTTTTATTAGTAATCACTACATTTTACTTACAAAGCCACACAAGTACATGTAATGTCTGATACACACTGGATTTAGATTCTATTGACTGTGTGTAGTGGGTGCAGAAAAAGCAGTTACCACTGCATTACACCCTCCTCTTCGCAGCAGTCTGTCATCCCCTATCAGTTTCTTGCTGGAGCATCATGCAATCAAGTTGTGAAAAATATCTGTAAACATCACATAATAATGTTAAAAGTTCATGATTTCATAAGGCTGCATTACTAGCTGGCCAGGGCCATATGTGACCTATGGGCTGTGGGTTGGACATGCCTGGTCTACAAAGTTTGTGTCCAAGAACTGCACGACCAAATTAGAAAGAAAAAAAATCACATAAGGTTTGATAATGTTGTTAGGAAGTTCTTGAGTTTGTGCTGAGCCCCATCCACAGCTGTCCTGAGCAACAGCCTGGATGTGCCTCCTCTCACATGAAGCAGAGCACATCGTATAGTGGAGAGGGAACTCATACTCATTGGCAGTTGTCCTAAGTATTTATAAGCAGTTAAACAAACACCCCAGTGCTGGATGTTGTTGGTCTACTCTTGCATCTCTGAATGACTTCTCTAAGGAAAGTACTAGGAATTTGAAACTGGGATGGTTTGTGAAGATTTATTACACAATCCTGAATCAGAATTCTATTTTTTTGTGAATCTCTGGTGGTAAATGTGCTTTTTTTTCTGTCTACCCTGCTATATAATAACTTTCCTGGGTGAAAGCCCAAGTGAACTTAATGAGCAGAGCATAATAGTTATATATGACAATCCAATCTAAGAATTTTTCTTTGTAATATGACTAACAGAATGGAAGAATTTGATAAAGTCTCCTGGAGTTCACTTAAACAGAACTGAAAAGTGCCCTTGCACCTGTTTCCAGGGCACTGCCCTCAGCCCTGGTTCAGGAACAGCACTGGCTCTTGGATGGTCTCCCAGGAGCCCAAGCTCTGATTTGTCATAGGCAAAAGGGCCAAGAAACTCACCATGACAGTGTGGAAGATGGCTTCGAAAATTCAAAAAACATTCCTTTGGGAATTGTTAGCTGAAAAAGAGTGCAAGGAGTGGAAAGTAAGAACAGGGACTCATGATGGCCCTGTGGTGGCTGTGGTGAAGTGGCCAAAGGTAGGGACAGGAGAATAGCTCAGACCTTGTGAAGTGACAAGCAATTCCAATGTTAATATCAGCTTAAACAGCAGCTCATCCTGTAAATCAATGGGGCTGCTTCCCAGTTCTTTACTGCCTCTGCGCCAGCATTTTCCATGATAGTCTCGATTTCTAGTCTTCTCAGTTTGAATTTGAACGCTGTCGTGAAATTAGGGACTTTTGTTGTAGTGACAGATTTATCTGCATCTCAAACATGATCTTACCTATAATAAGGACTTAATAAGAGCGTGGTTGTTTTGCTTTTGTGCCATAGTATAAATGTTTGTCCTTTCCCTGCCTGTCGTCGTCGTCGTCGTCGTCGTCTTCTTCTTCTTCTTCCTCTTCTCTCTCTCTCTCATCCTTCCTTCCTTCCTTCCTTCCTTCCTTCCTTCCTTCCTTCCTTCCTTCCTTCCTTCCTTCCTTCCTTTATTTCTGTCTGTCTGTCTGTCAAGTGGAGGAGTCCCCCATATATTAGGGAAGCATTCTACCTCTGAACTCTACCTCTAACTCTCTGAATGTTCTTGATTTTTATGTTTGTTTTAGACAGTTTCACTGTGTCACCCATGCTGATCTCAAGCTTAGGCCCAAGTGATCTCCCACCTCAGCCTCTTGAGGGCCAGGACCATCAGTAGGCATCACTTGGCCCAACTCTGAATGTTTCTGAAATGCTTAGTCTAGACAAGATCCAGTTTCCTGCAGACATGTGATTTGCTGTGCTTTTGCTCTAACTTTGCATTGTATTGGGACAAAAGAATACAAGGGTGTGCTATATGAGTATAATTTCTGTAATACTCTATAATGAAGCTGTTTTCATTAATGTAATGCAAAGAGATAATGTATAGCATATGAGTGGGGCTTTAAAATTGGCAAATCTAATTGATCATAGTGAAGAAAGAGCATGAAAGTTAATTTTGTGTTAAAAAATGCATACTTCATATTAATTGTTTTTGGTCCAGCACACATGGTAGCTGGACAATGAAGACGTGTTTTAACAGTTTGCGTTTCTAAGATAAAACAGGCAACACATAGTGCTTTAAAAGTGAAATTTCTACTAATTTGGTACCTCAAGTGTTAAATATCTTTCATGAGTGGCACTTTGTTCCCTTGGAAGGACAACAAGACGTTAGGAGTTAGGTGGTCACACTAATAATGTAAGCTTGCTATAGTCATATGTTTATCACATACAGGGAAAGTGATAGTGCTCGGAGATGTTTCAGGTCATAGTATTTTTCCTTTTAAATTACCATTGAAAAACTATAGTGTAACTCATGTTTTAAATGTGAAAATCCTAGTTGTATATTTTGCAAAGAACATTCCTTTTGTGTTTGGTTTGTAGTTTTCTCCCCCATTGTGTATCTTCCTACTTAATATTTTAAATTTGGTGTACACTTCAAAAGTGATTGCTGTTCTGTGATTTACAACCTTGAAGAAAAATAACATAGTAGTCATAACTTTGCAGTTTTTGTGATGCATGAAGATCAGATTTTTTAATGTTGGTTAATGCTTTGCTAATTAAAGTGTGCATGTTAATTAAAGCAGAGGCTAATGTTAATTACCTATATTAATGGAATCTCGTGTAGCACCTGCCTGAAGCAATGGGTTCAATTTTCAAAATATCTCAATTAAGGCTGAAACTTTTGATTTGCATCTAGTAGGGTTTCAATTAACTGCATTGAAAACTTAAATAACACTCTTAGGGGTGCAAAATAGCAATGATTATATGAAGTACAGTGGAGTTTGGTGGGTTCATTTATAAAGGCTTCTTTTTTTTAGTTTAACTATATTTCCTATTATTGGTCAAAATTTTGTTCACCTGTCAAACTCAGTGAAACCATCACTTCCTTCCAAATCCTAACCAACTATTCTTGCAACCATGTGTCACTCTTATCTTCCTTTATTCCACTTGGCTTCATGTACCTCGTTTTATGCTGTCCTGCCAGTTAGTAGCTTTTATTCTTTGCTAGCAGAGCCTCCTTGTCTTCACTCTGTAGAGCATATTTGATAACATGTTTTATGTATTGCAAATAATCTTTGTAAAACAATGAAATATATTTATTGATCAAATAAATATAAGGGCCAAAGTGGAAATGAGTGAACTTTTAGCAGATAACTATTGCATTGTTGCTACATGTTTGGTTGCTTTAAATAAATTATGAAGTATTGTTTTAGATGTTATTTAACTGTGTAGTAAATGATCAGTGTTTTTGTTAATTTCAGTTAATTGAGGGTGGAATGGGGAAGAGGGGAGTTATTCAAGGTAAGTCAATATTATGAGACCTGGGATATGTGTATAAACATAAGTTGAGAAGCATGATGCTAAGTTTTAGTTATGTGGCCAGAGAATGTGTGTTTTGTTGGTAGGAATTAGTTTCTCTTTTAGATCACGTTCATAATCTGGCCACAGTACAAGTAAAAGGGGTTTGTTTCTGTAAGCAAAAATACTTTAAATAAGCTACATTTAATAGAGCCTTATATGACTTGTGTTATTTTTCAGACTAACACATGGGGTTATCAGTGAAATTCTAAACAAATATGTGTGTGGGGGGGCAGGGGGTTACTGAGGATTATACTTAGGATCTTCACATTGAGCTATATTCCAGCTTATTATTATTTTTGATTTTGAGACAAGGTCTCAGTCAGTCACTAAGTTCCCAAGCTGGGCTCAAACTTGTGGTCCTCTTGCCTCAGCCTCCCAGAGTGCTGGGATTACAGGCCTGAGTCACCAGGGCTTTCCCAAATCTTAATTGATTTAACATTTAATTAGAAGATCTGGAGATATAGCCTGGTATTGGTAGAGTAGTTGTCTAGATTTCACTCCTCAACATCACCAAGAATTTGACAGAGAGAAAGAGAGAATGAGAGAATGAGGGAGGGAAGAAGGGGGGAGAGAGAGAGACAGCACAATACTTGATGTGACTGAGGAGAGGTACATTGCAATTACTATGCATATCAGTCCTCTGAACTTGCAGTTGTATTTGCTGAAGTCCCAATAACAATCATTCCCATTGGGTCTTTAGAAGGGATTATGAGCTAACCTTTTTGACATCTACTATAATCATGGTTTCAGAAAAATAATTTCCATTACTCTGAATAATTGAAGGAGCAATAATCTTCTCGATAAGTATACATAAACAGATTACAAACTGATTTATGGTCCCTAGAAATTAGTATTGGTAACTGTTGTGCCTTAACAGACTTTGACTCTGATAGCTGACTGTCAGTCTCATAGGGCCAAGATTTGTCTCCATTCAGCTGTGAATTAGGCATATTAAACAAAGCATCAGATTTCTGTGTGTAAGATGTAACTGGCAAGGTGACAGAAAAGGCGCGTACCTGTCCTGGTATACTATTGGCATGATAGTTAAAAAAAAAAAGGTAAATGTAAATACTACTGATTAGGCAGAAAGATACTAGCTGTCATCTTGATGTCATGATATGTGATAAACAGAAATGAGATATGGAAGTGTTTATTAATGAAGAACAAGGCAGGTTTAGATGTGACAGTGAGAGCTGTCTTATGTCATGTCCTAACTGGCATCATATTGGTTAGTTAGTAGGTAGGATAAATGCTATACCTAGTTGGAGAAATGTACATATCAGATGTTCCTAGACTAAGGCAATGGGCCACGTCTTTATAACTCAAAGAGCAATGTCACCAGAGTGTCCATTCCCCATTGTTCCACCATTAAAGTGGCAGATGGCAGAGCATTAGCAGAAAGATGTTGTGAACAGCTGGAAAACATCTGCTAGGAAGTGACAGTCTAATGGTTATGTTGAGCTGTGCCTAATTGTGAGGCAATTGCTAGAAATCCTAAAAAAACTATGATATTGTGGTTGATTGGAAGAATGAGTTGGATGGAACAATAAATTGAGAGATTTGAAGGAATTCTGAAGCCCTGAAAAGAAGTTATTTCAGAGCCTGATAGAATATTAATTTGCTTCGCCCCTAAGGTCTAAATAAAATGGGACTTATATGTACTTGGAATCTATTTTAGGCAGATAACTTAATTCATCACTAAATTATGAGTAATATTAAAAACATTGAATTTTGAAGGTATATAGAAAGTTGGGCATTCTGACAGAATATGTTACCTAGGCAAACTGAGATGAGGGAAGTGAACCATTTAACAACTCTCTTCACCGTTATTTTTCTCAAATATGTGGCTCTTGAACCTAGGTAAAATATAAAATAGGAATTTTGACTCTCTCTGGCTCTTTATTCTGTTCCCCTCCATCACTGTTTTTCCTTGACTGTTTATTCATTCTTTTCCTTTGTTTTTATTTTGAGACAGGGCCTCATTCTGTGATCCAAGCTAGTCCTGAATTTACTATGTTGCCCACAATGGCCTCCTAGTTCTCTTGTGTCAGCCTCCCTCGTGCTGGGATTACAGGCATGCACCACCACACTCAGTTTACATGGTACCGGGGCCTTGCGCTTGCTAGGCAAGTACTTTAATTGCTATGCTATTCTTCCAGTCCTGTCCACTCTTTCTGTGTCACAAAGGTCACCTAGCTCTTCAGAACCTGTCTAACTTCACCACAAGGAGAGAAAAATTCACTTTTGGAGTTTGTAATTCCCTAGAAAACAAAGGAATTGTGAGGAGACAGTTCCCTAGGGAACTGGTAGGCAGAATGTGTGGAGGTAAAATACACTGATTCCTGTTGACTTGATTAGGGAAGATTATCTCACAGATTACTAGACAGATCTTTCCTCCACGCAGCCTTGAGTTGAAGTGTGCAAGCCCAGATGTAGTGTGAAGGAAAAGAGCAATCTGAACGCGGAACGCATGCTAGGCCACCCCTGAGTTTCTGAGGTTTGTCCTAATCCAGGTGACACTGGGCGGATTAAATGAGATAGTTCAGAGCACAGCCTTTCAATATGAGGCCTGCCCCTCATTCAGGTCTGCCCTTCACTACGGAACCAAACGTAGTAGTTTTTTCCTCCGCCTCCTACATCTTCTTCCCCTCCACCCTCCACCTCCTCGTCTATAGCCTGCTTCTCCTCCTCCTTTTTCTCCTGCCCTCTTCCTCTTCTTGGCTTAACATTTCTCTTGCCTTTGGGTCTCAAGCTCAAACAAATAAAAAGTGGAAACAGTGAAACAATTTACTTAAAGGATCTGACCTTCTCAGTTCCCAAACATACAGGCTGTACGAGTCTTTTAGAAAAAGCTTTCTTGGAGCAGAGGGCGGGTGGAATTCAACTACAGGGAAAGAGGAGAAGAACACGAAATTGGAGGGAGAAGGAATGAGCAAGGACTATTCATCCAGGATGACATGTCCACGAAGACCTTCGAGAGGCAGGTCATGGAAATGGTGGTGTGTGGTCAGAAGGGAGGTCTAGGAGAAAGGGATTAGTGTCTCCAGGAGGAAAGAGGAAGAAGGCAAAATGACAGAGGTCGAATGTTGAAACTCCAAACTGAAAATGTTAAGTTAAAACAGAAATTTGCTATGGATTCTACATATTAATCCATTATGGTATTGCTAATAAATCATGTTACTTTTGCCATGTCAGAATTGACAAAAGTCCTCAGGCTTCCATGCTCCGCACAGGTTAAGGAAAAGTCTGACAAGGTGGTTGTAAGAGGACAAGGTGGCAGAGTGTGCAGGCAAGGAACGTGCAGTGGTGGTGCACAGCCACCAAATGTGCAGAATCAGTGGCATTTCTGAAGGTTCCAGGGGTGAAGAATTTTGAATGAGTCCAACTGTAAGGTACATTGAGCCTTGCAGAAAGTGACTGAAGTAGGTTTCTTATATAATAACTTGATGTCCCAGCCCAGCTCTCAGCTCTTGGGTCTTTGTGCTGGCAGCCTCAGTCAGGCGCTGGCTAGAGATTGGAAGTCCTGGTTTCAGGGCTGCTGACTAGAGAGGGTACCCGGGACCGTGAAGAAGCACAAGGTTTGAAGCCAGGAACCCCAAGTTCTTCTTATTAGCTATGAGAATTTGAACAAACTCATTTATTTGGTTTAGGGCTTCTGCCTCTCTTGAATAGGGATAATAATGCCTGATCTTCTGGTGCACAGGACAAGCTTTTTATGATTATGAAATAAGACAATCTATATGAAGTCATAATCCATAAAAGTATAATTTT
The DNA here is from genome assembly GCA_004027205.1 of Ctenodactylus gundi. Taxonomy (NCBI): domain Eukaryota; kingdom Metazoa; phylum Chordata; class Mammalia; order Rodentia; family Ctenodactylidae; genus Ctenodactylus; species Ctenodactylus gundi. The sequence continues at coordinate 99,961 of PVKB01001934.1, forward strand.
ATCAGGACCATGCTAGCAAATGATTCTTTATCAAGCAAACCCTTACTGTCAGTGACTGAAATATTTATCCAGAATCCAGCAAATCTCACGTGCTGGGATAGGAGATAGATAATGAACTCAGGATTACCACATCCAATTAATCTGTTAATTTGCATACGGCTTAAAATTATAGAACAAAAATCAGTACTCATAGCATTGGATAATGGATTATTTGACGTAAAATTATATATAGTTAATTATGTAATATATAAAAGTTTATAGTTCTCCTCAAATGTTCTATGAAATGCAGATTCATTTCGAATGTGGAATTATGTCTAATGGTATTTACCATTTTTCAAGAGTGCAGTTCTCCCTTAGGGATGGTTCTAAAGCTGCAAAATTGAAGATTGAAGATAGTGGTGCATTTATTGCCAATAAAAAAGTACTTCCTTCTCACTGATGTCTTTTATTCTGACACTTTTTTTCTATTTCAGAACTTTACTCAAACTGGGGTCCCAACAGCCTTTAGATAACAGTGTAAACAAATGGCTCAACCCATTGCAAGGCCTGTGCTGTGTTTTACATTTGCCTCTTTCCTCTGGCTCTCATAACTTTCTTTTTGTGTTCTATTTCCTATAAACTGGAAATTTGGCCCAGTGGCTTCCTGGGATTCAGGTTAAACACTTTTTTGGTATATATACTTCAAATAGAATCCTCTCATGTTAGACTTTCCACTATTTGTGACATTAAACTTGTGACAGCCAGGCACCTTGTTTTTGTAGATGAGATCTTTCCCACATAATTAGTGGGTAATCTGTGGGACAGAGCTTGGTACAAGGGGTATTTGAAACAAACGTTTGTAAAAAACGTGTTTTAAAGATTGTTACAGTAAAAGACACAGGAGCACTAATCACTCTAAAAAAATCTCTCTCACTTGGAAAACAACTCAGCATTCTCACTGCTTTCTGAAACACTTCTAGGAGGACCCTCTCATTAATGTCTTTATAAAGTCTGATCAAACACAAGAATTTCTACCCCATGATCTGTGGGGCAGGGCTTGGGCATTGTATGAATATTCAGTTGCTTGTTAAGGAATTTATGGTGATTCCTACTGGAATCATTTTTTTTTTTTTGGAATTTGAATAATGGTGATTTTTTTCATTCTGTTATGTCATGCACATTTTTAGCTGGCATTTATTTTTATCTATAAAGCTTTCTTTTATTAACTTCAGATGACCTACAAATCCTCCTTTAAAAAGAATGTGAAATACTTGTTCCTTTACTTACCAATTTTTTTGGATAAGGTATTAGTGGAGCAGTCACTTTCAATCATGGCAATTTGTCTCTCTCTGTTGAGTATAATTATAGGATGAAAGATTTTTATTTATTTTATATTCAGTCGTCAGTTGCAATCGGTTCTTTGATTGCAAATATCTCCAATGTTTGCCAAAGGGAACTTCTTCATAATAACAACTATATCCTTCTATTACTTCCTTCTTTCTTTTTATTTTTTTCTTTTCTTTTCTTTTTTCTCTTTCTTTTCTTTTTTCTTTTTCTTTTTTAAATTTTTTTTTTGAGACAGGGTCTTGCTCTGTAGCTCTGGACTCACTATGTAGCCCACACTGGCCTTGGACTCAAGGCAATCCTCCTGCCTCAGCCTCGTGAGTGCTGGGATTACAGGTGTGCACCATCACACCTGACTATGTGGTGCTGGGGAATTGAACTCCGGGCCTTGCACTTGCAAGGCAAGCCCTTTAACTGCTGTGTAATTACTCCAGCACCAACTGTATGCTTGTAAAAAATTCACACTAGTGAGTAAAAGCTTCTTAGCTCTCTGGTACAAGATGATGTCTCATGCTCATTCTGTTTTTCTTGGTCCAAACTGTAAACGGTAGTTTCAGTTCTCAGAAGCAAGCTGTCTCAGCCCCTTTTTTTGCTGCATGTATTCATTCAGCCAGTACTTACCAAGTGTCTGCTGTGTGCCAGAAACCTAGGCGTGATCTCAGAATAGACCTGGCTCATAGTCTGCACTTTGGGGAGATTGACTGATTGATTGATAAATAGGTTCATGCTCTGCAGTCTGGGCTGGTCTTGAAGTCACTTTGTAATCCAAGGTGGCTTTGAACTCATGGCATTCCTCCTGTCTCAGCCTCCCAAGTGCTGGAATTACAGCCATGTGCCACCACTCTCAGTTTATGGGATGCTGGGTAATCGAACTTAGGACTGTGCACTTGCTAGATGAACGCTTTAACCTCTGGTCTATGTCCTCAGCCCCTGGGGGAGTTTTAAATCTAATACTACATCTAAGAGGGAGAAAGATATGTTTTCTATGAGAATGACAGATCATGGCTCTAGGAAATTCAGGTGAGGGAAGAAATTCTTGTGTTTTTGATCAGACCTTATAAAGACACTAATGGAAGGGCCCTCCCATAACTACTTCAGAAAGTGACAAGAATGATGAGGTGTTTTTTCAAGTGAGAGAGACTTTCTGAGAGTGATTAGTGGTGATGTGTCTTATTATAACATTATTTACAACTTTTTTTTTCAAACAACGTTTGTTTCAGTCACCTCTTTACCAAGGATAAGACTCCTCTTTTTTTGGTTCTTTTTCCAAATCTTGGTAGAGCTACACTTCCAGGTATTGTTTACATGGTTTCCTTCAGTTACATAAGCTCTAACAAATGAACAGAATGACCCAAGAAACCAAATTTGCTGCAGAAAACCCAAAGCCTAGGAGGTCCTACTGAAATGAGACCTCTTGTGCTTATACCTAAGGTTAATTTTGTTTTTGATATACTTAGTAGAACTTTAGTTGTTTAGGTTCTCATCTTGATTTAATATATCATATGTGTAAGATGAGAGAAACTGTTAAGATTTGTCACATTAAACATCATACGAGCCTAGTGCAATGACACGTGCCTGTAATCCCAATATTCTAGAAGGCTGAGGCAGGAAGATCACAAATTCAAGGCCAATCTGGGCAACTTCGTTACTTAGCAAGATACTGTCTCAAAATAAAAATTAAAAAGAAAATTAAAAAGGGCTTAAGATGTAGCTCAGTGAGAAAGCCCTGGGTTCAATTCTCAGTAGCATCACACACATATCTCCCCAGATGAGAATTCCAAAGAATAACTATTGTATCTTGAATGTAGTAAAGGGCTTAAACTGTTACGTCAAAAATAGGAACTCCAAATATGTTGGGTTAAAAGACCTTCTATGTGAAGAAAAGTAGCCCTACTAATGCTTGAAAGTATAATTACCTTATATTGATGCTTATATTTGACAGCTGTGTATAGAACAGATTCTTTTGGGGGATATGAAATATCACTGATTTTTATCCTGAGAAAAGAACTAAATTTTGAAGAAAAAAATGTATTACTCAAGAGGTAAAATGTTTCCATCCCTTTCCCCTTTGATAATTGGCAGCTAAATCAGATATATTTTAGAAACTTTGAGTTTATAGGGTTTATAGGGTTTGACCACTTCTTGTTTCCTTCATGATTTAAGCTTTCCCATTCTGTCTTATGTTATTCTAAGATTTTTTCCTCTAGGGTTAGAGTTTTATAGAGACCTGCTAAAATTAAACATCCTCACTTTAAATTAAAACGTGTAACATAGAGGATTAATAGTCTCCAGGCGCTTTCGTGTTTGCACATTTTAGACAATCACAATCCATTTCTTAAAGTTAGGAATCTCAGCCGATCTTGGTCAAAGCCACCCTTTCTTTTCAATGATACCTGTTTTCATTGTTGCCTTTCAGATCGGCATTGTGAGGTGTTTGTCAGCACTGCTCAAGGATCTCTTTTTTCCTAAAGATGCCATCTTTCTTTCTACCCTGCGACTACTAAGATAGTTGATGAATTTTTATTCAATAACACATTCATTCATTCAGCACACATTTTTTTTCCTAGGTATTGGGAATATAATTACAAACAAAAAAGATGTGGTCTCTGCCCTTGTGTAATTTACATTTCAGTGCAGTATGGATTAAAAATAGTCAAATATGCAAATATATGAGGCAAAATAAAATAAAACATGCCCTGTCAAATAAATATAGCTGTAAGTTTTGGTAAATATTAGAAAAAAAATAAATCTTGACAGAAAATAATAGGAGATACCTACCTTAGATAAGATTGTCAGGATGGAAATTATATTTAAACTGAGACTTTAAAAAATGAAAGTACTAGCCATGTATACAAGAGAGGAGGAAAATTCCAAGCAAAGGGAACAGTATGGCTAGCGTGGGAAAGAGTTGGATTCCTTAAGAAATTATAAAAGCTGAAAGTGCAGTGTAGCCAGAGTGTGTGGGTCACGCCAGAACAGCTCAGGAGGAAGCTGCAATGAGGGACCTTGAGGGTGGACATCCAGCCCTTGGGGACCTGAAGACTCTGAGGCCCAAGGAGCGAAGTGCCTGCAACATATATGAGGACAGAACTTTCCTTTAAGTAGAATCGAAGCCTAACATCTAACACCTAATACTGTATCGTCTTAGTGCCTAAGGGCACACACATATAATAGTGATGGAGCAATTTTTGTTAAAATGTGCCCATGGCTGGAGCTTGCTTAGGAGTCTTCTTACAGTTAGTCCTTCAGCTTAGGAGATAACGGTAGTTCATTTTTCAGTCTGACCCTAAAAAATGAGAAACAGAGAATATGATTTTTACTTAGAATAACGTTATGCCTGTTAGACAGCTTTCAAGTCATGAAGAGAGTAGGAGGGTGTATTTGCACTTCATTTTTTCAGGAAAAACTAAGCAACATGTTAAGCTTTAAAAATTAAATGGCAATGATCAACCTGTGTAGTTGTCATACAGATGATACTTCTCCATGGGCATCCTTTGTGTGGATGTGTGTTTATGTGTATTTATGTGTGTGTGTCCAGAAAATAGATATATTGGTAGTAGTTTCCTTTAATATTCGGTGGAAATTGTACAAAAGAAGAAAGAATTATTAGGTATGTTTAACTTTTAGTTTAAGTCTTAGGGTATTAATTTTTTAGACATCATTACTATATCAACTTATAAAGAGCTTTAAGTCAAGATTTTGTTTCAGAGTGCTGTGTTCGAGTTTGGTGGGCACGATCGGAGTGACGCTTCGTCCCGGTGGTCATCATGCTCACTTGCTTTTCTTGTTGTCACACTTTCTTTCTCCTCCTCGTCCCATTCCGCCGTCCCCCACCCCCCCTCGCCTCCCCCGCCTCCCCAGCTGGAGAGCTCTTCTCTCTAAGTGACCTACGGAAGCCAGCTGCTCGGGCTGTGATGACCTTCCCTAACTGTGGGAATTGGGGCTCCATAGAGAAGCTTCTCGTCATCTCTGACCCCGGAAGTGCTGAACCAAGCCCGAGGCATAGATGAAAAAGGAAGTGCATAGTCAAGACTTGGGGATACTTTTCCAGGCTCTCCCCACTCCTCCTGAAGAGGTGTTTGGTTAAAATAGATGTTCGCCCACAGATTTTCTTAAAATTATCTTGTGGATTAAATCATTCCAGTCTTTAAGTGAAGAGCATTGAAATTTGTGAAATTGAAGTATCATATGTTAAAGCATGAGTCAGTGAGAGTTCTGTATGATTTAGTACATTGGATGTCTCTCCAGTTTAACATCTTGTGAGAGACATGATGCCCGTGGGGAGGGTGGACAAGGAAGTGGAGAATGACATGTGGCTTTGAGACTTACTGGAACCTTGCCATCCAGAACTCAGTATCCTGAACATGCTCACCGCACGCATCCTCTGCCTTCATTAGAATTTCCCAGCTAAACATCAGCTTCTGCCTTTACCTTACCATTATGACTTTAATAATTGATTAATAACCAATACTGGAAAAATCAAAGGGGTTTTCCTTGAACATATTTATTTCCTATAAGTATAGCTTCAACATTAAATATCTCATAAGTTTAAAAAAGGCTCTTCTGTTTTTTTCTTCACTTTCAAATACTTTTCATCTATTGATGAATCACATCTCAGTATACTTTGTCAGTAAAATGTATTTTCTTCATTTTAAATACTTTTATATTCTCATCTATTTTTATGGCATGTTGCTGCATGTCTCCAGAGGCACACAGCATTTTTATTTTCAAGTAAATTTATATTAGTTACAGTCTCCAGCTGTTTTAGATATAGGATCATTTCCTGTTGGTACTGTTTCCAGGACAATTCTTTTTTCTCCTCACAAAAATGAAAAATGTAATTTAACAAAGACATCCTATAATTGCCTTCATATCTAGCAAGGTATCTAGCAATCTAAATACTTTATTTTATTTAGAACAGCTGTCTACATAATATCTAGTGGTTGTCTGGGGCTATATCATCCTTGGGAAAGGCAGCTGCTCCCATTTTTATTTAATTTATAGGGAACTAAGTAAAAACCCTCTTTAATATTGAGTCTTCTCTCATTTTATTATGTACAAGATTTTTTAAAAACAAGAATAGTTTATCTTTTTGGTTTTTGCAATTTAGTCTTCTACAATTTGGGAAGATCATTATTTTATAAGTTACTATGAAAACATTCTGTAAGAATCATAAGCTTTTGAGATATACTTAAATTATCTTAGTAAAAATAAAAATGGTGCCATTTGCTCTCCTCACATAACTAGCCTCACATTGGAATCATATTTTAATTGCTAAGGTTTCTTAGTATCATTAGTCTGTTGTGCATTTTATTTTTAATTTATAATAAAACTATAAATGTTTAAATATGAAGTCTTTCTGCTGATTAGAACAGTCAGTTGGTATTTTGTAACTTAGAAATAGCATGAAAAATGGCAGCTTCTACAAAAGTTCTTTGTTTTGGAGGGATACTGAATTTTTCTTATAGAGAAACTCATTTTTAAATTCCATTTATTGTACATGACCCTTGGAGCCTCAAATGAAGTGTTTAACTTTTAATAGATTGTATCAATTTAAGCTCAGTTGATGCCAAAAACAACAGAAGCTGTGGCTTACAATTTTATGTCAAAGTGAGAAGATTTACCTTTTCCAGGGAAGTAATCAAAATATTCCTTTTTGGAACGGTAAGAGTATGAAGGGGAAATGATTATGGTTCCCAAGTGACACACTGTTATGATTGACAGGAAAAACCAACATGTATGCCACCTGAGACATCTTGTTCAGGAACTTTCCAGAGGGCAGTAAATTGGTGTTGGCACAAACACAAAAAAAATGAAATGACTTGATTCAGCATTTTTCAATTCAAAATCCCCAAACGCTAAAGAAAGAAGTAAATATTCATCAAATGATCAAAATTTGTATTGATTTTTATTCTGCATTAGCAGCTCAAAGTTGAGATTCCTGACAGGGTAGATGTCTGTTTGAATGATTCTCTTTGAAATGAGGATGGAGGCACTGAGCTGAGCGCTACCAGGCATTCCTGAACCATAGGCCCTGATTATTAGAACCATAGGAGGCTAAAAATTTAAAAGAACAGTATAAAGGCGTATTTGTTCAGTTCTGTTTTGATAAGTAAATTGTTATTATTAGTATGTAAAGTAATTCTTGTTGTTCCTGCTTCATCCCTTTTTTTTCTCCCTCTCACCGTCTGAGGACAAATATTTTACAGAATTTCAAAGGAGCTAGAGTGCTCCTTGGAGTCACAGAATTAATAGTGGCCTTTGCCAGTGTCATTGTATGTGAGAAGGAGCTGCCAGTCTAGTAGAACAAGAGAAACTATGGTTGTATCTTTTGTATCTTCACGAGATACATTTTAAAATCTTCGTCTTCGCCAAAAAGTAAATAAGGATTTTACGTAGTAAATTTTAGAAGATGTGAATAAACTGCTGTGAAATACAAAGACTGGATACCTTAAGTCGTTGTGCAGAGATTTGCTAAGTCCTGGAGCCTTGCAGAAAAAATGTTAATCGTCTTTTCCAGTCCGCATAGGCTAATCACACTTCCTCCCCACCCTAGTTCATGACATAAAATGCTGAATTTTTAATAAGTTTAGCTGTATGCATTACAAAAAGAGCAGGGAGTTGTGAATCTCCACAATTCACAGATGCAATTGTGTGATGCAATTGTTCTTTGTGTTTGTTAGGTGAAGGTGTTTGTGTTGTATTTTGAATAAACACCATTTCTATCGTTAAAATATAAATGAGAACATTTTTCTTCATACACAAATGTACAAGAAATAATGAAAATAAATGTCGCAAAGTTTCTTTTTTTACCTGTGTGTAATGAATTTTGGAACACTTTGTACGTTGAATTTAGTGCTTGCCTAATTTTTTCTCATAATATTAGTTTTATCTCAAATATTATGTCATTAATCCTGAGCAAACAAATTTTTATGTTACATTTTATTATATATCTCAACATAGATATATGTAATAATATATAGTATGTATAATAAATAATATAAAATGTAACAATGTAATATTTTATATATAATTTATATATATATTTTATTTTTATGTGGTGACTTTTGGGACACCAAGAATACTAATTTATTCATGCTGTTTAAATGCTTATAATTTACTAAATATTGAGTATATAGGCTTAAAATTGAATTTTCTAAACATTATAGTCAATGACTTAGTGGTTTGCAATAAAGAAGTCAATAAAAATAAAAACTTTTAAAGGTGCAAAATCAGTTATCTTTGCATACATATCTGAGAATTATAAATAAACTTTAAGTATTTAAGGTTAGATTTTCTGGAGCTGTCAATTTGATCATATTAATGTGCAGAGATTAGTCATGCATTAGTCTTTGCTGAGAAATAATATTAAAATGGCTCTGAGAGGCCTTTTTAATTTTTTTTGTGTTATCACTGGAATACTTTGCCTGGGGAGGCATGAACACCTACTTTTATCCACCCCAGATAAGGTATAGCAGAAAAGCCAAAGTAATGATTATACCGATGTCCAATATGGTAAACCAGTGAGTTTATTGGAGTTACTTCATGTGTATTGGTGATTTAGTGGCAATCTCATCTCAGCAAAGGCCACCACAGCATGGTGGCCAACTGCTCACTGTCCCGGTAAGCTGCTGCTTTTCGCAGGCTCCCTTGGGCGTTCTCTGCACTCTCACGCTCTCTTCTGTACCGTGTGCATTTTGCTTTCTGCAGGCTTAAATTCCCCCAGACATAGCGTTTCTAACAGGCTCCAAAGCCACAGGGTATGTTCCAGACTCTGGAGCACAGGCATCAAAAGCCACGCCTGTGGAAAGCAACCACATGGTTGCACGCATGGGCACAGGTGGGATTCCCAAGCCTGAGGCTCCTACCTAGGCCCTCCTACTGTGTTCACCTATGAGCTTTTTCTCCTACCTCCAGAAAGTCGGATGATATGCTATCATATATATATATTTAATTTTTAGCAAGGGGCACACATTTGCTACGTTTATGATGATCTTATCCAGTGATGTCAGGGATGGGTTTTGGGCTCAGTCCAAGGGATCAGGAGACCTTGAGTCTGACAGTTGGAAGAAAAGCAGAGTAGCCATGGGTAGGATTGACATGCTTTATTCTGGAGCCTCGTTTAGATTGGCACCACATTTTCATACACAAGTGAACAAAGGTGACCATAGTGACCTTCATATATCAGTGGGTACATAGTTGACTATAAACTAGTGGGGCAGTTGTGTGCCTAAGTGGCAGACTGCAGAGCCATTCTGGGCTGGATATCCACCTCCAGCCTGACTGTAAGAAATGCCTTCTTTGTGCTATCCCAATTCTCTACACATGATAAAAAGAATGTTCCAACAAATACACTAGTGATCTTCATGGCAACATTTTGAATGGTAATAATATTACAATTATCCTTGGAAAGTTGAGCTCCTTTTACACACCATGATTTTTCTGATTTCAGATTGTGTGTCCCTTGAGAGTAAACATGTCTGGCCCACATTTGTATCTTATATAATGTCTCACAATAGAAGACATTCTATGAAGACTCCTAGTTAACTTTACTGCAAAGAAATCTACTGCTCCTTCAGCCCTGTGACTCCATATGCTGAATCTGTTGCAGGAGGTTTGACATGCTACTCCCTCTGCCTGAAAAAGACTAAAAAGAATTGCATGAGATTCTCGTTCATTCTAATGTCAAATGTTATTTGAACTTAGCCACAATGTAGCTAATCATAGATATGTCCCAAGAGTGTTTATTTGAATCCCATCCCCTAAATGAGTTATTTTAGGAAATTATGAACTGCCAGTAGAGACAAGAAAAACTAAAATGCAAAAATAAAAACAAAATTCCAATTAAGGAATAAACATTATCAAGGTGAGAACTCTTAAATCCTAGAATGAGTAGAGGGCACTTTGCCAAAGAAAAGAGTGAAGATTTCCAAGTGCAGATTCTAATCAGCTTTGAAAGTTCTTGGCAGGACCTTTGTGAGTCTTGAAACCTGAAAAGCTTTACTGAAACAGGAAGCAATGTGAGGTAGTTGCTTACGAGGAATACTACTGGGAGGAAAGAGGAAAGGCATAATAAATATTTGCTTAAGGACATAAAGAAAAAGGTGTGTTCTTTGACATACTGTACTCAAGGTTAAAAAAATACTGAGTAGTAAAAGTGAGAAAATATCCCAGTGACAAAATTATTGCTAGAAAGAGTTTACTCCATTCTATGGAAGAATACTGTGATTTTTCTTGAGCTCGTAGAGTCTTCCAGGTACAAACTGTGACATGATTGGTGTCTCCTGACCCAGATAACAGTTGAATTAAAGATGCTTTTTTCCCCCCTAGAGAACAGTAAGAAATTATATGTTTCAATATATTTCTGCCAAAGAAAAATAGTCACTTTTCGGAGAGAGAATGAAGCCAATAATTTAAAAAAGTAAGCTGAGGCTATAGTCTTCAAGCTCTTTTATTTCTTTGTACATTTTAGGCCACTTTAGACAGTAAAATTTGTTCAGTTAATAGGTATAGAATTACTGTCACATACTTGGGCTGTGATGGGTGTTAAGACTACAGCAGTAAACACGTGGACACATGTTTTTGCCCTTGGGGAGCTTCCAATCTCCCAAGGGAAGATGGATATCAGAAAATAAGTAACTTCTCTAGATATGTATAATAAATTTGTAGAAAGGAGGAGCGGGATTGCTAGGATGGGAGTGAGCTGCGGCTTTAAGATACAGCTGAGAGATGACCTTGTAGCAGATGTGAGGGAGAGAGAACTGAGCCAAGGTAAATGAGAACAGGTGCCCTCAGAGCGACCGCTGGTCCTGCTGGAGCAGGTGAGAATCTGCTGGCCCTGGAGGAGGAGTGGCTGTGTGAAAATGACCACAAAAGCCTCCGTGAAGGGTGTTCAAGAGAAAAAAGAGAAATTTGAAACAGCAGTACAGAAAATGTTACTAAAAGTGGTTTTGCCATATGTCAGAACGGAGAAATGGGACTATAGCTGGAGGGTAGATTTTTTTTTTGTAATTGTAAATGCTAATGTAACAACGTGAATAGAAAAAAAAAACTGATGCCGAAAGAGAGCGTTTAATTGTTTTTGAGAAATTAAGAGGGCCACTAATGCACATATGGAAGCATTGGCTTCCATATGAGCAGCTTCATAGAAATAGAAGACCTGCCTTCATGTGGATAGTCCAATGGATTTAGTGGAAAACTTTGAGATCCAGTATGAATGAGTAAGTTGGTCTCCAATGGTGTAAGTTAAGAAAGAGTAACATTAATTTTAGTATTTTTAAGATATTTAATCCAACAGAGGTTGCTAGGATATGTGGAGTAAGGAAAGGACTGGTGTTTCTTTACTAAATCAGTAGTTTTAAGACAAATGTCTATGTGTGATTATAAAAGTATGTGTATAATCTCTCAAGATTTTTAGATTGACTGAAATCCCCCCACTCCCAAAATATATTATGGGCTATTTGGTTGCTAATTAGACATATGAGATGAAAGAAAAGTATATGGTTGAGTACTTATTCACCTCCCAAAGAAGATCAATGACTATCCCAGTTACTAGAATGTCTTTGACTTTTCTACTACTTTGAATGATGGGCTTCCAGCCAGGTAGGAACTGCTGATTGTCTTCTCACTGGGAAAGCATATTTGGACTGGATAACTACCTTGTCATGACATAAAAAGAAAGATGGAAGAAGATTAAGGTCATCACAGAAGCAACGACTGCTTCTTCTTTGTTGGCACTGTGTTGTGACCACAGTTGTCCAAATTCGCTAATCTGATAACCCAAACAGTCTGTCCTTTGACTTTAGCTTCTCCAGTCATATGTTCCGAAGCTCTGGGCACAATTCTCTGAGCATGCTCTATCCTTTCATGATTTAAGTCCATAAGGAAATGATTTTTTGTCTATGAAGATAACTATCTGCTTCTTCCGCACATGACAAAATCACACACCCATTAGCTCAGTTTTTGCTCAAATGCCACTTCTGTCAAGATCTTACTGCCCACTCCCATATTCAAGGAGTTGTTTTCTGTTCTTTGAATGTCACCATGGTCATTTTACTTGCCATACTCATAGTTATCGGTTGTTGTGGCACACCACACTCTCAGTAGAAGGGGGGCCGTTTTGTATTTTTCTTTGTATCCATACCACTTGGTGAAGTTCTGGAGACATAATAATATAACTGTCTCAAAGAACATAGGAGTAATAAGTGAATGGATGCGTAAATGTACAATTCATTGATTCGGCAGTTATGTTTTGAATTCCTGTCATGTTCTAGATACTGACAAGGTCATGGGAATACAAACTGGCTAAGGAAACAGACATAATTATCTATGTCTCTTGGAATCTGGAGACAGAGACAGAAAAACCTTAAACAGTAAATGTGAGAATTTTAAATTATGATATATATTATGAAAGCAGGTAACCGATTTCTGAAATAAAGAAATACAGAGTTGATGTCTTATTTTAATAGAATCATCAAAGAACACCTCTTTGAGAAGTAGTGTCAGCTATGATCTGAAGAATGAGAAATGATTGTCAAGAAAAAGTTTCAGAGAAAGGTAACAATACCAGCAAAGGGCCTTGAGACAGAACAGAATTGTTAAAAAAAAAAAAACCCAGAATATTTAAAGAATTGAAAGAAGGCGTGAATGACATGTGCATGGTCATCAAGAGGTATGTTAGTAGGAAATGAGGTCTGAGGAAGGGAAAAAAGATGATTTAGCCATAAGAAAAGCTTGCTTCTTGAGTCTGAATGAAGTATGAAATGAGTTTGTGTTTTATAAGGATGAGGACAAAGTAAGGGAAGTGATCAGAGGGTTAGGAGTGAGGAAAAGGAAAGACATGTTATAGGTGTTGGATGGCTGGTAGTAGACGACCAAGGCTTGGACTGGGCTGGCAGCAGTGCAGAGCAAGGGAGAGGCTTGAGAGGCAATCTGGAGGATGAATCAGCAACTTCGGAGAAACCTGCTGTGGTAAATGAACAGGAGTTACAAGTGACTGTTAGTTTTTTGATCTGAGAAATTGATATATGGTGCCATTTATTTAAAAGGTAAAGGCTAAGAATGGAGAGTTTTGGGATGTGATAAGATGAGAATTAAGAATTCTGTTCTGCACAAGACCTGAAATAATCCAAGTACTAATTTCAGGTGATTGGTTATATATGTGATAGTGAAACTCAGAGGAGTTGATTGGAAGACATTATTATGTTTATGGCATTTAAAGTGAAAAAAGAGTATTAAGAAAGAAAGCAATGACACACCAGTGGTCTTAACTATGATACAAAAAAATCAGTAAGTGAAAAATATATGGAATGAATGATGTGGGTATAGTGGAGAAGAACAGAGGTATGGAAACCAAAACTTCATTGTGTTGGACCAGCCAATGCCGGCCTGAAGTGACAGTCCCTTTTCTCACTGTATACTCACTCTTTCCTGTGGCTTTCTCATTCCATCGAATGTCAGCTGCTTTTGGGTTTGCACTTCAGTCCCAGTATTCTCACATCCTTGTTGAACATCTTGCTCTACTTGTCACATTGGTACTTGAAACTGAAAGATTCACATCTAGCCATTTCTTCCACCTACCCATGTTATTGCTCTTCTTTGTATTCTTAGTCAAATTGATGATAAATGGGCTTCTCAGCGGTCTAGAAAAATCCATTGTTGAGCCTTGCTTTTTTATGTCTTTAATGAATAAGTGCCCAGATCCTATTTATTACATATGTTTAATATCAATTAGGCTAAATTTTTGTATGTAAAATACATTGACTTTTTAAAGTATCTACTATTATTATAGATGATAATAAAATTTAGTCAGAAGAACTGTGTTACTGTTTTGTGTGTGTGTGTGTGTGTGTGTGTGTGTGTTTATGTGTGTCTTATTGGTTTTTAAGAACTAAATTTTCTTTAAATCCTTTCCCTAAAATTTATCTTTCAACTAATATAGTATAAGACCCTTACAGTACGAGAAAAATTTAAAACAGTCGACAGACAGATTTAGACTGGCAAAGTCATTCAACCTTAGCAGAAGAAACTACTTTGGTTCTATTTTTATCAGCACGTTTAGGAATGAATCACTGAAAGTGAAGATAGAAAACAAGATGGATAGGAAAGACCGTGACCATCTAATTCATCTCTTTGTTAGTGCAAGGAAGGTTTTTTCCCCAAATTCCTTTGAAATATTGAGAAATAAAAGTCTTAGATTACAATATTTCAATCATTTTTGTACGGTAACTAATTACCTTTCAAGTTATTCTCAGTTTTTTTTTTTTTTACTATGAACTTCTTTATCCATTTACCTGCCGTTTGAAAAGTGGTTTTATTTTCCACATAGAAATGGCCAAGGATTACAAAGAAATGATCACTGTTTTATTTTTCCATAATAGTTGTGCATCTGCGTTTCTTTCCTCTTCATGATCCTTTGTGTAACTTTTAGCACATGTTGGTGTGATCACTACTCAGAATGAACCATAGTCCTGCATGTTACTTAAAATAATATAAAAACTAACAGGAGCATCTACCTATCAACGTGTCCCTAATGGCAAAGATGCATTATTCTAAGGTGGCTTTCATTGGAATACCAAATCTAGAATGGCCTTCTTTGTGTTCTGTAGCTTTGTAGGGGAAAGGGGGAGGTCATCTTTGGGAAGAATGCTCTTGTAAGTTGTGTATTGTTTACTATCTCTGTTACTTCACTTATCACATAAAATTTTCTATGCTCTTTTAAAGGCTATTATTTCATGGTATTTCTAATCATTGACTCTGTATTCAGTTTTACCCTTTGTAAAAATATTTGTAAATCAGTAAGTATCATATTATTTCCATTGGTGCCATGGTGTTTGAAAAATTCTACTACATAGACCACTGTCATTCTAAGTGCCTTCTCTTCTATGTCACTTACAAAGATGAAAAATAATGCAACAGTTAGCATTTTCTTTGTGCCTTCCCACCAGGCACACCTTCCACAGTTCATGTAATATTACCTATGTCCATAGTGTTTGCTATGCCATACTTTTTTTTTTTTTTTAACTGGGATTGGACCCAGGGCCTTTGCATCAAGCTACACTCTCAGCCCTTTTTATTTATTTATTTTTATTTTTTTACTTTGAGGTACGGTTTTGCTAAGTTGCTTACTTGTCCAGGCTGAACTCAACTCTTAATCCTCCTGCTCCAGCCTCCCAGAGTGCTAGGATTATAAACATGTGCCACTGCAGCCGGCCCTGACATAATTCTTAATTCATTTTTCTCCAAAATTATTCCTTTTATTTGCATATATTTACAACACATAATTACATTTAATCATTACATGCATACACATATTAACTTCTTCATCATTTTTGAGTCCCTTCCCTGCCTCCTCACATTCTCAACTCCTACATCCTACATCTCCTCTCCCTCTCTACAAAATCTTTCTGTCTGTTTCCTCCCATCACACTTATTTGACTTTTTACTTTCATGTACTTTGTTTCTCATACTAGAAAAAAAATGCAGTATTTAGCTTCTGTATCTGATTATCCAAGCTGATTGTTTTGAGCAAGAAAAGTTCACATAAATCAATATATAGATTACAATTTTGAACTATTTCCTGGAACTTCAGTTGTGTAATTATAGTAGTTTTAACATTGTTTCTTTTTAAATACTTCCTTGGCAATCTAGAGCACTCATAACAAGATACTTGTGAAAAGCAGCAACACAGGATTTGTAGAATGATTTCAGACCCATTTCTCACATCCATTTTCTTTATCCCATTCTAATTTGATTTTTCAGGCAGGTGTCACTTTATTACACTCTTTTTCTCTGTAGTCGCGGCTATAAAACTAGAGAGCAGGGAAAAGGCCTCACTTGCCTGTGGAAACTTAGAATAGAAGGTCGTATTTGACTTGTCTTTTCTTACGTGTTGTAGAACTCTGGTGGCTATCCACCAGCAGACCCCAAAACTGTTTTCCTTAGAAGAAAATGTGATAAAATTGGAAAGTAGCAGCTTTAATATTTATCACCAACATTAATGGGTGCACTTTGATTTAGCGAAGCTCACTGAAGAAGAGTCCTTGTGTTCACAACACACTTTAACTCAGCACTGTTCCCCATCCCCCTTACCATGGGCAGGCATGCCTGCCCCTGAGGAGACTTCATTCTTGGTCTCATCTGGTGTTCTAGGGAACCCTAAAGCCATAGGGATTATAACAGCTGCAATAAATAAAGCATCTATCCAATATATTTTCATGCCAAATATTATTCAGCATTCTTTTGGACTTGGTTTGATCGAAAACAGCATGGTGAACTTTACTACCTCTCCTTGCTGTGAGCCCCAAGTAACTATAAAAAATTTAACAATTCAAACCTATGTGGAAGCAAAATCACTATTCCTTTGACTTAAAATGATTGAGACAATAATGTAGATAACCTAATAAGATAATAAAAGAAGATTATCACATAATTAAAGAGAGACTAGAATTAATACTAGGTCTTTATTTTAAGTCTCCAAAGGGAAGAAAAGAGAAGCACTCAGAATATATGTATATTATATGTTGTAATACATAGGCTGAAAGAGGATGTTTTAAAAAAATAAATATTACATTTATGACAATGTGAGAAAGAAAAGGAATTTCAAAGATTTTTAAAGTCTTCTCATACAGTATCTTGATCTCGGGGATATTTTGTGATATTTGCTGTGTCTTCTGGGAGTTCATGTATTCAGGCCACATCGTAAGGAAGAACTTTAAGATTCAGATATAAAATATAATTCTGTAATATGCCCAGTTGGTCTCATTGAATCCAATCCAAACAGAAGCAGGATATGACATGAACAGTTTCCATTTTTTGATTGGTCACACCTTACATGAAATGTATGTCTTCTAGATTAAAACAGCCGTTTCTCTTTGCCTCTCTCTCCAGGCGGAGGTTCAGCTGTGTTACCTGGAAGCACAAAGAGATGCTGTTGAGCAGATGTCCCTCAAGCTGTACAGTGAGCAGTACACCAGCAGCAACAAGAGGAAAGAAGAGTTCGCTGATATGTCAAAAGTTCACTCAGTGGGAGGCGATGGGTAGGGGATGCTTCTTTTTGTTGTTTTATTCTTACTAATCTACTTTTTCAATGAGTTTTCACTGGTAGCTGTTAGGCAGGCGTTTCCTCCCTAACCAACAGCCAAGTACAAGCTCAGTAGGCCAGGCATTCATGTTGTTTTCCATTCATGATATAACTGGAGACAGGATTTTACCAGCCTCTGCCTTCTACCCAGTACTTTTTAACTCTGTTATTACTTTGGAAAGAAAGAAAGAAAGAAAGAAAGAAAGAAAGAAAGAAAGAAAGAAAGAAAGAAAGAAAGGACTTGTGATTTTATAAGTGCTTTTGAGACTACATTGTGTCTTTAGTTTTAGTTTTCCTTATAAATTGTTTTAAAATTGTATTTTGTTTCTTATGTTAAAGTCTACTTATGGGACTTTTAAACACCAAAGCTTCCTTGGAAACTTGGTAGAAAATAATTTTCTTCAGTAATATAGGAATACAATAATTGCTTAGAGGTCATTGGCTAGCCACTTATCTTCATAGGAAGTCACTTGAATTGTCTATGGTATATGAAAGGACTCAAGTTTTTCAATGATCTATCAACAATTCTGTCTGAAATGTGGCCATACTTATGTAGTATTAACTACTGTATTATTCAATAGGTAAGTCATGGATTCAGATATTTGCATATTTCATTGATGTTTTGTAATTGTATATAATATATATGATATTATATATAAAAATCTTTTCATTTCTGGATTAATTCTAATATTCAGTAGGTGATTATTTAAGAGTACTGACGGGATTGAATTATTTCATAGTTGTAGTAACTTGACAGTTATCATACTCATTAAAAATGGAAACAGTAACCTACTTCACTTTTGTAAAGGGCCAGAGACAACAAGGACTAGAAACTGTTCCCCAAAGTTACATTGCATGTTTATAGCATGAAAGAGTCCCGTGGGGTGTAACTGTAGCCAGAATAAAGAATATTTCGTGAAGAGGCAAAGGGAAAGAAGACTTCTATGCATTTGACTTTTAAAGGGCTTTTAGTTCTGACAGGATCTACAAAGTTTTGGGTTTACTAAATACACAAACTAATCAAAAGTCTCTGTAAGTTTAGTTTAGAAACTCAAAATGAATTCTTGAAGTTTACCTATTTATTCGGTGTGTTGCTTTATTAGTTGGTTATTGTTGCTTTATTAGTTTCTTAAGCAGTAGTTGCTTTAAGTACTTGATTCATCTTATTTGATTTATATACCACAGAAAAACTATAGCAGCCAGTAAGAAAGTCAAGGTTAAATCTTGGCACATGAACAATAAACTGTTTTGAGGCCTTATGTGCTTTAATTTCTCCAGATGCCTAAATAGTCTCTGGTGTACATGCAAGCACAAACTTTAGGTCACATTATCATGTTTTTGAAAGCCCTGGGGATTGAGCAGCATCACTTGCTTCTGACCCTAGATTCCAAGGACCTAACCTGGGCGCTTACTCTGGGCTCTGAAAATCGTAAATCTGTCCTGGGAATTGCTTAGTTAACAACAAGCATTGTTCTGCGAAGTGGGAGTAGGTGAACTTTCCTGAAATCCTTTGTTTGTGCTTCTTGGGGTGCTGAAGGCTGTGCATTGTGCAGAAATTTAAGAGTGCACTGAAGAAAAGCCAGCTATTTAATACTAAGGACAAAAACCATATACTCTTTTCTATTTTCTGTTTACATACAGAAAAGCATTGTTTGAAAAATGCACGTGGGTGAGGTTATCTGCGCTGTCCTGACCCTAAGACTCGGCTCCCACAGTCAAGTCCTGAATCCTGAAGTTTTAAGAATATAGCCTTGAAAAATTATCTCCTGCAATGATATGTAAACTTCATTAACTGTTTTTCTTGTTACATAGACCTAGCATTGTTTTCAGTAAGTAATCGTGGGACTATCACAGGCTTTCCAAGGTCTCCATTCCATATGCAGATCACTAGGGTACTAAAAGGAAGACTATGTGTAAGGCAGCAATGGGGAGGATGGATTTGAGCAAAGTATCTGCACTGAAACCCTCTGGAAAACGTGAAGCTAGTGAGGAGGGCAGAGCAACGGGGTGATGTCGATGGGGAAGGGAGGTAAAAAGATCTAAGTGTGTCTGTGTATTTACAAAAATGTCAAAATGAAACATTAATATACATATTAGTATGTTAAATCTACTTTCCAAGAAACTCAGGTTAGGTCCCTGGAATCTGGGGTCAGAAGCACATGGTGCCGCTCAATCCCCAGGGCTTTCTAAATGAAGGAAAAAGCAAGTAATGAAAAAGAGAACATTCAGTTGCCAATACTCTCAGAGATTTTAATATTCCCCCCATGCCTGCATACATGCTGAGAAGAATATATGTATTAATATAGCTGGCTATTTTTTTTTAAAAAAAGTAAGACTACTTCTAAGAAGACTCAACTGCTCCATTGAATGATTATCCTAAATTTTTACAAATTTTATATAACCGAACTATCATTTAAAAATGTACTTAAAACTTTTCTGGCTTGATGAGACGTATACTGAAGTGGTAAAGTAGAGCTTATGTCCAGCAGTGAATCTTGTGGTTAGCAGTCTTGCATGTGTGTGGTGGGAGGTTTTCTCTGCACACATGTGAGGCTATATGACTGCTGGTAGTGATGCAAGTTCACCTTTCAGAGAAACTCGTTTGGCCTCCAGCATCGCAAAGTAGAACCATGACTTTTAAGGGGCTGTACGATGTGCAAGTTTCTGGTGATTCTCTACAGTCACAGAAGTGAGTACTTGTAGATTGGTGTGGAGGCACTTATTGTTTATTTTGTAAATATTCATTAAAAGTTTAGCCTGCTGTGTGCCTGGTAGGGTTTCCCAAACATAATTTATCAAGACTACTTATATTCTCTATATTTTATAAAGTGTCATCTCTTTTTTAGACACTTTTTCTATCAAGAGATTGTCTGATATCATTTTTAAAGGAATTTCAAACGTGTTTAATTTACTAAGTATCATCCTGCTTGTCCAAATTTAGGATATGATAAAAATCATGTATTTTTGAGGCTTGACAGGCACCAAAGTCTGAGATCTTGTCTGCAACAGAAGGTTTAAGATGGGGCTGAGACCTCAACTCAGACCTTTGCATCTAAAAAGTCATGCTCCGCCTTCTCTATGAGGATTGCAATTGCTCTCTTGGTGAACTTTCCCCCCTAATTATTGTATTGGATATATTCCACACTGTGTAAAATTTGGTAGGCTATCTTTTTATTATAGAGACAAGGTGTCTTGAGGAGATTTTATTAAAACCACAAACAGTTTTGAAAAAAAAATTGTAAAGTAGGTTTAACAAAATTCACCTGGGTGTGGGGGTGTTCATGGGTAGTCCTCGCTACTTGAGAAGCTGAGAATTTAAGGTCACTTGAACCTGGGACTTTGAGGCCAGCTTGGACAATATATTACCTTGTCTTAACAAAAAACAACAGCAATAACCTCAGAAAAGCAAAATTCACTTCTTAATTGACCTTTTTAAGTTCCTTCTGTATGTAGTCTGTGTATGAAGTACAGCAATTAATAAGACAAAAATGATCTTTAATCTTGAAAACCTCTTGGTTCGATAGTGGCATCAAGATCTGTAAACAAAATAGAATAAAGAATTTTAAGCACTGTGTTTGAAATCTGTGTGAGTGAGGAGACTGGCTCATTTTGAAGCCAGACCTCAGTCCTGTGTCCAGGGAAACTTTAGCAAGCTAGAAAAATAGGAAAAGAGGGATTTGGAGATGACTTTTGAAAAAGGGTTAAGTCAGTGGAAGAGCTTTTCAATTTAATCTTTAAAAAATGCTGGTTGAACACCAAAAGAAGACAAACCTCAGTTCCTGCCTGCATGGCGTTAACAGTATATAAGAGAGCGTGATATTAAATCTGTGTGTTCTGCACAATGCGGAGATGGGAAAGCAGAAGACGCTGTGAGAGCCTAGAGCAGATGAAGTGGGCCCTGTGAAGCCGGACGGCATCTAACGTGTGCACTGCATTTCACCCCTACCTCTGGTGTACTGCCTGGCACTTGCTAGGTGCCCAGTCAGTGAGTGTGTGCATAAACAAATTATGAAAATTAATGTGGGGTTGAGAGGGAGCACAAGTCTGGAGATATCAGATTGCTTACTGGAAAAGCAGGTTAGAAAGTTGGAGGCGATAAGAAAAATGCTTGGAAAGGCCTGGAATTAGTCATGGAGGTTTTTTTTGTTTTGTTTTGTTTTGTTTTGTTTTTTAAACTAAAGATGTCCTGTGCAGCTTCTAAGTACCCGAGACAAATGCCTACCACCCCACTGTCCTGAAAATTCTGATTTAGTAGGGAGAGGGTGATAAAAATTATGTCCTAATGCTTATCACCAGCTGAGAACCTGCACCAGTGGTTTTCAACATGTGAGCTCTTGTCCAGAAGCTTGAGCATTTCCTAAGAATTTGTTAGAAATACAATTTTGAGGTTCCAATCTAGACCTGCTGAGTTGGAAAATCTAGGGATGGAAACCGGCAATTTTATTAAGTCTTCCAGGTGATTCTGATGCTAAAGTTTGAGAAACACTGCTTTAGAGAATCTTAGGTTGAGAAATAGTAGCAACTGTGGACAGTAGTTAGGAGATTAAAGTCTGATAGTAAGATAAACCTCAGTGACCCATCAAATGTGGAGAAGAAGAGAGAGAGCCACCTTAATATCCTAGTTATTGGCTCAAAGTGAAAAAGAACACAGAAATATTTGGACCAGATGACTTTGCTATCATTCAACATTTACTATTAATTGAGCATCTATCAAAATCAGGTTATGTTAGGCCCTGGGAATGTGGAGTCAGTTGGACACAAATGATGACTGGTACACATGTAATAAATCAGAAAAGACTTCCAGGAGAAATGTCATGGAGGATGGTCCATGTATGTTTCCACAAAGGAGATACAGTGTGCAAAGCCCTAGAACAACCTCTGAAGACATTCAGCATAACTAAACTGGCAATTTGAAATATTTGGCAACAATGTGGAGAATGTATTGATGACTAGACAATGCTCAAGTAAGAGGTTATTCTGGTCATCCAAGTGAGGAAGGAGCCTGAGCTAAAACAACAGCAATGGAAACTGCAAGAAGAAAGTTGTTGGATTGACAAATGTTGGTCACCACGTGGATGGACATTATAGGTGGAGGTGGGATTTAGGAATTGACTTCCATATTTCAGACCGTACAGTGTGGCAGAGGAATATAACATTTACTGAGATGATGGATGTAGAAGAGGAGCAGGTAGAGGTCGAGAATCTATTCAAGACATAGTTCTTGTAATTGTTTGTGGAACATCCAAGCACAAATGCCCTGAGAGCAGGTCAACGTGTTTTGAGTTTCTCAGTAATCAACAGACAGTAATTGAATGGTAGCAGAGGCTGAGAACTCGGTGCTTGCCTTATCTTCTCTCTATCCACCCCCCACCCCCAGGTAGATATAACATTGTCTTTAAATAAAAACTGCATCATTGAGGATTCTAGGCAACATCACAGACAAGAGTTGACTACAGTCAACCATTATTTCTTATCTTGAACCTACATGTAAAAGTTTCTGACCCTAGATATTAGAATCTATTAGGTATGCTTAGATTGCTCCCAACTACATGAATAATATTTATTTTTTACAGGTAGTCTAATTTCTTAAGCAAAGAGAACATAATGGATTTAAAATTAAGACAAATTCAAATGGCACTCTGCTACTTTTGGCAACCTTGAGAAAAATTTTTAACTCCTCTCAAATAAAATATCTCAGTCTATAAAGTGGGTATAGTTATCCCAGTAATCTCACATTTTTATTTTCTAGCAAGGAAATACAATAATTTATAAGAAAATACACACAATACCTGAAATGCAATAGATGTGTGAGAAAATCAGATAATGAAAAATTTTTTGTGTTACTACTACTATATCTCAGGGAGTGATATGAGAAATCTAAGAATGAAAAAGATGTTTAGAACTCATTCTCCACAGTCCTTAGAGAAGAGAAGGAGAGAGAGAGAAAGGAAAGAGAAAGGTAGAGGCTTACGTACAACCTTATAAATCAATGGGCAAAATTTAAGACACAGAGTGTTATGAGCATGCAGACATGAGCTATCTAATTCAGCTACCTGGAAGTGATCAGGGAGACTTGGCAAAGGAGTACACATCCAAGGTAACTTAAAAGATTCATGGATTTTAGTCAGAAGAGGTCTGGGTCGAGGGGGGAAGATTTTAGCCACTGGACAGTAACCATTTAGGTAGAGTATGAGTTTATAAATAACTCAATAATGTTGAAGCAGAAGGTCTTGGAGCTTCATGGGCTGTGCTTCCTGGGGTCAGGAGATATTCCAGGGCTCTTGGGCATGGTGAAGTTCCAGAAGATACCTAACTTTCATCAACCATACGTTGGGCTTCCTCTGCATGTAGAAGAAATTGGATAATGATAGTAGGAAGTTGGATAGATGTACTTGAGACTTAGACCTTATATGTAGGAATGTATGAAACAGTTCATCTCTTAATCATGTAAGATTTTAGCATAGATTTTCTTTCTAAATCCAGATAATGTTTGTAGGTTATTTCCAAACAGAATAGGCTGAATAACGTCAAAAAGCTAAAAGTAGTCAAAACGCTAAACATTTTTCTTTACAAAAGAAGGACCTCTGGACTGGTGTGAAAACACATGCACAGATATGTTAAAGCAGTCCCAGAGAAATGATTTTGACAAGTAAGAATAAATCACAATAGTAATAATTCAGATATTCTTGATTAAAGACCACATTTATTTCTGGAAATTAATTAAATAATAAGATAATGCTCAAAGAGTTTACCCATCTAAGAAGTGACATAATTATCCTGAAATTCACTCCTGCAAGGTGACCTTTCTGGTTTTCTGTTGAGTAACAGGCCACAAGTATCTCTGTGCAATTGGGTGAACTTTCATGTCACTATGGTCTCTCTCCTCTGTCTGTCTTTCTCTCTCTCCCTTTCTCCCTCTCCCTCTCTGTCTCTCCCCCTCTCCCTCTCTGTTATTCTTAGTCTATTTAATATACACATATGCATGTACATTAACATGCACATGCACTTGCCTGACCATTTTGAATTTCTACTCAATGGGTATTTCTGGAACATTATTATATAAAATATTGTCTTCGGGTACACACCAGCCACAAAGAGGAAATTACGTCTTCTATCTGTCACTATTAAGAACACCCTCACAGATAAACTAAATCTCTAGACAACCAAAATCTTATTTCACGGAGTATTTCTACTTTGTTCTAACTTTTGCTTCGTCTCGATTTGATGACTAGCTGATTAGTGTTTGATTCACTCTCTTCCGTCCTCCTGGTGTTGTTTAGTGATAGGATCACAATGGAACACACAGTCAAAATGAACAAAGAGTAGCTAGGCTCTGTGGTGTTCCTGTAGTCTGAGCTACTAAGAAGATGGAAGCAGGATGATCACTTGAGCACAACAGTTTTTCATCAGCCTGAGCAGCATAGTTTTTCATCTCAAAAATAAAAACAAACCAAAGTGCCTGGCTACATCTTGAATAACTGATATTCTGACCATTATTTGATTGATAACATTAGTTTCTGTGGTCTGAAAGAAATGAAAAATCTTACCAGTATAAATATACCATTTGGGGTCGTGATATTATATCCACTTAATTTATAAATTCATTAACTATAAACCTACACCTCTTCTTCAGTGATATGAGAACCATTCATGCCTGGAGGAAGCAAAGGGTAAGGCAGAGGAACACAGCTGTGGGAACACACTTTGCGGGGAGTACGAATTCAAAGGTAGCAATAATGTCAACTAATACATATGTATGTATTTTATTAGTTGACACTGTTAACTTGCATATTTTATTAATACATATATCCTCTATATTTCTTGCTAGCATATGTGTCTTAAAATAATATTTACATATATTTTCTTCCATCATAATGATGATCAATTTCTGCATTGTTTTGGGGAGGTGATGAGGCCTTTTGAAGAAAGAAAACAATGCTAACAGACAAGAGGCAGATACATAAGACAAATGTAATCTACCACGTTTTAGTGTGCAGAGCTCAACTCTTTGTTTATTCCCCTTTTCTTTCCCCATCTCCATCCACAAAAAGATTTGAATCTACTTACCAAAATATTGACAATAAAACAAATGCTGGACCAAAGTAATTTTAGGCAAAACCGAAATATTTTTTTTAAAAAATTGAATAAATGTATATTCTTTGTATGTCCTCAAAAAGAGTTATGATTTGGCAAAAGTTTTCTATACTCAAAAGAGTTAAATATCACTTATCAAATTTACAGGGTATTAAAATAAAATGTATATCTATCTATATCTGTCTGTCTGTCTGTCTGTCTACCTAAATATAATTCCCAAGGAGTTTTTTGATTTTTTGATGTTTTTTGATGTAGAGTTGCAGAAGTGATACCTATGCATGATTCAGTAAGAACTGTACAGTAAGTAACTAAATGAGACCTTCTAGACTGAGCATAGTAAGTACTCTGCCGTGCAGGTTCCCCTCAGTGCAGGAAGTAGACAGAGTCCTATCGAGAGAGCTTTTCATCTTGCTGTGATGCTTTTGTTAAAGATCAGGCAACAGAGAATCATTTTCAAGTCACTTACCTCCTTCTATAAGCCAGAGAATGAATAGTTTTGCCTATTAATTACCCAAAAGCCAGTGAAACCTGGAGTTGGTTGTGCTTTTCTAAAAGGATGAATGATCCAAACCATAATAGTATTCCAATAGCAGATCTGGATTCTGGGTCCCTCAAACTATAGATAATGTAAGATGGTTTCTCTCAAAGACATCAAACAGTCCCGCAGAAGCATAGTGTCATCTCTTGCTTTCTTTTTGAAGCACAGGTCCCCATTAGTTACCCCAACTACTGATTCTAAAATTCTTCATGATGTCTTAAAGTTTTTTGGTTAGAACTTAGTCCAGTGTGTTATCTGAAAATTTGGACAAGAGTTTGGTACTTCCTGAGAGTCTAGCAAACTCTCTAAATAAGCTCAGAAATCTACATGGGTATTTCTAATTTTCTTGGTAATCCTGGTGGTTAGAATTTTGTGAATTACCTTAGTACTTTGTATTTTTTATTGCAATGATAGGTGTTTGTGGATGGATGGTGAATGAGGGTAGGGTTAGTTGTTAACAAGTTGGTAGGATTGATTTTATTTTTCTAAGACATGTATGTGAAAAATACATAAAATTTCATGGGAAAAGGACTCTATATTCATTTTTAGTTATTAATAGCAAAGGTAGGCTGTTTTTCTTATGAGGAAATAACTCATGAATTTTCATTCAAAATAATTCAGTGTCCATACTTTAATATACTTAATGGAAAAAGTGTTCTACATGCAATTGTATATTTCAGATTCCATATTTAGAAAGCTAAAATTTATTCTCTAATGATATTATGATTGGGCTAGATGCCACTGTTATATATTTGTCTTTTGTGCTTACATGCCACATGAAATAGAGGATGATGGGAAATTCTGATCTATTATTAACATTTTACTTCAATAAAACACTTAAACTTTGTTTTTGCAAGATTTTGTTACTACTTCCTTTAGTCTTTTTGAAAAGTGGAGGTAGACTTTCCTGTTCAAATACTGTGAACAGTGAATACTTAGTGAATATTTGAGGAAGGAATCAATATGCTAAAGAAGCTAGGAAAATTGAATCATTTAGCAGAACTCCCACTATAGACACAGTTGTATCTCAGAAACCAGTCTGATGTTTTGAAATGTGGTAGTATGAGATGAACCATTAAGCATTAAAGATGGATTTTTAGCATATATATTTAATACATAGCTATACACACATGTAATTTCTTAGCTTGAGGTGAAAAACCGTTAGGAATTTCTAGTGTTTTCTTTAACCAGTAATTGTTCTATTTTGATGAGTTCTTAATTTGACAGTCTGTTTTAATCAAAATTCCTTAGTGGGCCAAGTTGAAACCTCATATATTCACGCACACCTCCCATTGATTTCACTTGGGTGAAACTTTATCGTTTAAGCAAAGTTTAAGTTAAAATGTTGAGTTAATGATGCTCACTTTAAATACCAAAGGCTGAATGCATTTATGTATTCACACACTTAGCTAGTTGAAAATAACTCCCACTAGGACTAGAGAGAGTTATTTCTTTAACTATACCAGCCTCACAAATATATTACTACCCAATCTACATAAAAAGATACTAAATAAGCATTTTAGTATTTTATCCCTCTGATGAAAAGCCTTGGAATCTTTTTTAACCTCAGCATAGTAGACTGTAAGGGTGGAGAGTATGCTGAGAAATACTTTTGGCATTCATCCATAGTATTTAAAATAGAAGTCAGAAGAAAACACTGAAGAAAAATCCCTCACCCATTTCTCTATAGTCTTGCTTGTTATCTCTGTCTCTACTGAATTGTTAGACTATAAAATAAACACATTTATAATTCTATATTTGTCTAATAAAAATGGACTGTGAGAAGACTTATTCCTTCCATGATTAAGCATTTAAACTTTGTGAAGTTCATATGGGAATATAATGTCTACAACAGAGCACTCATCTCTTGTGGCTAAAAATGGAGCTCAGCCATGGATACTT
This sequence comes from Ctenodactylus gundi, assembly GCA_004027205.1. Lineage (NCBI taxonomy): Eukaryota > Metazoa > Chordata > Mammalia > Rodentia > Ctenodactylidae > Ctenodactylus > Ctenodactylus gundi. The sequence goes on from PVKB01001934.1 coordinate 127,899, forward strand.
ACCTAGCATACATGAAGCCCTGGGTTTCTTCTCAAACCTATGCACATGTATGCATGCATGCACGTGCACACACGCACACACATACAGTACAATTTTTTGTGTACCTGTTTAAGACAGACATATGACAACTTAAGGAAAGGTATCAAGAAAAAGAAACCCATTTTGGTGATATGTTTAATTTGTAACATTTTCATTGATTATATTTGAGTTTGCTTTATATTTATGAGACTACAACATGCATAGAGTGCCAAAAATGTATAATTTCACACCTTTTATTATCAAGAGATTACATGCAAAAGTGAATGAGGTGATGTAAGGAGCCTAAATATAATTACAAAGAAAATTTTATGAGGAAAATCTCTCCAAAAGAGTAGTTCTTGTACTCTTTACCCTTATGTAAGTCCTAGGCACTGGCCACAGGTTCAGACACTTCTCTCCCTTCTAAAAAGAGACATTAGCATATTTGTCACTAGAAAGTTGAGAAAGAATCTTTCCACTGAGGCAGTCGGCACATTCTTTTAGGGATTTAGAGCTGCTGCCTAGTTACGTTGCGCTCTTGACAAGCTTCCTCATCTGAGATCTTTTATATTTACCTATATAGTATCTGGTATTTTTCTTAGAGGACATTGTTTTTTATAATATTATTTGAAAAACGTAGACTTTGCTAACAAATAAAAACAACAAAACCGTAAGAGAGTTATCTACTTTCTTATCTAAGTAGTTTCCTGAAATAATGTTCACATAAAATTGTGGTTGTTCCAGAAACCTTCACAAGAATCAACAAAGAAATGTCATAATTTATTTCTAATTTGCTACAAAGTTATATATTTGTTTTCACCAAATTCGGAAGAATCTCAGTTCTTTTCCAAGCTTTTGAATTAATACATGTCCAAGATTACTAGGCACATTTTTTTTATTTTTGCCTTCTGTATCAGAGTGTTGTGAGAATTTATTTGGAATACTGATGCTGATTCTCCACTGATGAACTAAAACATGTTACCAAAGCATTTACTGTATCAATCAAATCAAATGGTGAATCTAAATATTTTAGCTAGGATGAGAACAGAGTAGCCTGGCAAATGCTGAGTTATTTATAGTACTCTCACCATTTATAGTTCTCCAGTACAGCGTGTTTGAGAACTTTTACATGTGTTCAACTAAGAAATCGTGTTCTAGAGCTCTTAAGAAGAAGAATAGTAGAACACCCATGTATATGAAGGCCTGGTAAAGAGTAAGTGGGAAAAAAGTATGTTGTAGACCATTTTATTATCCTGCATATATTTTCATATATTTAAAATCTATTCATTTATAAATTCCTTCTTCATAAATCTCCTTTAACTATAAAAAAGAGGTGAAAGGAATGGAAAGGCAACTGATTAATTGAACAGCAGCTACATAATCATTATTTTAAGTAGCAATTGTGCCATTGCCATGTACCGAAGACAAAATCTCACCTATAGAATATGTGAAGTCGGTCCTTGCGTGCTTGTCACTGAGATGGGGGATGAGATACTGTTACTCCATCACTTGGTCCCCTCTGGAAGTCATCCTTGGTCTACTGAAGGTTTTTGGTTTCTTTATGTCCATTAATTCGTCATCATTCACCGGGTGCCAGCCTGAAAGCAGGGATGCAAAGATGGTGTCCCTGGCCTTTGAACTGCTTCACCCTAAGCAAAGTTTCTCTATTGTAAACATGTACTCAAAAAGCGGGTTTGTTTACTTTTGCTGATTGATAGTTCTTATGATATACTCTATACTTTCCTGAGAAAGAGAACAAACAAAAATGATTTGCTTAAGATCAGACAGAGTTCAGGCTCTTAAACACATTGCAGCATCCCTAACTAATTACCATTCTCTTTTGGAAATAATCTTTTTAAGGAATAATTTCTCAGGATTAGTCCTCCATTTTTCGGATTTCCTGTACCTCTTCATTCTTTTCTTCTCAGTGATGACATCTGAACAAATAGTTTACATGACCTTGTAATTCTGCGTTATGGTGGAGTCTCCTGGCTTAGCACAGCGTTTGGATCCAGCTGTCTTAGTTCATTCAAATGAATCCTTTTGTGGGCATTAAAGTTGATCCTGGTGGAGTCATGGCTGGTCTAGCTTTTGTTGTCTCTTGGCTTGATTAAGCCCCAGCAGAATTTCTTTCTTTTCTCTTTTCTTTTCTTTTCTTTTCTTTTCTTTTCTTTTCTTTTCTTTTCTTTTCTTTTCCCCGCTCATGGTGTTGAACAATGTAATTGTGAATGAAGGAGGCAAGGTATAGAATAGCAGGCCTTTATTTAGAAACCAAGGATAGAGGGGACAAAGCTCCCACTGTCTGTGAGGGGGTCCCAAGTGGATTGTGCCCCCACCCAGTAGAATTTCTTGATGTCTAAGCTTAACTCAGGTCTTACTGGCCCTACTTACTCTCTGAGGTCTGGATTCAGAGATACACTAGCTGTTCCTGAGTTCATTCTGCCTTTGTTTTCACGGCAATGCCCTGGTCAGGCTTATCAGCTGAATCTTTAGACAATCCTGGTGTCTTAGAGATAGCAGAGAACAGGACAGAAAAAGGAGCCCTAACCAATCTCTCTCTCTCTCTCCCTCTCTCTCTCCCCCTCTCTCTCTCTCTCCCCTCCTCTTCTCTTCTTTTCTCCACCTCCCCTCACCCATTGCCCTAATATCCCCACTCCACTTATTGTAGATATTACGGAGACCACAGGTAAGACAGACTTCCTAAGAGTATGTGGCAGGACATTGAGTTGCCACCCTTGTCCTTTTGGCTTTCTTCTCAACCTGCCATGTGTTTTACCTCTAAGTTTTAGGCCAAGAGAGGACACGTGTGAGAACACTTGTTCTTACTATCCTAACTTCCTTCTTAATCTTTAAATCCACTTAGGTGGAAAGAGTGAGTTTCTTTCCTTCTTTCTGCTTTTTGCTTTTAATACTTTTCCTGGACTATAGTCTCCTAATTTGGGAGCTGGCATTTCACTTAACCCTTGTCTTTGTGGCCAAAATATACGAAAGATGCATGGAGAGAGAAATGGTGACCATCATTTGAGAATATCTAAGTGGTCTTGCCTGTCATGGAAGCGAATTCTTATCAATAATTTCATATTAGTCACAGGATGAATAAAGAAATCCTGGTAATTTATTACAGTGGTTGGTTGGTTTCCTAGTTATTTTTCAACTAAAATACTAGTGAAGATTTCACGTGTGTGATGGAAGTTTTACTACAAAAAGACTGGTCCGTGAATGAGGAGCATTGTCAATGCTTGTTAGAAATTTAGAATCTTAAGCCCAGCTTCCCCCAAATCTATACTTTCATTTCAATAAAAAACCTCCGTGCATATATTTAAGTTTGAAAAACACTATTTTAGATTGTCAGAACCTAAAATACTGAAGGTTTTGATGACCTCAGTTGTACTCATCCCTGGCACTTGGTAAACCCTTATTAATCAATTCTACATGTTAGCCTGTTAGAGTCCTTGCCCTTGGGTGCTTATGTTCCTAATCAAGATCTTTGTAATTATGGTAAAGTAATTAAAATAGCTCTAGATCTAGTTTCCCTACTACCATGCACACCTTAAATCTTTTGGCAGATCTATTAAGATTAGATTATAAGTTAAAAGTGGATGTTCATTTTCTCGGAAACCAGACTAATATATAGAGACAAGAGCAAGGTAGTAATAAAACAGTCAGTTGATAAATCCAGATTTCAACTTGAGGCTCCTGCTTCATTAATACTGATTGCGTTGTGCTCAATTACAGTTTGGCAAGCCTGTAGTATTTCTTTTAGTGGGGATGGCTTGGAGGGGGGACAAAGTCATACTTTTTCATCTGAGCTTTCACTTTCTGATCACAGTGTTTTAGAAGAGTCTGAGCTTATTCACCAGGCTTTCAATAGAGAATCACATTAATCCTTTTAAGCTCCTTATTCTAATGATTTATTTTGTTGAAAACCATAGTGATCCTCCTTTGAATTTTAATGATTGCTGGCTATTCAAAGATTCATTGTTTTGACTTCCTGTCCTTACCTTTGTTTCCTACATGTCTGTAGGGAACACCTGTCTAATAGTGGATCTGCCACTGGTTCTCAGTGGCTCACCAGAGTCGCTCAAGCCTATCTCTGAGTGTTAGACTGAAATGCTGGCTACTCATCCGTAACAAAAATGTAAGCTATATGTTGTCAGGATAGGAAGATAGACAGCAGAGGACAGTTAAATGATTGAGTCATTTCCTGGTGAAAATACTATTTTGGATCTGATTGTATATCTTTATAAAATTACTTACATCAGTATTTTTTAATATAAATCCAATGAGATGTATTATCTATGTAAATCTAGTGGATGAGAAGTGGTTCAAACTTTGAAAGTGCTACTCTTCCCTGCAATTATGAACTGTGAAACTGTCAACAAATCTCAAATTCTCTAGTTCCTCAGTGCATCAAAAGGCAGTTCTGTTTCTCAAGGACACACTGGTGGTCATTCTGTTCAAGTGCTGCCAATCTTCAGAAAGGATTTGCTAATAGAAGTAGTCATGGCATATCTCGGGCGTGAGCATTAGAGTTACATGTAAAGTCTTCAGAATTGATGGGGTGGCTGTGTCACACAGTCTTGGGTTTCTGTTTTGCCTGCTCTGTAACTGCATAGAGAATTTTTCCCTTCTCTTTTTTCATAAGTATCACCTAGGAACATCATGGATCTTCGAGAATATATTATTCTAAAATGAGATTTTAACAACTACACTGTATTTATGCATAATACATTTTGTGCCTTATCTTCAGGCTTCTGGACTTTGATTCAGAATATCAGGAGCTCTGGGATTGGCTGATTGACATGGAGTCCCTTGTGATGGACAGCCATGACCTGATGATGTCAGAGGAGCAGCAACAGCATCTTTACAAGGTTAGAGCTACCCTTCCTTCCTTTGCCTTACTGTGGGAGATCTGATTAGCCTGACGAGTATCTCTCCTTCTCTCTCGTTCTCCCCCTTTTGCCTGCTCTCTCTCTCTCTACCTCTCTCTCTCTCTCTCTCTCTCTCTCTCTCTCTCTCTCTGCTTTCATTGTATGTATCATTGTATCTATTAGAATTCCTTTCCCTGTCCCTAAACTCATTTCCATCCCTTCTGTGCTGACAGGCTGCATCGACATCATAATTGCAAGAAAGTTCCCTTTATCACATTCTATTTGCTGTAATTCTATAGAAGGACAAAGATTTGTCTTCAAGATGAATAGCAATAAATGAAACTGCATTAATAAATAGACTGAAACAAAATGAAGGATAAATGGACTGGTAACATTTAACAAAATGAGTTTTGATTGGAGCCCTCAGGTGGATTCCATCCACTCCTCAGATACTGCTAGAGAAAAAAATTTGCCTTCAGTTTGCCTTGCCACTGCCAGAGTACAGGGCTTGTCCAATTTAATGTTTATTAGTGATACACAGAAGAGACATTGTCATATTAAGTCAATACATTTTCATGCGATTTAAGAAAACTGGCTTGGAACTCACATATTGATTGCAAGCAATTCATCTGATAACTATCTATATTGTTCTCCATGTCTGCTAATTCACCCTTTGCCTAGTGTGTTTTTACCAATTTTACTTAAATAGCTTTAGAAGAAGTTCTTACAAAACATCCCTGTGATTTTGACTGAAAAATGGTTGCAAGATTCACAGTACCTTAAAAGGCTGTTGGGGCGGGGGGGACTTTCTACTGAAATATCAGACTGCAGTAAATCTTTCTCATTTAGGCAATTTTTATTGGAGTAATTCTGACAGTTGTCATCCTTGAATTGCTTTGAGCATATGGCATATTTCAAAGAGCAGATTGTGAATCATAAAAAATAAAATTAATAACTAACCACAGAATCAGCAACAGTATAATGACAAGAAACAACTACCCTCTAGCTTTTTAAATTTTCTTATAGAATAAGAAATACGTTCAAGGTCAAATAAAAGTTATCTTCATTTTCCTTCAATCTCACCATTTAAAGTTATCTTTCTTTCATAAACTATTTTAACTTTTACCTCATCCAAAAAGAAGTGTTTATATTTTTTGAGAGTTTGGTTAACCTTAACCTGTCCCCTGGGAATCATTTTGGTTAAGAAAATATATAAGCTCCTCTGCAAATAGGGGCATTTTACTCTAAAGAATTGTGTCCAACATTGATCCAGGTTGTGTGATCCAGGTAGGTTGTTACCTGGACAGAGAGCTGCCTGCATCAGCAACAAACCGCTCTAATATATTTTCTGGTGTGCCATGTCTTTAGAGTAATAGTCTCAAATTAATATGACCAAAGCTAGGTGGCTTTACATTTCATGTTAATATCAAGAGTTGCATATGAGAAATTCCGATGAGTCTGTAGTAATCTGGTGATAGAAAAATTTTATTCTTAAGCTATCATCTCAGAATTTATTGTATTCGTGATAACAAATAGCAATTCTTTTCTTCTTGATTCATTTTGTTCTTTGCACGTAAGCCATTGTTTTTTTTTCAGAAACAGTGCCATTCTTTGTCAAAATTATATTCATATAATTTGCATCACAATTAATAGGAAATCGTTGAATAAATAGTGCCATTTTCTTCTTGTTGTGGCTTCCTTATTAATGCCTTCCCTGGGCACCTCCATCCTGGCGTTTGGAAGACCGTCATTTTACTTGCTTGGCAATTCTGGACTGTTATACTTTTCCAGGCATTTTCTGTACTGTGTTTCTTAGGCATCACTCATGTCCCTTCACTTTTCTTTTGCTTTTAGATGCTGAACATAGACCGGTACTAAGTTTGCATTTCATTTTTTAACAAAATTATACACAGATCACTACTATCTCATGGAACTTATAACGAAAAATAAAGTGGACCGGAGGGTATAGTGGGGAGGGATGGAGGGGTGGGTAGGGGTAGGGACAAAAGGAGGGTGGTAAAGTCCTTGTCACCTTGACAAGATACGTAGGTGCACAAAATGCTCAACTTCATTGCAAACCTTAAATTTTGCACTTATACATATCAATAAAATGGGGGGGGGTGGATAAAGATATTGCTTTAGAAACTGAGGGCAAATGTTAAGATCTATAGGGATTTCTGTTTCTGAGAACACACATTTTTCCAAAGCAAGCCTTAGGACATTGCCTAAGAAGTCTCTTGGGACATAAGGTGGCTCTGAACTTAGAAAAACTGAAGGGGGAGAATTAAATTTTAGGTCTTCTCCAAGAATCCCCAGGTCAACAGTTTCAGTATTCTGTTCCTCTGTTCTAATATGATTTTCCAGACATCAGCTGAAGTGATGACTTCAGGGAGAGAAGATTTGTAGCTTATTGATCAAAGATACCTCTGAAAGAGTGAATTTAGCTTTTCAGCTGGTCCCCATGCCTTCTTAGGCTTTGAATACTATTTGGGTCTACTTTAACCATGTTCAATCATTATACTTAGCCTGAAAACATATTAGTGTCTTATAAACATTTCTTATTAATAACACCATTGATATTTGGGAGGAAAATTTTTGCTTAGTTTGTGGGACTACCCCTTACACTACAGAGTGTTTGCTGTGCATGTTTCTCAGGTAACAAATAACAGGATCCCCAACTCATTTGACAGCATTTCCAGTCCATCCTAGCCTATGGATATCATCATTATTTCTTAATACCCTTACTAATAAACATTAAGACAAATGCCTTGATATATATTTTTTCTGTGCAATTGATATGGAACTAACAGTTGTTGAGTTTAAAAATTCAGGGCCAGGAAGTACATAGCCTTGTGGTTCAGCAGTGGTTTGTCATGTGTGAGGTCCTGAGTCCAATCCTCAGCTTGAAAAAAATTGAAGGTAGAAATGATACCGGACATAGAAATACTCCTAATTCATATCTCAGGTGCATATTTAGAAATGTCAGGTTAGAGAAAACCTAGTCCAGTTTTCCGGAAGTTAGAGTGAGGCTTTCTGATTCAGAAAACTGGACTATCTATTTTTGTATTCTGGTCTCTGTTAGAGAACTACGTGGTCTTATTTTCTAGACATGGAACTAAAGGTAAATATCCTAGAGACAATGCATCCAGCAGGCTTTCTGAGTGGAGGACCAGTAGCCAAATTTGTCTGTCCAAAGCTGGCAAAACACACAAAGAACATATAAAGGAAAAGAGCTGGATGTAATAGGCAAGCAATATATTGATATAAGATGGCAAGATTGATAAACCTTAATACTATAATAAGCTGTAAAGTGCATTTTCTAGTTAAACCATTTCTAGTTATGTTTTTAGATTAGAAATTTAAGATCCTTCTTTCTAATTAATTTTAAACGGCAGAGTTTTGAAAGAAAACTAATTCTTACTAAAAATTAATGATTTTCTTAAAATATTTCTTCCTTGTTTTGAGGCAGTGAGCTTTGCTCCCAGTGTCTTCCTGGCCCCTTCTATGTTTTTTCCCACAATAGGAACCTCTGAGAAGGAACCTTCTGTACCTGTTTTCTAATAAGCATTGGCAGTATCCCAGTCCAGAGAACATAAACATTGCCCTTTTTCTCTCCCTCAGAGAACATCCTCCAAGCAGAATTTGCTCCTACTCTCTTGCTTTTTTTTCCCTCTTCATTCTTTCTACCTTCCTAAGTAGGACAGTTTAATTTGTCAAAAGTAACCACTGTGATTTTGAAAGTTCAGCTCCTATTTGGACTAGAGTTACGAATCCAGAATTCATAATCACAGGGAGCTGTCACTCTGCTGGTCTGCATGTGCATTAACTATTAATGGAGAAATATTTAAAACCCACTTGCAAAGGAAAAGCTCCTTTTTTTCATTTCTACAGATCAAATATGGCATTATTCCTAGGCTCAGTCAAGCTCCATCACCTCCACTCCCACCCTATAAATTTTATAGCCTAAGTGACCTGGAAGTACTTCAAGCTGCTACTGGTACAACTGTATTGTCCTCCACAGCAGTCACATCTGGCTTTGTAGTGTGCCGGGGCTCCTGACCTATGCACAAAGTGCTGCCAGTCCTCTGCTCTCCACAAACCACAGCTTGCAGATCTCCTGGCTCTGCAGGGTTGATGTGAGATTCCGGAGTCCAGGGGTTAATTTCAAGGGCCAAATTCAGAAACTGCAGTCTGGTAATTATTGTTGTAGTTAAACAAGAGTTGTTTTCAGATAGCATGAAGCTCGCAAGCACATCAGATCTATAAATTTATTCCTTGAGTAAATCCCTTAGTGGATCCTTATCTATAAAATATTAGATAGTGTGATTTCCAAGGGGTTAAAAATAACCTTCCTATCTTAAACATAATATAAAATAAATAGCTACTTCAGCTAAGACTTTTGTACTTCCAGGGAACTTACACTGAATTTTTATATTTTTATTTCAAGGTTTAGTTACTCATATGGTTCTGTATATTATGGGAAAATTGGGAGTTTTCTGTATCTTTTTCCATTGGTAAATTATTATCCAAGGATGTCCTCTGTTTAAAGGAGAGGCCATTCATTTTTTCATTATAACCTGGCTGCCGAGCATATTAATTACATTTTTATATTGCTATGAGTTTCAGGTTATTTGTGAGACCTTTTGTTAAAATAATAAAAGTGTTTTAACAATATAGCCAGGCACAATGTGGATCATTCCTGAAGTGTTAGCTACCTGTGTGGTTGAGGCATGAGGATCAGTTGGGCCTGGGACTTTGAGGCATCCTGGGCAAATAACAGAATCATTTCAAATTCTTTTTCTTCATATAACATAAATACAAATCAAAGCTGGAGAAAATATGCAGAGACTAAAGACTACTGTGAAAAGAGTATGGCTGCATATAATGAACTTTTTTTTTTTTTAATTTTGAGTTTCCACCTGGTGAACACAATGAGGGAAAAGTGTTTAGGTATGCAATTTATAATTTTCATGAGAAAAAAAAACATAGTACTTCCTTTGAAAAAATAAAGTTTATTTTGATACTTGGATATGAAAACATTTTCTTTTAAGATTTGTACATACAAGGGCTTAGAATAATATGGTAGACAAATTTTGAACTATAGTATTTCTTACAAGTAAATAAAGGAAATATGTAACCTTAATTCATCTAATAAGTGAATTCATTATTTTTCTCTGACTGTGTTGTCAGGTAATAGAGACTTTGCCCACTGCTCTCACCAAAAAGTGAATCCTTTCGATGATAAGTCTGGCCAAATGGGTAAAAGAGAACTTCAATATGATATGTAGGAAAACAGTAGAATGTTAGAAAAGTGGGAGAGATATGTAAACTTTGAAAAAGAAGAAAACAGTTAAAATTAATGAATGCAAAGTTAAACCAAAAAAGAACACAAGAGTGAATAAGGCAGGCATGATGTTTTGATTGGTTGATTGATTGATTGGATGTGAATCTGGAGATTTAACCTAGGGCCTTCATAGGAAGTTACATCTAAGAACATATTTTGTTTTTGCTTTTGCTAAATTGCTCCAGTTGGGCTAGAACTTCCGGTCCTACTGGCTCAGCCTCCCAGTGTTAGAATTACAGCCTGTACCACTGAAAGAAACATGTGAGGAATGTAGTAGATATTCAGAGCAACAAGAAATACACAATGATAGAAGATAAGTAGGACATAATTGACTTGTTATTTTGTAACTATTGTTGCCAAAATAATTTTGTCATAATTATGAATTGATCATACAAAACAGATTGATCATAGTATGATCAATATTTTATTAATTCTCAAAATTATACCTTCTAGAATAGATTTTTTTCATCTTGTGCTGGATTGAATTGTTCTAAGTAATTTCAGATGTGGCTTGATACCCTTGTGACTTAATTTGAACTTCTAAAAAGGTAACACTTGTCTACCTCATAGCCTAATGGCTTTTAAAATAGGAAAAATAAACCTATTAACTTAATTTTTTTCATATGTTTGTGTATGGAATAGAGATTCACATCAAAAATTAGATTCTGTTAATTAAGTCTTATATTGAAATTTCAGTACTAAGTTTTAAACCTCTACCTTGATTGTTCAAAATGGAACAGATCACTAGTTATTGAAGCTGTCAAGGTAAAAATGTACCAGATATATTAGGCACAAGAACTTAATGATAATTTTTACCTCTCTCCTGGTAGATTAATTGTATAGCCTAATTGTATGTTAGATTAAAACTCCATTAAGATAAGGAGAATATGCTTTAAATCATTATATTTCAAATAACATTATCTAGTCATTTTTAAAGTGATCAAAATGGAAAAACCTAGGCTGTCTTCCCTGCTATCTAGAAATGAATTTGTTGTTCCATTTTTATTAAAATTTTGAAAGTACTTAGATTAACTGTCATTTTAATTTGAACTTCGATGAATCAGTATTTGGTATGAATAGTTGAAAAAATATATGTATACTTTTTCTTTTGTTTTCTTCCCTTTTTAAAAAATTGATAAATTCATCCTGGAAATGTTTAGGGAAAAAAGGTAGATCAATGTAGTTTCTGAACAACTTATGAAGCGCTGTTTATGCTGAAGCCTAGGATTCCTATCTGAGTCATTGTTTTGAAAAAGAGGGGTGCTGGGAAGGATGTTAGAGAATCAGATGCCAAGAAATCGTTGGCTGTGTGTGTGGAGAGGCAAGGAAGGGAAGCCCCGCCAGCAGTTTTTGTGTCTGGGGTGAACTACTGTCCGGAAGGTGCGCTGCCTCTCTGGGCTGCCCTCCTCGGCTTTGTGCTTCTCCTTCTTTCGCTGGCCTGGCCAGCTCTGGCCTAGAGTGGATCAAACAAGCCGTGGGGAAAGTTCCCCTCATTTGCATCACTTCTAGACAGCCTTGTCGTACTCGTTGCTGACAGGAAATCACTGTCTTTGTCACCTTTTCTCAGGGCCCTCCTTTTGGCAGAGATGGGCCATGTGACCACGCTTAATCACAACAGGGCAAGCTCAGGACTCAATGACATATTTTCCTCGGCACTTCAATAAATGGGGTAAAGGAGTCACGAGGAAACGACTACATTAATTTTAGAGTGAAAAGAAAATTAACACTTGAAGGACTGATGCTGCAACCTGTGGGATTATTATTCAAATCAAAGTTAATTTATCAAAAACTTATGAAAAGTGTCTGCCCTAAAGCAACCCTTAAAAAAATAAACTTTGAATGGTAGGAGTTAGACATGTTGGAGATACAGTGGGAAGAAGGCAGGAGGAAGGGTATTTGGATGGAAGGAGGAGGGAGGGAGTGATGGAGAAAAAGAGAGAGGGAGTCGTAGTGAGCTTTAGTTATGTTTGAAAAAGCAACAGAAATCAGCTGAACTATAACATTTGGGACTGAAGGCTGGAGCACGTAAAATGCTTACTTAGATGATATGAATAGGACACTGGCAAACAAAAGCAGCAGTGTGCTCCTAGAAAACTGTGCTTAAAGGAGTTTCCTTGGCAACAGAAATGCAGTTCCAAAAGTAGACAGAACTTTCCTCAGAAAACATACTATTAATAACAACCTTCCGGAACAACTTGGAACAATTTGACGACTTGGCAATAATAAAGCCAAGTGTTCTGCAAATTAATCTAACACATAACAGTTATATTTCTTGCCTGCAATTCCACTGGACCCTGCCTAGAACTTATTGCTGTTCGGTGTACAGAAGTGAAAAATATTTCTAGATGCTGTCATGGAAAAAGAAAGCCAAAAGAAAAGCTGGTGGCCAATAGTTGTATTCAGCTTTTGGGAACCTACCAAGAGGTATACATTGGATGGAATGAATTTATTCCAACAAAAGCTGCAAACTTAATATCTCACTCCAACAATGAAACTTCCTTTACAAAATTTGGTGAAGGGTTAACAGCCTGAGATACACTGTGATGTAGGGTGCATCTGAAGACATTGATTATTAAATGCAGTACTTCACTAAATACATGTTCAGTGGTAGTTTTAAAAGCATCATCATTTCTTGTCATCCCAGAGAATAAACTAATGTTGTGTCTACTTGGATAATGAAAATCATTTGAATTCTCCTGAAGGCTATCCAGTTACCAGCCAAGAGAAGAAGAGAATTCCCCTCCTCTAACCTTTCTTGAATCTTTGGATCTAAAGGTTAAAAGTAATCAATACCTCATTGTGCTTCTTGGTTTCAGGGTAGTAAGTAATAATTATTAAGTTAAAATCCAAATGATTACAAATTGCACTTAAATGAATTGACACATTAGGGAGATTTTATTCATCATGCTCAGGATAATCATTAGAATTTTCTAATAAAATTTTGGATTTAATTGCAAAAACTTAGCCCTTTTTGAAAATTCTTACTTAAGTGAGACTATGTAATGTTTCTTATTATGTTAAGCTGAAAACCTTAGCTTTCAGAATTTGTATATTTCTTTCTGATCTCTATACAATAAGTCAGAGAAACATATTCCTCATAAGAAAAGGCTTTTGGCTTATTGACATCTTTGGCAGCTGAAGTGCTGAATACCATGAATATATTTCATGTCAGTGCCTTACTAGAAATTTCTCCCACCTACTTTTCAGCATATCCTGCTTTTAAATTACTTACTTTTAGTAGATATACTCATAGTCAGTCTAATCTGATTTCAAACTAGAAATTATGATATCTGATTAAACTTTATAGACAACTATGATATGAACTAGAAATTGTTTATGTTGTTAAAACAGGAAAATACAATATCAAAATTTAATAAAAGCTGGCTATTCTCATTGACAAAGGGGGATAGATGTAAATAAGAATAGATATAAATAGGATAAATATAGCATTCCGTGTAATTATATCACAAAGGCAATAGTTGCAATCATAAACATGAGATATTATATTAGATATAGGTTTTATTGGATCTAAATATTTTATATTTATTGTCATTCTAGTTTTTTATACCTTATTAAAGTATCATGTTAATGTTTCTAAGGCAGTAGGGTAAGGCTAGAAGCTACAGAAGTCCTAACACCCGCCTGTTCAGATTAGATGGTAAGCATCAGAGGAAAGACTTAACCCTAAAAGACAGAACTAGTTTCTCAGTATGATAGTCTAGGATATACTGAGATTACAAGCAATTGTCAACTCTCAGAAACTTAAAGCTACTATGATTTATTTCCCATGCCTAATACATGTCTATCGCAGGTTAGCCAATGGCTCTGCTTGAGATTGTTGTCACTCTGTGAGTAGTGCTTTCATATATATATATATATTAATTAACCTTTCTTTCTTTTTGTTCTTATCTTGCATTCATGTCTAACTCCAGGAGGAAGTAGATTAATAGGCTGTGATATCTAAGAGACATCAATTTTAGAATATTAGGAATTCTTTACCCTTCCTGTTTTAATTACTTTCTTGTTTCTGGGACAGAATACCCAACATCCTCAACTTCAGGGAGGAAAGATTTATTTTAGCTCACAGTTTCAGAAGGTCTTAATTCATTCATGGGTGTCTGGCAATGGTGAAAGCACATAACATAAACATAATCAGGAGAAGAGCTGCTCACAGCATGGGAGATAGAAACCTGAGTGATCAAGGAAGGACAGAGGCAGCATACAGTTTTCCAAGTCCTGTCCTTGCAGGTCAAGCCTCAGTGATGTACCCCTTCCAACTCAAGTCCCAGCGTTCTTTCCCTTCCAACCGTAATGCACTTCTTAAAAGCACGTAGTTTCATAGGTACTCGACAACATCCAAATACGTTAGGCCTTTGGGTGATTGTCCAGATTCAAATCATAACATTTGGTACTTGACTCTACTAGACTCATGTCTACCTTCTTATGCAAAATGAATTTAGTCCTTCTCTACGAGTTGCCAAAGTCTTAGTAATTCCAAGATTGCTAGAAGAGTCTAAGTCTAACGTCACCTCTGATACTCAAGACAAACTCACAGTTGTGAGCTCCTGTGAAAATCAAAGACAAGTTAGACACTGCCAGCACACAATGACACAGGATAAACATTCCCATTACAAAAGGGAAGACTAGGAGGATGGAAAGCAATTGAAGTAAAACAATTTTTTTTTTTTTTTGAGTAATGGGTCTTTATTAAGAAACAAAAGATAGAGGGGTACAAGCTTCAGCTATCTGGGAAGGGAGTCCCAGAGAATTGCCCTCAAAAACAAGTTTTAAACCCAGCAGGGCAAGGGTTAAATCTTGTAGCCTCAATAAATCTTACAGTTCTGACTCCAACACTTGGGTGAGGTGTGAGCTTTCAAGGGGTTGGGTGGTCCTGTTCCTATAGCATTGCCTCCAGCTGCATATTTCATGGCTTTTCTTTTGGGCTGACTCTGTTTATAGACTGTGGCTTTTCTCTGTTTTCTCTGATGATCAGTTCATATCCAAATTTCCAGGATCTCCACTGCACTTGTGACTTTATCTTTACAAATGCAGACATTTTTCTCTCAGGGGCACACTGTCTGCCCTCCTAGGTCTTCTTCTGAAATCTGGGAGAAAGTCTCCATGAAACCATGACTCTTGGACTCTGAGTGCCTTGAAACCAGTACCATGTGAATTATGCCAAGGTCTGCTACAGGAGTGAGCAGTAATCGGACACCCTAGGACCATGGTGGACACAGCAGTCTCTTAGTGTTTAGATGGATGAACTACCTGGTGATTCGTTTTTCTAGGTAGCCCTATAGGATGCCCTGGGTGGTGGGGGGTGGAGGGGTCTCTTTTCATTAAAAAATCTTGCCTTTCCACCCTTTAATTGGTTAAGAATGGGGTCTTGCTGATTTCTGAGACACACTAAGGCCTCTTTTTTATAGTCCTGATTCCAAGAACTTAGATTCTTTTTAATGCTAATTTCTTTAACAACCATGTGCTCTTCTGCCCCTACTTTGGAATCACATTTATTTGGCAAACTTGTGAACTTTTCACACCTTTTTTTCCCTGCCCTTTTTACTTCTTTTCACTGTAGAGCTGTCTAAAACCTACAGATAGTACCCATGAGACAGCCTGAAAGATGCCTTGAAATTTCCTCTTTCTGGTTAAATAGTCCATTGCCCTTAATTCAGTTTCAGGCAAGCTCCCAGGACCAGGGCAAAATACGAACACACTTTTGACCAGATTATAGCATGCATGGTTTCTAGGCTAATTGCCTGTAAAGTCTTCCTTCCCATCTGAAACTTCTTGAGCCCAGCTTTTCCAATCTGAAATTCTCTCAGCATTCTGATTTTCTAAGTTCTCATCAGAATCTTCCCATCAAACTTGCCTCACAGCATTTTAAGGTTTTTCTAATAGCCTTTTTCAAACCGTTCCAAACTCCTCATGCAGACCAGCTCCAAAAATTCTGAACCACATTTTTGAGTAAAGTCACAGCAACTACCCCATCTTCCTAGTACTAATTTCTGTATTAGGTACTTCCCTGTTGCTGGGACAGAATACTCTACTTCTCTTTAGGGAAGAAAGATTTTAGCTCACAGTTTCATAATGTCTTGATCTATTCGTGAGTGGCTGGCAATGCTGGAAGCACATGGCAGAGGTATAGTCAGAGGAAACGCTGCTCATGGCGTGGCAGACAGGAAGCCACATGGACAAGGAAAGGTGGGTCGTGTCCCAGTGATATGAATCTTACAAGTCTAGTCCCAATGTTCTGCCCCTTTCAAAGTAAAACATGACCTGTTCTCATACTAAATATCTCTGCCACCTTAAATCTTATCCTTGTGATTCATTTCTTTGGAGTAAGGAGTTTGTAGTCTACTGGATGCAGATATTCTAAGTCAGGGGGAACATTGTGTTAAATGTCAATCTTAATATCTAACCTAGATGGACAGGTCTTGAGAAAGAAAGGTAGTTTGTCAAGAGAAAAATGTAGAAGAAAGAAATCAAAAACAGACATTTTCTGTTTGGTCATTTGATGAAAATGGAGATATTTGCATGTCACTGTATGTGTGAGTATGTTTGTGTGTTATTGGTAGGAGTACACTGCAGGGAGAAAGAAACTAATATTGGTCAAATCTAGCTGATTATCACTGGCACCTACCCATATCATCTTAGCTAATCTTCACAGTGATTATTTTGCCAAGTTCATAAACTCTGAACGTAAAACATAGAAAAGCTAAATGCTAAAAAAACTAGTTATTCAGTTATGATAAGCTAGCATACACTGAGATAAAAATGCCAAAATCTCAGAGACTTAAATCTACAATTTATTTCTTGTGTTTACTATATGTCCTTCACAGGTTGTCTAATGGCTCTACTAAGTGCTATCTTCACCTCTTGGCTCAGACTTACACAACAGCCACTTTCTTAAATATTTTCTCACAATTGCAAAGAAAGGAGCTCTGAAATGTCTCAATCTAGCCTATGAATCCTCTGTCTGAAGGAGACACATGCCACCTCCACTCAAAATCCTTGGCCAGAACTAATCACATGAACCCAAGCAACTTCAGAGAGGTTACAAAAATGTAGCCCTACCATGTGCACAAATGACAAACAGCTAGAATTATTTGCTAAGCCATATTGATAACTACCACAAGAACTAAGTAAAATAAGTCCAGATTTGAATCCATTTCAAATGACTCTTATTTCCTGTGTTTCTCTCACATGCCCCTTGCCTGTGTTTGCATATCCTCTTCTCTACAACAGGAAGAGTTCTTGCAAGAATATTTTTTCTGCCCTATACATAAGTACATAAGCTTTTTATGATAAAACAGAAAATAGAAGGTCCTAAATATTATATGGTACATTTACAAAGAAATTAGCCAACCATCGGGCTTTGCTCTGAAAGCTTTCACACTTTCATAAGCACTTCGTCACCTTACGGAAGTACTGCCATGTTGAGTCTCATGGGGGCCTTCTGTTTTCTGTCAGATTCAGGAAAGCTAAGAATGAATATATTTATGCTTTTTGGGAGATACACCAAAGACAATGTTACCCTAGGAGGATTCAATATCATGGATCCTGTTATTGCCAAAAGAAGTTCCTGAGGAGGAATCCCCAAGGAGAAATACTCTATAGGAATATCATTTGCAGAGAAACCATTTTCCAATCCTGTCAAAGAAGCAATTTTAGTTCCTAAAAACAAGAACATTACTAAGCATATTTTCAATAATGTGGGCACTTGTGAAGCTTACACTATCCTAAGTTAGGCAATTATGTGACGCTTTATCCCTAACGAGGCATACTGGAGTGAGCTAAAAGGAGGAAGTGGTATGCTGTTGAACCTTAATTCATCTACACAGGACATAAAATACACACGCACTGACATGCATACACACACATATAAATAAACATACACATATACGCACGTGTGTGTGTGTATGTTTGTATCTATTTCTTTCTTTTCTGAAGTTAAAAAAAAAAGCCAACTGGGTTAATGTCATTATTGTATGGGAGTTGACTAATTTTACTCCTAAAATGTATCTGAACTTCCTATTTTAGTTGCTTTCCTAAGTAACTGATTCCATATGCTCATAGACATTTACATAAAACATTAATTATTCGTGATATTCTTCTTGTCATACTTGCCTTTAAAACTGAAAAGTTTGTTAAAGGAAGTATACAAACATGTTTACACACATTTACATTTGTACATACACATGTACAATGTATTAACTCATCTCATTATAAAGAAATATTTCATCAAAATTGAATTTGGATGAAGCCAGATTCCTTGAACCAGATACGCTGGTAGTCCCAAGATATTTGAATCCTGTATGTATAAATAACTGTGAAAAATTTCTTCATATATGCCATGTTTCAGTCTGGAGTACATTTCTGTTATAAATCATGGCATGTTGGATTTTACTACTCTCATTACACTAGCATTTTTTTGATACTCATAAATACCTACCTGAAAAACCCTCCTTGAGGAAAACTGTTAGTACTGTCTTAATAATTAAATGCATATTTTAAAATGGTGGTAAATTTGAATTTTGTGGCCCAAACTTGACAATGAATGACTATAATGTTTATTGAACTCTAAGAGAGCAATGTTCATGTCTGTGTTCTTCATTGAGAATATATGTAATGTGTAGAATGATGCTTGGCACACAATATGAAAACAAATTGCAAACCATATTTCCAACAAAGCATATTTAATAACTAAACTCTGTTGATCACAGATATGCTATAATTCCATTACATTTCCCCAAACATCCTATTTTCAAATACCTGGACACTCTAGATATATGAATAAGTAACATTAACCTTGAAAAGATAAAGTGCAGAAAGGATTGTTCTTAGCACTCAGAGTCCCCAGATTTGGGCATGTTGTTACCAGGAAGAAGAGCGTGATAGAAAACAATGAGGGAGAGAAGGAAAGCCCAAAGACATCTATGCCTGAAGCATCAATGGTGCAAAAATGTCTGACTAGTCACCATAGTTCGGTGAATAATCTTAGCCTCTCAATTCATAACATTGCAGGACATGTTCGTGATTTTTAGGTACATACCAGTATGATTATTTAGACATATGAGGTTAACATTTAGCATACTAATGAGAAACCTAAAAGTCAGATGTAGATATTAGTGAATATGAATATTTACTAGAAGTGGTAGAAGAATCCATGCAAGTTGTTCTTGTTCATGTATAGGTGGCAGGAGAATGTATTGACATATTCATTGCAGAAAATTGAACTTCAAAGAGTATATGTTTCTTCAAATATATTCACTAAACGAATCTGAGAAACAACAGAGAATGTGGACTTTGACTGTCTCTTTAAGCCACAGCCATCATGGTGCACGTGGTAGGAGTCCAAGAGAGTAGTTCGTCCTTCCAAAGCTGTAGCTAGTTTATCAACACGTGAAAACTTACAAATTAAATTTTACTGTGACAATGCCAGAAGGCTGAAAGATTTTTGTTAAAACTTTCTGCCATTTTCTTACTTAAAATGTTTATATTATTTTTTAAATTGTGGTATTCATTCTTCATTTAGTGTATATTTTACATAGTCACTTTATTTTATCTAGCAATTATTTGTGGACTTTAATGATTGTAAGCAATTTTATAAAGTTAGAAAGATGTACCATTTAAAGTTAGAATTTAATGAAGGTTTGCTGTGAGTTTACTTCCTTGCCTTATGTGTCTCTGCCTTGACTTCCTACTGTCGTTCTACCGAATTTTGTCCTTTCTCCTCAGCTGGGACACAGTGAGATTTGAAAATATACTTGAAGCACATTCCTGCCTACATGAGTTCCCTTTTTCTTCCTCTCAATCTTCTGCCCGGTGGTACTGAAGACCAGTTCTGTGAAATACTGCTGGTCTTGTAAACTATGAGCACAAATCCGTATGTTTATTACAACTAAGTATAAACACATCTCCGTGAGTTGAGCTATTGAAATATTTTCTACAACATGGAAATGCAGCAGAAGAATTTGGTTTGGGCTAATATTTTATAATCCCCATTTTGATGATAGTTTCACAAGGCTCTACCCATCCAAGTTTGGATCACAAAAAGAAATGAAGAATGGAAACACTGTCGGAACTTTTTCTGTTTACAGAAAGAGTCAGGATTAGCATGAGCAGTGCCAGAATTCTCTTGTGACAGCCAGCTCTCGTGAGTTTTTGAGCTCACCACATTCAGGAAATAATTCCAGTAAGCTAATTGAACCCCAGCATTTCTGTGTTTTGTTTTGTTCCGTGTTTTTATTATTGCTTTGTTTTATATTTTACTGAGGTGAGTGCTTATGTTGTCTGCCTGTCATCAGCTCAGTTGCTCAGACTGACCTGTGCCCATAGAGGGTGGGCATCTCCCCAGGGCCAGGTGATATTTGACACTCATTTATTTTGTTTTTGTCTATGCTTCATCTGAAATTACTTCCGTCCTCTTTTGTAGGAGAAAATATGCTCATAGTGAGAGACTGCTGGTAAATCCATATATTTGAGGTGCTTTAACAAGCTCCATGGATTTCCCTGTCAGATTTTTCAGGTCTCTCTTATTAGTGGTTAATAAAGGAGTTCATGGATGGTTTAGAAGAAGAATGTGGCCTGTCTGAGATGGTTTGACTTACAGTATATACCTTATAAAGTTTAAAAAGAAAAAGAAAATGACATAAAAATGAATTGCCCAAAAATCCTCTTTCCACTTAGGAACAGAACTGCTTCTTCTCCCAGTGGATGCATAATATATTATTTATGTAAGAATGAGCATCATCATTTTGGCTCAATTTTCACTTGGAGCATACACAATATGACAGTTTCCTTGGCTTATTGCTGTATATACAACTATCTATTTTTAATACCCTGCTTTTGTCTCTTCCTTGTGGCTGCTTATATTTGTTGTTATGAAAAATGACATAAAGTTTTGAACATAAAAGAAGTGATGGAGAAAGATACGGTAAGCGACAAGCACCTTTTCAAGGGAACATGAGGTGGAGAAACAGGAGGAAAGTCACCACTGAGGGAACTCAGAAGCAGCCCTTGCGGTAGGTGGGAAAGAGCTCAGAACTAGTGTGTCCAACTTCAGAGACGTTGTGAGGCTAGACAAAGCATTTCTAAGTCATAGGAAGCTTAGTACATTTTCTACTAATATTTCAGATGTTTTCGCTTCAGTATGCAAACCTAGAAAATAAGTGTTGTAGTTCGGGTCTGGAGTGTCCCGCAAAAACCTCATGTACCTATGGATACTCTGTACTGTTGGGAGGTGGGGCCTGGCTGGAAGGGGCAGGTGCTCAGAACTTGATCTGGAACAAGTGTGTGCTGGTTCTGCCCTTCCTCTCGCATTTGGTTGAGTTCTGCTGTGCTATGAGGAGCTCTTTCTCTTGCTCTGCCCTCACCATCTGGTTCCACCATTTCCAGCCACACACCCTTGGATGGACTTTTCAAACTGTGGGCTAAAATAAATCTTTTCTCTCCGAAGTTGTAGACGTCTGGTATTCTGTCCCAACAATGATAAGTAACAAAGATAAAGGGATAAATAAATATGCCATGAAAAGTTAAGATTCATTGAGGTAGCGTGTGTAAGGAATTTACCTCATGCTTGATAAATAGTATGTGCTCAGTATGTAATATGGAATCAGCCATTGATAAACTACGGTCTGAAAGTTAAAAATAAAAGCCCATAGAAAAGCCCCTACTCTATTTTAAAATAAAGTTTTATTGAAATTCACCCACACATATTCACTTATGTAGCTATGGATGATTTTGTAAGACAAAGGCAAAATTGAGCAGTAGTTTGAACAATGATTATATGACCAACATACCTAAACCATTTACTACTTGATACTGTACAAAAATGTTATTCTCTGGAACAAATAAGTATTATGACATAGCCTTAGGAATACACATTATTCTTCAGACTTGTATGATTTTTCAGTTTAATTTTTTTGTCTTCTGTACTGTATCCATACCCTTTGACAATCATTCTTTTGCACAGGGTTCTAATTTTCCTTTTGTAATAACCCAGGCTTTTGGTTTACTTGCTTAGTTTAACACTAAATAGTTAATTGGCTCATTTCACCACCAGGTGGCCTCCTACACTCTATTGTGTCTGTGAGACCGAAAGAAAATTAGGCAGTGGATCTGAGATAGTTCTTCCAACTTTGGCTATTACAGCATTTCCCTGAGTGGCTTGACTACTCTGAAATCACTTTATAAACTCCATATTTCAGATTTGTCCCTGAAACGTGAATTCACACCAAACTCTTTAGAAAATGAATTCTAGATTAGAAACAGTTAAAGCAGTAAGAGTAAAATTATTTGACTGCATGGTCACAGGTACACGCACAACTGAAGCAAACTTTTGCTAAAGAACTTTCGTTATCACCCTAATAGCTTTACTCTGGCTCAGTCCCACCGACATGCAAGCAAGGTTATTTGATCTGGACATTTCCTCAGGAAAGGGCAAGGGGCATTGATGCTGAGAGTCCACATGTTTATCTGTATTGAAGGAAATAAGAAAATAGAAGGACATCATCTCAGTGTTTCAGTTTATATTTTATTTTTAATTCTCTGTGAGATTATTTTTAAGCTTTGCTAAAGGGATGGGTGTACACAGTCCGGATTCAGAATAAAGCGGGGGAACGAGAGCAGGTCCACTTCTGTAAATGTCTCTTCCGGAGTAGCGTTTTCTTCATCTGTGAAGTGAGGAGAACGGGCTGAATGGCTGTAATTCATGTCCATTCCCACTTCAGCATTCTTTGGTGAAACATATTAAAGATTGCTTCAGTTAGTGGTTGACTTTGCTCATATGCAATCTGGCAAAATCAGAATTTTCACAGCCCAGTTTCAAAGACTAATTTGTGGGTTAATATAGGATGTTTGACAAATACATAAGTCCATGCTATGTTTTTGTTCATTTCAGGTAATATCACAAATATATATTTTATGGACTTTCTTAGACCCTTTCTATTTTACTTTTTCCTAAAATTATTATCTTTATTACTATATATTTGTGCTACATAATAGTTACATTCAGTTTGAGGAACTGGTGCACATACATATGGTATCTTCCTCATTATTACTTCCCTTTCCCATCCCACCTTCTTACCCTTCCCCCACACCCCTTTCTCTCTCTTCAGAATCTGTCTTCTTGTTTCCTACCGTCACTTTTATTACCCCATTGTGAATAAATACACACATCTTCTTTATCCATTCATAGTCTTTATCTGTTTCATCTTTATCCATTCATATTGGCTGCTTCCAGGATTTAGTATTATGAGTTGTGCTACTATAAACGTGTGTGTGTGTGTGTGTGTGTGTGTGTGTGTGTGTGTGTGTGTGTGTATTACTGTTTTATGATGTGTTTAACTCTTTTGGAAAGATATGCAGAAGAAATGTAGCTGGGTCAAGTGGAATATCTATTTTCAGGTTTTTTTTTTTTTGAGAACTCTCCATACCGATTTCCACAGTAGTTTTATCAGCTTGTGGTCCTACTAACAATGTAGAAGGCACCTTTTCTCCTTCTACCTCAAAACATTTGTTGTTTTTTTAGATCTAGCTAACAGCTATTCTTGGTGGTGATGGGTTCTCAATGTTGTTCGGGTTTGCATTACTCTAGTGGCTAAAGATGCTAAACATTTAAAAAATTTTTATTAGTCCTTTGTGTTTATTACTCTGTGAACTGTCTGTTCATTTCAGTTGCCCATTTTTGATTGAATCTTTTATTTTTCAACATCCGTTTTTTCAGTTCTTTTATAATGTACATATTAGCCCTCTCTCTGTCAGAGATGTAGTTGGCAATTTTTTCCCATTACATCAATTTTCTTCTTACTCTATTGATTGTTTCATTTGCTGTCTAGAAGCTTATTTTGCTATGATCCCATTTTTCGATTATTGAGGATATCTCTTGTGCAGTGGGTATTCTGTAGAGAAAGTCCTTGCCTATGCTGATGCCTTGCTATGCCCATGCCTTCAAGAGCTTTGCCTGTTTTATTATCCATCAAATTCAGTATTTATTTTTAATACTAGGTCTTTTATCCATTCTGATTTGTTTTAATATAAGGTAAAAGGACTGGCTCTAGTTTCACTCTTATGTGTGTGGATAACCAGTTTTCCCAATAACATTTTTAAAAGAGGCTATCTTTTTAATGTGTGTTTTTGGCCCCTTTGTTAAAGATCATAGGGTTGAGGGTACTTGGAGTTATCTCTGCATCTTCAGTTCTGTTCTGTTGGCCCACCTGTATTGTTTTGTGCCAATATTATGTTTTTTAAAATTAATTCACTGTTGCTTTGTAATATAACTTGTTGTCTGAGTTGTGATGCTTCCTGCTTTCGTCTTGATGCTTAAGGTTGCTTTAGCTATTCGGATTCTCTTATGGTTCCATATAAATTTTAGGATTTTTCCCTAGAACTGCATTGAATCTGTATATTAGCTTTTGTGACATGGTTATTTTAAAAAAATTGGTTCAACCTATGTAGGAGAAAGGATTGTATTTCCATTTTCTCATGCCTTTTTCGATTTCTCTCCTTTTTTTTTCCAGAGTACTATAGATCTCATTTTAAACTTCTTTGATTTCCTTAGTTAGGCTGATTCCAAGATACTTTTATGAAGAAACAGTGGATGGGATTTTTTTCTCTGATTCCTTTCTCAGTGATTTCATTGTAGGTATACAAGAATTCTATTAATTTTATGCTTTGATTTTGTATTCTGCAACTTGGCTTTTTTTTTTTTTTGAGATAAGAGTCTTGCTCTGTGGTCCTGAACTCACTATGTATCCCAGATTGGTCTTAAGCTCGTAACAGTCCTCCTGCCTTAGCCTCCCAAGTTCTGAGATTATAGATGTGCACACCACCACACTCAGCTTTGGTGGTTCTGGGGAATTGAACGTAGAGCCTTGCACTTGCTAGGTAAGCACTTTAACCAGTAAGCTATCCCCCTAAATGTGGCAAAATTTGTTTACTAGTTCTGTTGGAGTTTTGGGAGGCTTCTTTGTAAAGGATCATGTTGTCTATGAATAAGGATAGTTCATCTTCTTCCTTTCCTACATAGGTAATTTAGTTCACTCACCAATTGCTCTGACAAAGGCTTCAAGTACCATACTGAACAAAAGTGTTGAGAGTGGACACCCTTGTCTTATTTCTGATTTTAGGGAAGATGCTTTTAATTTTTACCCTTTAGTATTATGTTAGCTGTAAGTTGGTCATCAATTGCTTTTATCAGATTCAGGTCAGGTCCTTCTACACCTATTTTTATCAGGCCGTTTTTTTTTTTTTTTTTTTTTTTTTTTTTTTTTTTTTTTTTTTTTTTTTTTTTTTTTTTTTTTTTTTTTTTTTTTTTTTTTTTTTTTTTTTTTTTTTTTTTTTTTTTTTTTTTTTTTTTTTTTTTTTTTTTTTTTTGTCATGAATAGATGTTGGATTTTGTTCTTTGCATCTGTTGAGATGGTCATGTGATTTTTGCCCTTGCTTTTATGTTTATGCATTACACATTGAACCATTCCTGGGATAAAGCTGCATTGGCCGTGACAGATAATTTTTTTAATTTGTTGCATTTTTTGGCAAGTATATTGCTGAGGACTTTGGCATTTATGTTCACTAGGGAAATTGGCTTGTGTGGCTTTTCTTGTTGGTAAGTCTTCGTCTGGTTTTGGTATAAGGGTAATGCTAACTTCCAGGAAGGAGTTTGACAGTGTTTCTTCCCCTTTATTTTTATGGAAAAACTTAAAAAGTATTGGTGTTAGCTCTTCTTTGAAGTATTGGCAAAATTCTCTGATGAACCTATCAGGGCTAAGATTTTATTACTGTCTCGATTTCATTACTGGTTATTTATCTATTTGGAGTTCTTATATCTTCTTGGTTCAATTTTGATATCTAATGTGTGTCTAGAAATTTACATGCTTCTTCTAGATTCTCCAATTTATTGTAATATATATATTTTAAAATATTTTCTTATAATCTAGATTTCAGCAGTGTCTAATGTGATTTTTACCCTTTTCATATCTAATTGCATTGAAATGGGTTTTTCTTTCTTTTAGTTAGTTTGCCTAAGAGCTTATGAATCCTATTTATACATTCAAAAAACTAACTCATTGATTCATTGATTTTTTCTCTTGTTTTTTAGTTTCTATTTCTTTAATTTCCACTCTAATCTTTATTATTTATTTACTTCTATTACTTGTGGATTTTGATTTTTCTTGTCTTTCTATGATCTTGAGGTATGTCATTATTTATTTGAGATTGTTCATTTATTTTTGCTGTGTATGTTCATAGCTATGGATTTCCTTCTTAGTACTACTTTCAGGGTATCCTATAAGAATCTGATATGATATGCTTCCACTGTTTTTTGGCCCTAGAAAAAAATTTTAAATTTCTTTCTTGTTTTCTTCTGTAATCTATTACTTGCTCAAAAAGTATTATTTAATTACTTGTATTTGTAGAGCTCCTACAGCTGTTTTTTTCTCTTCTAGTTTCATTTTCATTTTGCTGTAATTTTAAAATGTGCAGGAAAAAATTCAATCCCTTTGCATTGATTTAAGCATGTCTTATGGCCTAGAATATAATCTATTTTGGAAAAAGTTGCATGAACTTCAGAGAAAAAGATGTATTCCGTCAATGTTGTATGGAACACTTTATAAATACAATTTAATTCCATTTGTTCTATGGTATGTGGTTTAGCTATGATTTATTTTGTTGTTGATTTTTTTGTCTAGTGACCTAGACAGTGAGAATGAAAATGAGGTGGGGTACTGAATTTCACCGAGTATGATTGAACTGTCCTTTCTTGTCCAGTAGTTTTTGTTGTATTAAATTGGGTTTATCAATATTAGAGAACATATGTGTATTTATAATTGTGAATTCTTCCTATTCCGTTGTTCCCTTTTGCAGTACATAGTGTCTAGCTTTGTCTCTTCTGATGTGTTTTGTCTAGAAATCTAGTGTGTCTGAGAACAGAAGCACTACTCCTGCTTTTTTTCCAGGCACCAGTTGCATGGAGTATTAATTTCTATCCTGTTACTTTTAGTCTATATATCTTATAATGGGTACAGTGTGTTTCTTGCAGACAGTGAATTGTTTCTTGACCCAGTCTGCCAGCATGTTCCTTTTGATTGTAAAGACCATTAACATTGCATTATTATTTTAACATGTTTACTAAATCCTGACATTGCCTTGTTTTATCAGTGTTGACTCCTTATTTTTAACATTTATTAAAATATTCTCTTCTTTGCTTTTTAAACATATCATTTTTACAAATTTATTTTGTTATATTTTTAAATTTACATATCACATCCCTTTCCCCTTCCTACCCTCTCACCGCCCCCCATTTTCCCTTTTCCTCTCCACAAAATTGATTTTCTTACTTTCTCCCATGTCTCTTTTATTTATGTTTGGTTTTCTCATTTTAGAGAAGCCATACAGTATTTAACTGTCTGAGTCTGATTCATTTCTCTGAGCATAATTATTTAGAGATTTTTATTTTATCATGATAAACTTTTACTTTTCCATGTATTTTGAATGATAATTTCCCTAGATATAACAGCCTGCATTGATACTTGCTTTCTTTTAGAGCTTGAAAGATTTTGCTCCATTCTCTTTTGGGCTTTAATGTTTTTGCTGAGAATCCACAGTTAATCTGATAGGCTTCCCTTTGTATATTCTTTTCTGTTTTTCTCTTGGAGCTGTGAGTATTTTCTCTTCATGTTAAATTTCTGGATTTTTATCGTGGTGTGGTCAGGAGACAGCCTTCTGGCCAAGGTTACTTGGTGTTCTACATGCCTCCTGTACCATGATATTAATTTCTTTTCCTAGATATGGGAAAATTTCTGGTATGATTTCAGTGAATAAGTTCTTCACACTTTTTATGTCATCCTCCTTTGACTAAGCTAAGGGCCGCTCCAAGCACACACGAAGGTGACACATGTCTGCTGGGCTCTGTGTTGGGGGCAGGCATCAATGAGGAATCTAAAGGCCTCCAACTAGGGTCCTCCTTATCCAGCCTCCTTGAGAAGCCACTGTTACTGTTCTGGCTTCTCTCACACTCAGGCAGGGGGTGAGTGTGGACAGCCTGCCATTCCTTCTCAGCAACCCTCGTCTTGTGTCTGTAGCCCCTGGTGTCCTTGTTTGGGTCTCTTAGAAGCTTTTACTGTGGCATGTTCATTTCTCTGGGTGACCTCAATCTCCACAGTGTACGTGGGATTTCCACTGGCCTTTCACACTGGCCTCCTTTCAGTTCATGGAGCTCTTCTTTCCCAAGCTAAGTTGTTCAGTTATTTCTTTCACTACTATTTCAGTCTCTTTGAAGTGTGTGTGAGGACCCACTAGAGGGAGTGATCTCAATCTGTGAACATCTTGATTCCCTCATTTTACTTTTGTTTAGTGACAGATAATCATTCAATTGGATTCTGTACAGTAGTTTTGGCTAAATCTGTCATGGGAGATCATCTTTCTCTTTGATATCTCATTTACAACACATTTTGAATTTCCTGCCTTTTTCTTCAGATATATGTACCAAATCCACCTCGGTTCTTTTCATAGAATAGAATATATTCATTTTTATTTCCTTTTAAAATTCATCATTTTAAATCATTTTTAGCAACTGCTTCTTACCTTCTGCTTGTATTGTGTTATCTTCATCACTGGTTCATATCTGCATTGTTGCATTGTATGTAAGAGTAAATAAAGCTAAATGCACTTAGCTGTTATTGAGAAATGGAACTGAATGGTCCTCAGGCATTTTGGGAAAAAGCAGCCTCACTTAGATTGTTTCCATTTTTTGGGCTACTTTGAATAGTGTTGCAATAAACACGGGAGGAAAAATATCTCTTTAAATACTGATCTAATTTCACTTGGGATGGATATACCCAGTAGTGAGATTGGTGGATCATAGAGCAGATCTATTTTGAGTTTGAGATAGTTACATACTGTTTTCCACATTTGCTGCATTTATTCAATGTGTTTAAGGGTTCCCTGTTCTTCATAACTTCTCTAACTTTTTTTTTGTTATAATAACCATTCCAACTAGAGTTAGATGATTTCATTTTGGGTTTAATTTGCATTTCTCTGATGATTAGGGATGTTGAGGGGTTTTTTTTTCTTCACATGTTTTGGTTACTTGTATATCTTTTAAGAAATGTTAACTCAGGTCTCTTGTTCATTTTTAATCAAAAAATACTTTTTGCATTTTGGCTATGACATTGAGTTTCTTATATATTTTGGATTTTAATTTCTTTTTGAAGTACCATTTGCCAATATTTTCTCTAATTACATTAATTGTATTTTTTCTTTGTTGATTGTTTCCATTGCTGCACAGAATTATTTTTTAGCTAGATATAGTCTCAGCTATTTTTGTTTCTGTTTCTTTTGTTTTTGAGGTTATATCCAAAAATCATCACCCAGACTGTTATCAATAACGTTGTACCCTATGTTTTCTAATAGTTTTATAGTTTCAGTCCTTAAATTTAAATCTTTGATCTATTTTGACTTATTTTTATAAATGAAGAGAGACTGGGTTCTAATTTCATTTTTTGCCTGTAACTATCCAGTTACACTAGCAAATTTACTAAACAATTGTTATTTTTTCTGCTGTGTGTTTTTAGCATCTTTGTCAAAAATTATGTGACCATGAATGTGTGCATTGATTTCTGGGCTCTATTTTGTTTTGTTTACTACAGCATTTTAGTGTATTTAAAATCAGGGTACATGGTGCCCCTATCTTTGCTCTGTTTGCTTAAGAAAGATTTGGCTATTTGGGATCTTTTGTGTTTTCACAGATTTTTAGATTTTTTAAATGTCTTTGAGGAATGCCACTTAAAAAAAATAAGGTTTGCATTGAAAATTTAGATTGTCTTTGATAGTATAAATACTTTAACTTTTTAAAAAATCTTTGAATGTGGAGAGTCTTTCCATTTTCTTTGTATCTTCCTCAGTTTCTTTCAGCAATGTTTTATAGTTTTTATAAGAGAAGTCTTCTGTCTTTATGGATAATTTTATTCCTTTTTTTGTGTATCATCACAAGGATTTTAAAATTTCTTTTTACTAGTGTGCTATTAGTGCATAGAAATCATATTGCTTTCATGAGTTGATTTGTATCCCCCAACTTTATTAAATTCATAAACTGACTAACATTATTTTGATGGAGTCCTTAGGTTTCTCTCTGTAAAATCATATTATCTATAAATAAGGACAGTTTAGCTTCCTTCCCAGTTTATTTTTTTTTCTCTTGCCTGATTAACCTAAACATTCATGATCAGATGAATGGATAGAATATTTCAAATAAGCCAGGTGTGATGGTGTGAGCCTGTAGTCTTAACATTCTGGATGGCTGAGGCAAGAGGATTACAATTTAGAGCCCAAGCTGGACAACATAGCAGTTTAGCCAGATCCTGTCTCAAAATCAAAGCCAAAGTCCCATTCCATAGGTGCCCCTTCCTCACTTCCCGGTCCTGGTCCACAACACACACCAGCAAGCTTCACCCTGGGAACCCCCAATTCCAACAAGTTGACACAGTCTTTCAAGGTCAGACCCCAGATATCTGCACCTTCTAGCCAGACTACCTTTGAAGGACACTCAAGATCCAAACCATAGCAAGTGCTTAGAGAAAATCTTTGATATCACTAATTTTATTACCTATTTCTTCCTTAAAAAATTACATGCTGTTGCAGCTATGCGCTGCCTTAGGGGGTCGTCATGCTCTTCGGTTCTGCTGCTTTTAGTTCTCATCTCCTTAATGAATTTTTTACCTTCATCTTTTAAGACATCATCACCATCATACTCTTTCTCCTGCTCATCTCGGGGAAGTCATTCACTGCACATATTTCCTTCTTTTTCTGCAAAACACTTTATTTCTATGTAATTTTTATGATTTATATCCTGTAAATAAGTAATTATTTACCCTCAGTAAGTAAACATTTATCACTCTTCCTGTTTCCTTCCTTCTCTGTATCTGTGCAGTTTATTTTATTCTTCAAATCTGTACAGCTCCTTCTGGGCTGTTGTCATTCTTACCTCCTGTGGTCAGACATCCTGCACACACACACGTTCTGTTTGTCGTTGATAGAACTAATCCAATAAACTTCCTTGAATTTTATGGAAAATTATCTTACAGAAGCTTGGAAAAAAATTCTCAAAAGCAGTTATCATGACTTAGGCTCTTCGTTTTATCAAAACATTTCTACCTACATTCTAGAACTTATTAAAAATGATGAGTCCCCACTCTTGAGTGACAGGCAGGAATGATTGTCAGTGAGTATTCTTCATCTGCTCTTGTATCCTCAGCCTCACAGTGCTAAAAATCTATAAAGGTGTGGAGAATGAGCCTACACCAAAATGAGTCTGGCCATGACA
Source organism: Ctenodactylus gundi (assembly GCA_004027205.1). Taxonomy (NCBI): domain Eukaryota; kingdom Metazoa; phylum Chordata; class Mammalia; order Rodentia; family Ctenodactylidae; genus Ctenodactylus; species Ctenodactylus gundi. The sequence continues at coordinate 159,451 of PVKB01001934.1, forward strand.
GTCACCACAGTAGGGTTCGCAAGTGTGTTTTTGCCACTCCAAATTCCCTTTGAATGACATTCTCAATCTTAGGTACAGTGTACTCCCAGACCCATCCATTTCTTCAGACTTTTGGACTGAGATCTAAAGATGCATTTTCAAGAGGATATGATGGCCCAGTACTATGGTTTGGATCTGAAATATCCTCCAAAAGTCTCATGTTTTCTGATGTTATGAATTATCTGTGGAACCGCGTGCTGTTAGGAGATGGGGCTCTCGTCTGGAGGGGTAGATTATGGGCATGTGCTGGGTTACAGGTGTTAGATAAAGTTGTAGTGGAAGAAAAGTATGTGGTATATTATAGATTACAGGTATGTATGGTGGGGTAGGGGCTTAAACCTGGAAGGGGTGAAACACTGAGGCTGGACCTGGAATGGGTAGATCATGGGACATGCTGTTTCCTCTCTTCCTTCTGGGACTTAGCTTCCTGTTTGCAATGCTGTAAGGAGCTACTTTGGCTGTGCCTCCACCATGTGCTTTCACCATTTCTGATCAGCCACAGATGGACCTTCCGAAACTGTGAGCTAAAATTAGACCTTTCCTCCTTGATTGGTACATGTCAAGTATTTTTTCCACAGAAATGCAAAAGTAACTAAGAAACCTAGCAAGCTAGGTTGACATTCAGTTTCTGGGTTTTAACACTTCCTGACCTCGAGCAAGTCATTTAATTTTTTCTATGTATCATTTTTTAATCTTAAAACAGAATTGGTGTTACTAATGTACGCTATGGGGTTGCCTTAGGAGAACAAAAAATAAAGAAAAAGAAAGAAAAAGAAAACCCCATTGAAATAACAGTATTTCTGAGGTGAGAAGAACAGTGTTTAAATCTTACGTCTCTCAAATTTGTTTTCTAAAAATCTCTCTGATAAATTTGAGCAGGCACTCCAAAGAAATAAAGGGAGGATCTATAACAGAAAGTTTTGAAGGGCTATGCAAACTGATGTTGGTACTGGAAATGAATCCTACCCTCTTGCATTCTGATTAAATGTTCTTTCTGTGAGAAAACCCTGCCTCATAAAAGGTGCCCTTAAATATTTAAAGAACTGCTGTCACCTTCCTCTTTTCTTTGATACATTTTATAGAAGCTTTTCTTGTGTTAACCATTTATGTCCAAGGGAAAAAACATTGTTCGTGGTTTCCATCTGGAATCTAAGAATCTTTTTCTGTAATGGATACTTCACCATATAATTTTTTTAACAGAGAATGAAATTCAAATACAAATAACTAAATCATTCTACTCATTTTGTGTATTAACACCAAACCTAGCATATATTATTATCGGTCTCTTTTTTGGAGAAATGCAAATGAATAAGTATTTTTCAACCTCCTATATGTATACCTTAATACTAAGAGCTACACTAGAAAAGAGTCAACAGTACATGATTCTTGAACTCATGGAGTCAATTCATTGCAAGAGTTTATAACTTATTAATAGCTCTGGAAGCACGTTTATTAACATCTGAAGTAAAGGCACCAGATATACCCTCACAAAGTGGCCTAAGGCATCAAATATTCTACTATTCAGGGACATAGCAGTCATCAGGGAAAATTTTTGTGCATTATGGATCTGTTAAGACTATAGGTGTGTACATCCTTTGAAAAGTTAAAAACATATACTTTCAAAGTTACAAGGTGAATATATAAAGGTTTGAGTGTATTTTCATTGTGTTTTGACAGCAGGAAATCCTAGAAACGCTTTGATCAGTGACGCCTAAACAGCTACCATCACTTAGAAAAATTTGGGTGCGATTTTTCAGTGCCACAGTCCTGAGTCCCTGGAGAATACCTATATGTAATAAATGTGAAAAGACAGGTTTTGATAGTGAAAAAAAGGTCTGTATAAAGCTTCCTTTCACGTCACAGACTGTCACAAATTTCAACAGTCACCATTCTCCAACAACCTTTTGATAACCTAAAACGGCTATTGTGTTCTCCTTTACTCCCTTTACTCAAAAACGAAGCAATGTATTTCTTTGAGGAAATTTTATCAACAAAGTCAGTATAAGAAATATATAGTCTCTTCCTTATGAAATGAATTTGGCATTTTCTTTTGGCATTATTTTTGAAGTAGACAATATATTGGCAACTGCTTTTGTTTAAAACTCTGTGATTTTTGGAGAAACACGTCTCAGAATGTTTAATTCAGTGATACAAAAGGCACTAATGAAATATGCATGTATGAATTTTATATCATATTAGTTCCTTCTTTCTTGGAATCTGAATAAAAGCCAAACATCTGGATTATGTTTGAAAAGCCTGAATTTTCAATTTTCAGAGAGATTCGATCTATTTTGACATTGCACACTTAGCCTTCACATTTACAGTGTGCTATTAACATTACTCGCAATTGTAGGGGAAAACTACAGATTTAAACAAATGTAGTGCCTTCTACTACTAAAAATGTATGTGTATTTGAAATGGTTGCTGCTGTACAGCCATATACTCCATTAATTTAGGCTTCATCAGCATTTCCATTATGGATACCTTCACAGGCCTATAATTCAGCTATGAAGATATGGATAAACTTTGGTGCATAAAATCGCCAATGACTCTGTGACTGGGCTGTGGGGTAATTCAGCACTTAAAGCACTTGCCTAGCAAGCTTAAGGACATGAATTTGGTTTCCCTGTACACCTGAAATCTCATAACTTGGGAGGGTAACATAAGAAGATTACTATGAGTTCAAGGTCTTCTTAGGCTACACAGTGAGTTCAGGACCAGCATAGATTACACAGTGAGAGCCTTTCTCAAAACACACACACACACACACACACACACACACACACACACAATATATATATGAGTAATTTAGTGTTTTCTGAAAATCTCAAATGTTCAAAATACTCCCATGTCATCCAAAGAAGACAAGGCACTCAACTTGGAGAGTTTATTCTTCAGATTTATAGGAAAAAGTAGCAAGATTCCTATTTTTATAAATATTTGGGTAGATTTTAATAGCTAGATTTAAGTCAAGTAAATATTTGTGGTCTACTCATTTACTCAGGAATAAAGATATAAATGTTTTATCTCATTTTGTTATCAGAGTTTATTTAATAGGGCACAGTCAGTCAAATTTTAGGAGGTGAGGCAAGAAGTGTTATGTATACACAAAAGTTTTGTTTGAAGTATGGCAATGGTAAACCTTCAGGGGGTTTTAATTTAGAAACTTAAAATCTTCCTAGCTTTCTTATTGTGTATATTAGGTGAAATTATTGTTTGCTAAATGAAGAGAATAGCTAAAGTCTAAATTTTTCCTTTTAAATTCTGATTTTGCCTGATCTAAGAAAATCCATTAAATTATATAGGGCCCAGTTTGACTAAATACATGTACTTCAAGCTGTTTGTTTTAGGTGGGGATATAAAACAAAAGAAATGTTACTTTAAAGTAGAATCTTTTTGAAATGTGAAAACTGACATTTTAACATTAATTTCTATTTTTTTTAAAAAAACTCTTTCCTACCCTGCGTCACATACTCTAACAGATAGCACATAATTGTATTACCATTCTTACTATGTGCTGACATGACATTACTACAGCTCTGATATGGTACATCGTAATGAAATCATAATTAGAGCAGTCATGATGTATTATAGCAATCCTACACATCATCATTGAAGAATATTGAAATGCACAGAAAACCCATTGAGATGTGTAGATTTTGAATATCTTAATAATATAGTGCAATCACAAATGCTTGTGGTAGCAAGGCTTACAACTTGCCTTAGGTTTTTGTTAGAGCAGATATGACATACATAGATAGATAGATAGATAGATAGATAGATAGGATATTTTGAAAGTAGCTTCTGGAAATGTGTTTTAAAAAACCTGTACCCTTTGCAAAGATCTAGCTTAAATAATGACCTAACTGCCTAAACTCTCTAGTGAAGTTTTCTACAATATAATTATCAAATGAAAGGACTTAGAAGGCCTCATTCAATACTTCCAATTCAGTGAAATACTTCTGTAAAATAGGATAGGAAGACAGTTTTGAAATTTCGTGAACTTCGATCTTTTTCTTTTTGGTTCTCTGTGTTTTCTTTTGATCTTAGGTTGTATTCCTTACATTGTTGGCACTTGTGTCTTCGCTCCACTATTGTTCACTTGAATTTTTCTTCATTCAAATCTTCTATCTGTGTCTTGTTTTAACAAGTGATTACTTCTTAATTTGGTGTTTTCCAGTCTCTACATTTCTTTTACATATAAGAGAAGATCATATGGCTGATCAGGTAAATGTAGGCCCAAAGATGCTCATTTTTCTAAAACAGAGAGGAACCTTAGACTCTATCTCCCAGGCCAATCTTCATTATTTTTTATTATCCTATTCAATATTCCACCCAGGTGGATTTCTGCCCTTTGCCTAAACACCTTTGGTGAATGAGAACTCATTGTCTTCCGTGCTGTTTCTACTTGTTCTTAGTTTTTGATCCCAGACTCTGAGGTTAGATGGGACAGAATAATATTTTCTTTGTAAGAGAGTTCTCTAAACATTCAGTCTATCAACAAATCCCTCTTTCTGCTTCCCCCCTCTAATCTATCCACCCCTTGACTGAAGCCCCCTGGCTCTTTCTGTGGTTTTCCATTTGGGGAAGTGTCAAATCTCCCTTCCATAAATAATCTCCTTTGGACATCTAATACATTATCTTGGCTTTGTATCCATCCCCACTCTAGCCACAATTGTTTTCATTTTTCCTTTTCTATGTCTACCTCTAGTTGTTTATTATTGACTCACACTGAACCTCAATGCAATTAAAGCCTAGACCCCTCCATTTTTAAGCTAGGTTTTACATTTTTTAATCATATCATTAGGATGAGGGTAATTATTTGTCATGCTTGACATTTATCATTATTCTTTCTTGCGTTTTATTTTATTATGTCAGCATGTTTTGTTCCTTTTAGAGTTTAGAATTATCACCTCAGTTAGACATTGAATTAGTTGCTTTTGGTTTCAGAAATTCAGATCCAAGTCAAAGACACAGTTTCTCTTGTATAGTCTAATTTTTTAACATAACATAAAACTATGAGATACCATATAAAAATAGCACTTTTAGCCTTGCTTTACAAACATAGCGGGCTATGCTAAACCATATTACCACATGGGACTAGATGCGATAACTACTTATAAGTGTACCATATGCTCTCTCACCTGACACGGGTTCCACTTATATATCTTGTCACTGTGATCAGCTATTAGTAGTAATCACATTTATGCATTACTTTTCATAAGATAAAAGAGTTCTTTTTCCACGGTACTAGCAATAGTTAGAATATGAATGACAGTAGAGAACTTATTATTAACACCTCTCAGTCCATGAGCATATATTAATTATTCAGGAATTTTGCTAGTAATATTAACCATTGGTAGTTTAGAATCAGTCATGATGGGAATATTTATGCCAGGGTAATTGCCAATCACTGCAAATTGTATCAAACTTTTTACTTTGTGCTTATGAAAATCTAATATGTACTTAATATGTATGTGTGTGCATGCACACATGCTCACATGTGTGTACGTGTATGATTCATGAATTCATATTTTTTCTGTAGGGATTTAAGTCAGATTTTGGGTATATTTTGCTAGCCATTTAATTGTGTTTAAAATCTGGTCAGCAGTGAAGTAAATAACTGGTAGTGTTGCAATATTACATTGAGAAGGTAATAGGATTGAATTTCTACACTAGTTGACACTCAATTAAAATTTTCATATATCCAGTGAGTTAGCATGTCCCCCCCCCCCCCCCGGCAACTAGAAAAAAAGTCTTCCAATGCTCTCCTAATAAGGTGATCACTTCAAAACAGGCAAGATGTGTAATAGAGTTAAATCAGGACTAAATGCTTTAACTAACTAAAACTTGAGAGTGGCTTATCAAATACAGATTGAAAGCAAGAAATAGAAGAGAAACCACATGGGATGTTTCTTCCCTAAACTCCACTATTTTTTTTTTTCATTAAGACTGGAGGAAAAATAGCACACTAAAACCTCCTTACAGAATTACTGTCGTAGCCCAGTAGATCTATGGGGTTTGTTCAGCTAAAAGCCAGAGCAGACGCTATAATGCCATGATGTAATCTTGGCTTTGTGTCATTTATATTCAACTTAAAAAAACCCCACAATTTTCCTGAATAGATAGACTGACAACAATATTGTTCGTTTAGTTTTTATTTGGATTCTTTCCAAATGTTTCACATGCCTTCACAGTAACACATCATGCCTGCTTATGTTCTTTTGCCTGATTTCTAAAGTTTTCTCCTTTTACTAGCTTTCTGTTTTTCTTTTAAGGTCTCATTTATGTTTGTAAAACTAACCAGCTCCACCACAAAATTAGGATGTATCTTGCAGAGAGCATTCATTTTACTTTTTGCATATTTTTCCCGAGGTCATGTCAAGGTTAGTTTGAATTCCATCCTACATTAAGACTTCTTTCACAGCTATTTAGCTCGGCAGCCTACTCCCCGCTGGGGTCTGCCCCTTGGGCACGTCAAAGCTTCAGACCTGACAAATCACACGCAGATGAAGCTGTACAGTTTTTTAAACAGTTTCATCAGTAACTTTTTTTCTCTTTCACTATCCCCTTTCATGGTAAGATTCTTTTTTTTTTGCCTCTGAATTATCATTTCAGGAGTAGTTGATTTCTCTTTGAGGCAGCTTAGTTTTACATCAGAGTGGCAAACTAACAGTAGTGTTTATTTTACAGAATAGTATATTAGTAATCTTTTAGTTGCCAGCACTACAGACCTATAGACCATTTTTGACTAGTAAGACTAATTGCATTATTAAAATCTGTTTCTAGCAAGTAATTTCTTGTTGGACCATAACAAGAGTTTTTGTAATCAGAAAAAAGTCAACCATAAAAATGCATCCAGTTTATAACTTATTATGATTGCACTGGGAAGGTTTCCCAAATAGTTAATAATGCGCTGTTATCTGAATTTTTTGCAAATTGTGAAACTAATGGTGGTACTCCATTTCCTCTTTAATTGATGAAGTTAGAGTGCTTGGTTGCTAATGAGCGTATTAGCAAATAATGTCCGCCTTTACTTGCTGAGGTAGATTGGTGTTTTTAAAAGGTAGCTTCCTGTTCTTACTTTCCCAGTGTGGATATATTGACTGCCCCGAATTACTAGATGGTGTGAGTATTGCTGCAGTCTCGTTAGCAGTGTGAAGCCATCAGATTGTGGTTTTCTAGCTCTCCCACTAGAAAAGAGTTAGTGTCCTTTATAAACCATAGGCTTTTCATTATATTTTTATTTAGGACACACATATTTGATGATTCTTAACTGCAGACTAAGCTGAAACTTAAAAATGAGGAAGAAAAATAGTACATAGAAGAGTCTCCTTCTCCAGCCCTGTTTTACAGTTAGCTCAGCATGAAAGTACCCAGTGAAGGTTCTATAAAAGGTTGCTTGGTTGAAACTAATTAAAGACAGGTCCAAATAGAAAAAGAAAAGAAAAGGGGATCAAAGGCAATGCATTAGGTGGCAGGGTATTTGGGGACATTTTGCTAAATTTTTGTAATTCTGCTCCAACAACATGCTGAATTCTACAAATGACCATTTTTGGGCCATATTTTCAGATCAGTGTTATTTTTGCAATAAGATATATGTCAACAGGCAAACATCTTGAAGAAATCATTTCAGCACCGGCACATTAACACATTATGGTGAAAAGAGAGGCTTGTGCTTTTCACGCAGTGCATTTCAGTCTTCAATTAATGTGAAAGCACCACAATGCCTATGCAACTTCTCTTGCCTAGTGGAGCACCATTTATCATTGCAGTTTTACATTGACCTTGACACCCACTTCATTAGAATAAAGATTGTCTACCATTTAGGTTACATTGTTCCTCTGCACAGAGACCCCATGCAAATTTCTGTTCAGATAGAGGAGCTGCGAGGCTGTCAGAGGTCATCTGCATTAAATGATTGCAGCCATTTTCCAACTGCTTCTTTTCATTCTACTCAATTCAGGCTAGGAGGATCAATCAAGTCCTCTGCCTGAAACAGTGGGACTGCTGGGAATGTAACTGTTTTTGGTAGTAGTGGTTATGCCCTAAACAGTATTAAATATTTAATATAAACTCATTAAAGGTTTTACAGAGGCTTCAGAAGAATATCAAGTTTACAGACATATTTAAGCAGCTGAAGAACCTTTTCTAATAAATGGAATAATTATGATCTATTTTATAATTTTGGAGGGTAAAAGTTTAATATTTCTTCAACTTATTTTCATATCTTTCCTGTAGGAGGTATTTCTTTTTCTCACTCTTGACATGGGTTCGGAAAGGAGGAGACAGACAGACTCTGTGTTCTCATGCAGTGTTTTCCATGAAATTAACGTTAAAAGTTTTCAGTTAATGGTGGTTGTATTTTTATTTTATAACAGTAAATTCTGATCTGGCAATATTTGGTTTAAAGTTCTTAGACCTATTTTTTCTTCGTAAAAGAAATGATTGGAAAAGTAAGTTGCCGAGTCCCCTACTTAAGTTTCCTGAGTGATATAATTGGAATTAAATTATTAATGGGAGATACTTTTAAAAAGATTGTTTTATGATCTTCTATTAGGGAATTTGCAATTCATTTTAATATTTGTAGTTTGATTTATATTAAAGATAATGCAATCTATGTCCAATTAACAATACATGGCCAATGTAATGTGATTTCCTGATCATGCAAATGGAATAAGCTAGGAGAGGGGGGAAACTTAATTCTTAACCTCAGATGTAATTTGCTGTGCGAGTTCTGGCAATTTTAAATGACATTGCACTTTTTAATTTTTCCAAAGGCTCAGCAGCAAATTTATCCCAATCAAGGAAGCCTATTATTAATTTACAAGGACAATTGTAGGAGTCTTTATAATTTATCCATGCAATTATTCACCATAAATTCTAATGGTAAAATACAAGGAGTTTGCAAGAAATAACAACTATTGTTTGCCTTGGACTTGAACTCTTTTCTTCCGTCCTGAACATCTTCTCCAAGTATTGGTGATACTGATTCCTTGTGAAGCATCACATGCTTTGTGGGATGCTGGACACTGGTCTTCTAAAAATGTGGGGCAAGACAGGAGCTGCTGCAAAGGCAACAGAGGCTCTGAGAGCACAGCTGAGCTGTGGACTCTGGACTTTCGTATAAAAGACTCTTTGTTCCTTGCTGAATGGCATTAGGCATGGGCTCGCTGAGGGGCCACCATGAAGCCTCCAGTGAGGAGGGCAAACAGTGGCCAGAGAACACTGTGAGAGTCACAGACAGACACGTCTTGGCATTTCTGTGCTAAGGTGCTTATTTTCACACACAATTTTGCCAATGGTTTTGTTTCTGGGTATGTTCTGTGTATGTGCTGTCTTGATGGTAAGCTAAAATACATTTTACTTTCTCAGTGTGTTTTTATATTCTATCTACCTAGCATGCGTGTATGGGGAAGGTGGTCATAGCACATACACAGGTGTTTGAGATGCTAATTTGTGCAAGTGAAGAGAGGCAAACTTGTCATTCTTATAACTAGATCATTTCTCTTTTTTAAAAATTCTGACTAATATACAGTCACGTGAAGCCCAGTTAAGAGTGGTATGTCATATGATATAAATTCTTAAACTCAGAAGACACAGAATTGGATAGCCCTATTCTAGTAATTGAGAAAATTATTTGGCTTAATTCTCGTGTTTCTTGTAGCCAGAGCTTCTCTCTCTCCTCAGCAATGTCTGGTCTCTTTTCAGCATAACCAACAGAAGCACCATACAAAAGTCTTACAATGGATGTCTTAATCTCTCCGTGTGCTTTTAGAGCATTATTTTGAATTCCATCATGCTGCCTTTTTTCTTCCCTCTTCTGAAGTTTTATTACAACAGCAGAATTCCCAGGGAGCTTTGGGGGCAAGGTTCACATAATATAGCCCTGAAGTTTTGCTTAGGTGGAAGCCTTCCCCCAATCCTGGACATCTTTTGATGATCTTTCTATTTCAAAAAGATTCACTGGCTAGAGTCTTACAGCATTAGCTGTATATAGTTTATTTTTTTTATTTACTAGACAGTGAGCATCTACAACCCTTTCATGATGCTTTCTTTCTCTGACCTCACAGTGACAAGGCATCTTGTTCTTTAACATTGAGAGAGGCAGAAAAATGCTGGAGTTGCTCAATGTGTGCCTTCTATACCAGTTTCAAAATGGCTTATTCTTCTGGTTTCCATGGTGACAATTAACACTGTTTCAAGGCATTGTTCCAGTCTCCATTTGGGCAGAATTTTCGGTGTGATTTTCAACAAAAAAAAAGAAAGAAAAAAAAAGAAAAAGAAAAAATGGGGGGGGGGTGGGGGCTGTTTAAGGGAAAAGCCTTTAACAGAACTGTCAAAAAAGTTATCTCAATCAAGTTTGCACACATTTGTTTCTAACTATGTTTATTTTAGAAATCCCTATTTAATTTTTAGTATGTTTATTTAAAAAATAAAGTCCCATTAAGAATTTTATAAAAACTTTATTACTTAGTAGTGAAAACTGAGAGCTACTATTCGTGTTTTTTTTTAAACTTTTCTTTATAGTTACAAATGCAGAAATAGCATTTAGGATAGCACTGACCCCTGTCTTTCATATAGATTATTCTCAAATCTATTAGGAGGACTCATTAGTTAAAACTGAATTGGCCAGGCAAATACACTTAATAATGTAAATATGCTCTTTCAATCGAGTATACTTTATTTTTGACTAGACAGGGCGACCCACAGCAGGTGCTGTGGGGAAATTAAATATTGGATGCTTATTTACCTTAGAACTCAAGAAAAGCCATCTGACTTTAACTTTGCTAATCTCATTTTTGTCTGTTGAAGAGTCGTCTATATCATAACATCCCAAGACTATAGGAAACAATGAGGCAGCCTCTGCTCATTTACTGCTGTGGTGGAAAGAATATGAAGATTAAATTATCTTTTCACCACAGGATCAAGTACCCTGGTTGATAGAATGATTGGAAACAGATAGAGCTAGGAGTTGATTCTCCCTGTGTAGTGCTTCAAAAAATGTTAGAAAAGAACAAAAACATATAACAGCAGCAAAAATATGACCTTTTTGTACTATTTCATATTTAGCATAGGGCCCTAAATCATATAATTTTCAACCTTGGAAGTGCTTAAAAATTGAAATAATTATTTTCATCTTAAATTATATAAATCCTACTACCTTTCATTCACATACAAATCCACCCAACAATTGACTAGATTCTTTTAGCTTTTATATTTTAAAGACGTTGTCCACTGAACATATCTTTGATCAGTGTGCTTGTGGAGTGGACTCTGGTGACAAGGAAAGCACATGTTAAAAACAAACTTTTAAAAAAAAGTAATAACTTTTTGAAAACCCTTACTATAACTACCATATTTCGCAAAGAAAATTGTGTCTCCAATTAAATTAATTGATTTTTATGTTTTTGTTATTATAACTGTGATTTTATGGGACATATTTAAACTATCTTTTCTTGACATGTTCTTTTAAAAATTGTAGTAAAGAGATAAGATTTTACTGTTGTAAGTAAGCGTGATAATTAGTAGAGGCTGTGTAGGTGCTATAGCCAGAGGATTCACACTGTTTATTAATGGACAAGGTATGAGGAAAAGATTTCAATACAAGTCTTCTGGCCGGCCAAAGTACTAGTTGCCCAAATGGTATGACAACATCTTACCAAATTACTAAATCTTCCATGGGAATTTGATGACACAAAACAGATCAACCTTTCCTCCAGGCACTATTCTGGCAAATAAAACACTATCTAGTTTTCTAGTATACTTTCTGAGTTTTGAATCCAGAAAACTCAAGTGGACAGTGTGTTTTCTGTGTTGGAATAATGTGGCCTTGGTAATTACCTGCTGTTAGAAAATGCAGTCCGTACTTCCCATGTATCACAGGCCAAATTCTGAAAGCACTCTAAAGCAACCCTTGATTTTTCTTACTATGCATATTCATGATATTTTAGAAACTCTTACTCCCTGATCAACATTCATTAATAATATGAAATGCTTTAAATCACCTCATTTAAAACATTTTGTTCTGTGATCCACAAATGACTAACATTTGGAGAAGTTTACATAATACAAATGATGTGCATGTTTAGTATAAATGAAAGATTAAAATATGAAACTAAAAGTATGCAAACATATGCACACAAACACTGAAGATCTATTAACTGAAACAGTGATTTCATACCTTCTTTGCCTTGAAGCTGTTTCTAATTGTGTTCTAGTTTGGGATTTTGTATAATATCATATTTTTGAGGTGAATATTACCCAAGTGCTTGGGAATGTTTTGAGCTTGCTAATTAGTGCTTCTTAGCGCAGACAAAATTTGTTCTTACTAGAACTGATGAGAATGTTCACCTTAAGATAACCTTGCTCCATTAGGACAAGGGAGCAATGCTACTATGGAACTCAATACCCGGTTTTGGAGCTTCAGATAAAAAAGTTTTGGAATTGCCAAAATGTTTTGAAAATGTGCTAAAATGTAAAAATATGCTTAATATGTTATACAGAATATAATTTTTCATATCAGAGGTATTGTTACCTTTCAGAAGTATAGTGAAAGTTATTTATAGCTGTCCCTGAGACTTTCTAACTACAGCTGTATCCAAATAGAGTATTTGAGGAGAATAAGTACAGTAACTGTCATATTAAACAGCCCTTACATTATCTGCAGCAACACTTTTAGGAGAGACACATCTGACAGTTGAATGCAATGCTTATTGTATAATTTAGGATAGAATGTGTAGTTAAAATAGTGTTCTATAATCAACTGATATTTGGAGACAATTTTATAGTAATCAATGAAGAATTATAGACTGTTTTTCTCTTCTTCTGTCTATATGTACCTCTTCTCTAAGTCCACATAGAGTTTTTAAGTAAAAGGGAAAAAAGAGAAAAAAAAGAAAAAACTGCTAATTGGGAATTCAGGGAACTTACAAGATGATAAAGAAATCACATATATTTATGAGTAATTTATTTGAAGTCCTCTGAGATTGGTCCCTTGGGGACCAAGAAGAAAAATTGGCAGTGTTCCCAAGCCAAATACTGACCAAAATTAACAGGAGTATTAAATCTTTTCATACCCAATACTTTCTTATTTGGACTATTTTAAAGATCAAATGTATATGTAGACTAGTTTTAAAACACACTAATCTTTGCCAACTCAGCACCCTCAGATGTTAGTGTATGCGATACCTTTTTATACAGTTCTTATTGAATGCTGGTCTACCACCCTGTCTCTTGTTTTAAATTTTATTTTGAGGCCGGACTAGAACTTTCTACATCCTTTTTCAACCTCTCTAACAGCTCCAATTACAAGTGCATGCCACCACAACTTATTATAGTAATATGTAGTTTTTTATATTTCTAGCAATATTCTTTAACCATTTATATACTTTTTGGTTTGACCTCTCATTAAATTTTATTGAAAACAAAAACTTTTATGTTCACAAACCTTATGAACTCCACTCAGAGGTTTTCTGAGAACACCTTACTCCCTAATGATTTCTTTCTCTCTTTCCATTTTAGCGATACAGTGTGGAAATGTCCATCAGACACCTGAAAAAGAAAGAGCTGCTTAGTAAGGTTGAAGCTTTGAAGAAAGGTGGCGTTTTACTACCAAATGATCTCCTTGAAAAAGTGGATTCAATTAATGAAAAATGGGAACTGCTTGGGGTATTTGCATTTTTATTACTGTTTGTAGGTTATATGTACATTTTTTGTGTAGTAAAGTACTCTATCTGTCTGATTTCTAATTTGAGGCACAAATATCTCTCTCTTTCAATTCACTACCTACATTTCAAACAAGCTATTCATGCTATTATGGGGAAAACACTGCTTTTCCTCTTTTGTTGATTTTTTTTAAAAAAATATCTGAGCTTGTCTTCTCTCAGATTTTAATAATTTCTACTCTTTAATACATAAAAATGTAAATAAAATATGCCATGCATTATAGGTATGCACCAAGTCAACTATAATACAGTATATCTGATATATACTGACTGTCATGCTTGAATGAATGTTAATAGAATTTATTCAGAAGGTACATGTTAGAGACATCCACTGTTTAACTATTTACTGTACCCTTAAGATGAAAAGTGGAGTTGTCACTACAGCTTTCAAGTCACACTAAAGCCACCAAAACAAAGATGCCAATCTGAATTGCAGAATTAAATCACCTTCTGTTCTGTGCCTCGATTTCCAACTCACTTTTACAAAAGAAAAAAAAAAGTTTCATGTAATTCATTTCACGCAATGAAATGGGCTGGGTCTCAGCCAAAGATCTAGGTGCAAGAATCTGGCAAAAAGGCAATGTAGAGATTCCATTACCCAGAGGCCAGGATGGCACTGTGTGGAGGGAGGTCTGTCCTCCTGTTGGGAGACAGCGCGCAGGGAGACGCGTGCCTGTATTTCTTCGTCAGCTTCTTTCCTGAATTGCCTTTACTTCAAATCAGGGGTAAGCTAACCTTGTCAGTTACCTGAATTACTAATCCTAACTGTTAAGTATGGGTGGCGTCAGTTATGGAGCGTAGTTTTTCATGCCTGCCATTTTTTGTGCCTCTTTAAAATATTTTAAAGAAATAATATTCCAAAAATATGTTAAATTAGAAACTCTCCATGTATGTTGATGAGTTGGAGAAATGCCAGTGCTCAGTTTATGCCAAGCCTAATCTAGGGGATTAAAAACTGCAAGTTTAATCCTTAGTTTTATGTAAATTCTCTGCACTCTGCAGTGGGGCTAAGTGATTTTTAAAAATGTTAAAAGTTCTTATTCTACCTATTGTTACATTGCCTTTTGATAAAAAACACTTTATAGCATGATGACTTAAGCCCAAACCTATTACATTCTACAGAATTTATTGATCTCAGTCAGGAGAAATGTAGTTAATGTGACATTTTATAACGTTGTTGACTAAGTAACAACAGCAATTCTATGCACATGATACATAAAATGATTTGTCTGCTTTATGTTTTAATATATCTTTTACTAATCTGATAACTAACAATAATTTTAAGACTGTTTAAAGTGATCTGTGTATATTACTTCCTCAAAAAAAATTTAAAACGCATCATATTGAGCAAACTGCCTAACAATCCTTTATGAATCAGATACCTTAAGAATTGTTGCCAAAAAATAGCATTATGACAAAAAATAGCATTTAAACAATGTGCAGTTTTGTAATGATTTAAAGACAGAGTAGGATGGAGGGAAGATTTTAGTAAAAACCTAAGCCATGCTGACACCACTAGGCATACTGTTTTAATTGGCATGATTACATTTTAATTGGCATGAAAAAATTAAAGGCAAGGATTTTAACTTCTAACAATGGTAAAATAGAGGGATATGGTTTTTAATATTACTTTCATCTAAGGTGAACAGTGCGGAATGGAAATACATTAGAATGAAATGTCAGTGGTGCGTACAGTTTAATCTGTGAAATTTTGTCCCCTGTGCTGCATATTACTCTGTCTCAAT
The DNA here is from genome assembly GCA_004027205.1 of Ctenodactylus gundi. Taxonomy (NCBI): domain Eukaryota; kingdom Metazoa; phylum Chordata; class Mammalia; order Rodentia; family Ctenodactylidae; genus Ctenodactylus; species Ctenodactylus gundi. The sequence continues at coordinate 174,962 of PVKB01001934.1, forward strand.
TGCATATTAAACAACCCTATCAAGGCAGGCATTGGCATCTGCTGTGCTGACACAAATTGTGAATTAAATGAAATTGATGTCCTCTGTCGTATATTTATGAAGACGGACCATTCTCTGAAGTATTCTGTTTATGAAGAATTTATGATTGCAAACTGTTCCAGAACAAAAAAGTGGCAATAAATTCTTTTTTGTGACCCTACCCTCCAAGGGCATTGATTTCACCTCCTGCTGCTACTTTTGTTACAGCATAAAAACAATAACTAAATCTGGATTCCACTGAGAGTCTTCAAATTATCAATATTTGCACCATGAAAATACAAGGGTGTTGCCAAGACAGGGTCTTTTTCTGTTAGGATCTCCTAAAGATGCTATTTACAGAACACTACATAGCAGGTGAATGTTTGGTGACTTAATTTTATTTGTGTTTTAAAGCTTATTTTTATAAGTCTAATTTATCATAGTAGAGTAAATTGGTTCTATCAAGAAAGAAGAAGGAAGGAAGAAAAAAGAATGAATGAATGATCGAATGAATGAAAAAGGAATTCAGCTCCATGGTACCTTCATACTATGGGAGTTAACCTAGATAAGCTTATCACATAGTGAGCTGGGGATTATTTTAAGACATATGTTAGAGTATTTAGCACGCAAAATGCAAAATGAGAAAAATTGTGGGATTGAATAATTTTCAAGTCAAATAAAAATAAAAATCAACAACAGCATCAAAGAGGTTACTTTGCTTTTAAAGCCCTCCTCTGTCATATGGTTTGGGAAATTGTATTCACAAAACAAAAGGAGGAATTAAATTCTCTGCCCAGTCTACTCCTGGCCTCTTTAGTGTATTGATGGAACTCAGATTTCTATTCCTTGAGCATTTACTGCAAAGAACATTTTACTGTAATTTCTTATCATGAGAATCCAAAGGAATTTTTATCTCTGACCACAATGAACTTTTGGATCAAATCTCCTTTCTGTTAAAGGAAAGTATAAGTATATGAAGGTTTCTCAAGAATCCACGGGCAGTCGGGACCATATCCTCCAGCTGAGCATTTGAATCCCAAATGGAAGAAAAAGCTACGTTAAACTGAATGTCAGTAGTGATGTAGGAGGCACGGCTGGACTCCTGCAGGTGGCTGTTATAGTGATAGAGTTTTGGTACCTAAACTAATCTACGTATTTGTTTTTTTGCTGTTTGTGTTTGTTTTGTTTTGTTTTTGCTTGTTTTGTTTCTTTAATCTGATACCTTAGAAAACTCTAGGCGAGAAGCTACAAGACACGTTGCCGAGGCACAGCAGCTCAGGTCCACGAGACCTGCTGTCTCCTGAAAGCGGAAGCCTGGTAAGGCAGCTGGAGGTCAGGATCAAAGAGCTGAAAGGGTGGCTAAGAGATACTGAACTTTTCATCTTCAATTCCTGTTTGAGACAAGAAAAGGAAAGAACAATGAATGCTGAGAAACAACTGCAGTACTTTAAGGTAATAAAATGACCCAATCAAAGTTGATTAAAAGGTTTCTTTATGGTAGACATGAAATATTTATTAAGTACATAGGTGTTATGCCTATGTATATATGTTATCACTGTGCACTTAAAATGTTTCCTTGAACTTAGAGATACCTTCCACATTTCTTGTGCGTACATATGTGCATATATATGTAAAGATGAATATATCATCAAACTTATCAGACACATACTGTGTAGGAGAGTCTCTGCTGTTCACGAGCTTTGTGCAGGGCCTTGGAGCGAGGGCTTCGATAAATTAAAAGCAGATTGACAGACACCAAAGATTATTGGGGAACTTTGAAAGCCCTAAATGTTCTATAACGCGGCTAAAAGCACTTTAAAAATTGATATGATAAAAGCACATGATTTAATTGAAGGCTATTAATACCAACAAAAGTAAACACAATTTTTATATATGAAAGAGTCAGATATTTATGGAGGGAAGTAATAAAGTAAAAGATTTCTACATCATAGGCCTTTTCCACGGAGGGACAATGCCAGCCTTACCAATATAGCTGTTTTCATGTTCATATTTGTGGAATAGTATTCCCCCGGATTGCTTTTTTTCTTTACACAATTATCTGTTTGAAAATAGTGCAATATTTGAATGTTTTCTCTTGTTGTCCAATCTAACCCATATGGGTGGAACCCTCCAATAGGTGTAGTGATTACTTGAGCTCTGGCTGGTGTCTGCCTGAGGGTTGGGTTGTAGAATATGAATGGTGTCAAGAAATCTTCCAGTAAAAAAGATATTAAAGAGGTGAAAGAGGGGGCTAGAGGAATAGCTGTGGTGTTTAAATGCTTGCTTTGCAAGCTCAAGGCCCTAGATTCAGTTCCCTGGTACCACATAAGTTGGGTGTGGTGGCGCATGCCTGTAATTCCAGCGCTTACCATTTCTCCTCAAAGCTTTCCTACTCAGCACTCTGTCAGAGAATTTAGATGCACATGGCTCACCCTCCCTCTATCAGATAGGCAGGTGCATCTCACTCATTGGCATAACTCAGGTGGAGGCAACTTCAAAGGTAAGATCATGGTAATTTCCAATAAGTTATCTGTGTTATATCTCTGAATTGTTTGGGTTAAAAATTTCCTCTTCTGCCATTTAATTGAGACAAAACTGCAAATTGAGTGCAAATATCCTGCCAAGGCCACAGAGTTTTATAATCTAAAATCTTATGGTCAGATGAGTTGCTATCTCATTTCTGCTGTCTCTCCCGCCCAAATCCCACTGCAGGAAGATGAGGTCATCAGATACTTGCCTCTGTGTTATTTAAACTTACTGTGCTCCATTTTGGTAATTACAGAGTAGATGTTGTGAAATATATCTTTTTGTCCATTATTCCTTTACTGGAACTTTACTAATTTGGTTAATGGCTTCAGCTTCGGAATAAGATCAAGTGTCAGCCCAATTATGTGACCCTTGGTTATGGTTTCTGTACCATCCCTGAGCACCTCAATTTTTCCTTCATAAAATGGGCTTCCAATGGTATTTATTTCACAAGGTTATGAGTTTTCATTTGCAAATTATTACTTATATTTTTGTAGTCACGCATGAATAAGAGCTAGAATTCTCTCAATATTATAAGCCCAAAACTGTGACATAATTCTTAGAAAACACAACAGCAAATTTCTTATTAGAATTATTTAATGACCTATTTGCTTATATGTTCTATACTCTGGATTTTTGGTGGGTAGGGTACTAAGGGTTAGCTCATGGCTTTATTCATGCTAGCAAAATGCTTTGCTATATCCTCAGCCATTAGTATAGGCTTTCTGTTTACATTTGCTCTTATTATAGATGGAAGCATTTGTGTTACTTCTAAAGGGCATTAGCTTTAAGCTTTGACTTTGTACAGTGACAGTATCATTATTGGCTGGATTGCAGTAGCAGATTTCAAAGGATTTAAGAAACAGAGTCAGTGACTGAGATATGTATGGACACAGTGAGAGAAAGTCTTCTTTTTTCCATTTACTTGTTCATTTTTTATTTTATTAGTATATGTTTGTGACCTGTAACAATAATACTCATTTTGGGGGATTAGTACAGAGATAAAGCACATTTTGATATTTTTATTATTTATTTTGAGATTAGATCTCACTAAGTTGCTAAGTTGCCCAGGCTAGACTCAAATTTTCAATTCTGCCTCAGCTAGAGTGCTAGGGCATTAGGTGTGCACCTCCATATTCAGCTCTCAAGCATTTTTAATCCCCTTTATCCTCCACCACCTCCTCTTCCCCTTTCCTAGCACCCCTTTTCCTACCCAAGTCTAATTTCTTGCTCCTATAATCTCTAATTCGCTCTTTAAATGAATTATGTGTTGGTTTTTCTCATGTAAAATCATGTGATATTTAATATTTTGTCTGGTTTATTTTATATAATATTATAGTCCCAAGATGTATCCATTTTGCCTACAAATGACTCAAGTTTATCCTTCTTTATGGTTAACTAATAATCCTGTGTGTGTGAGAGAGAGAGAGAGAGAGAGAGAGAGAGAGAGACATTTTCTTTATCCATCCACCTATTGATAGACATTTAGACAGTTTTCATGTTTCCATAATTTAACTGCTGTGATGGTGCTACAATATTAATGTAAGTATGTGTCATTGTAAAATGCTAACCTTAACCCTTTCAGGAATATACGTAGGAGAGGTACAGTTGGGTGCAATGAAATTGCTGTTTTCATTCTTTGAGGAATATTTAAATTATTTCTGTCACTTCTATAGTGTCTATACTGTTTACAGTCCCACCAAACATGAAGAGTTTGTTTCCACACCCTCACCAACATTTATTGTTTTTTGAGTTCTTGATCATAGCTGTCTTACATACTTTTTTTTTTTTGGTCACTGTGACTCAATACCCAACATCCACAACTTAGAGAAGAAAGATTTATTGTAGCTTACAGTTGTCAGTTCTTCAGTGGGTGGCTGGCTGGAAAATGGTAGGATCTCATGCTGGGGCCACTGTTGGAGCTCAAGCTGCCCAAGGGAAAGAAATCTTCACAGCAAGGTGGATCAGACAGACTGGGAAACAGGACAAAACCAGCAAACGTCCCTCCAGGTCGAGTCCTAAGTATCCGCCGCGTCCAGCCAGGCCCCACCTCCCAACCCTGCGCAGTATCCATAGGAACATGAGGCTTTTGTGGAAGCTCCAGATCCATACCACCACAGTAGCCATTTGTACTGGAATAAGATGGAAAATCTTAGTGTTGTTTTCATTTGCATTTCTCTAATATAGAAGGATGCTGAAGACTTTCCTGCCCTTAATAGCCATTTGTGTTTCTTTTGAGAAGTATCTGTCTATTGATTCCAATTGCTGCATTTTTATTTGGGTTTTTTGTTTTCTGGGATCAAATTTTTTGAGTTTCTTCAGTATTTTAAATATTAGACCTGTCTCTCAGGAGGAACTGGCATTTTTCTTTCATTTTGTACGTTGTCTTTTCATTTTGTTACTTATTTTCTACACTGTGCAGAAGCTTTCCAAATAACATACCCCATTTGTTGATTCTTAGAATTATATCTCGTGAAATTAGGGTTCTGTTCTACAGATCCTTATCTATATACTATGTCTTCAAGTGTTTTTTTTTCTGTTTTATTTTCCAGTATTTCTGTTTTTATATCTAGGTCTGGTCCATTTTAGTACAGGATGAGAGATACAGATCTAGATTTATTGTTCTGCAGATGAATGACCAGTTTAGGATTTCAAGTTATATTGCACTGCTACAGTAATAAAATAGCATAATTCTGGCATTAAAAACAGATATGTAAACTAACGGAATAAAGATGCAGTAACAGCCCTCCTATTTGTCAGAGGGGCTAAAAACAAAAACAAAAAAAAAACAACTGTAGAAAAGATGGCCTGTTTAACAAATGGTGCCAGGAAAATGAGTCCTTAGCCATCCACATATGAGATAATTCCTAGCATTCCTTTTTTGCTAAAGTTGCACCATTACCTCTAGTCATTAGAGAAATAGTCACTGAATCTAATTTATTGTTTCCTAATTCATATTTGTGCCTGAAAATAATCATAGAATTCTTGTTTCAAAAGTACAATAAATAACATTGTGTGGTACTTGTTATTGCTCTTGTTTGAAGATATATATATATATATATATATATATATATATATATATATATATATAATTTGAAATATTTTTATTTTTAGTGTTATACTCATTAAACTAAGTACTTTTAAGCTGGAAATAGGCTCAGTGGTAGAGTGCTTCCCTAGCAAGCACAAGGCCCTGGGTTCAATCCCAGCCATCACAAAACCAAAGGAAGAAAAGACTAACTAGCTTCATATGTTCATATGCCACTCTAGGTTGCTGAATCTACTCTAGACAAAAGGTAGCACTTTAACACTAATGCCTACCTATTTTTTGTGTGGTTCCCCAGGCCATTCTGTCCAGGACTTTTTTTCTCTAAGTCTGTCACGATCTTGTGTCTCACATTCATTATTCTCTTGTTCCTTTTTAAAGGAAGAAGTATTTTTGAAATTTAGTTGTTTTTCAGTTTATTGAAAAGAAATTCATGCTAAAAGTTATCCGTTGGCTTCCTTTATATTTATTTACTCTTATAATCTAAGATTCACTCATGTATTTGGGTACAGTTATAATTCCCTTATTTAAAAAACTGTAATAATCCATTCTGAGTATATGTGTATACGTTGCTTAATCCTAATAGCAATTCTATGAGATTCTTACTTGGGTTCTGATTTTACTTTCATGAAACAGACACAAGGAGGTTAAATTTTGTGTGTACAAGTGTGCTTTTAATTAGTGGTAGAAGTCCAGGGCTGTCTGATTCTAAAGTTCATTCTCCAATCCATGCAAAACTCATTCCAATTTTTACTGAGTATTCTTCCATATCAAGTGACTCAAAAAAAGAGGACAGAAGTAAATTTGTTATTTGTAGTAAATGTATCAGGTACTATCTTCAATTAACTGGACTAACTAGCAAAAAGTTTTAGCTATTGAAGGTACGAGCAGAGAACTTTTGTAGTGTAATCAATATAAATTTCTTTATCCTATATAGTATTTTAAATTAAAACTTTTCAAATCTTTGATATTATACAGCCCTGATATTCTTTTTTTCCACTGCTGTGAAAAAAACACCTGAAAAGATTGCCTTGAAGGAGGAAAGATTCATTTGGATTCATGGTTTCAGAGGTTTCAGTTCTTTGTGAGGCAGACACATTGTGGTATAAGGACGCGGCAGATCAAAGCTTACTTCAGAACAGAGAGAAGGAGCCAGGCAAGTAACAATGAGGCAGGGACAAGCTGTACCCCAAGGTTATATGCCCATGATGCTCTTTTTCAAGTGGCCCCAACTCTTAATTTTTTTTTTCCCGTCTCACTGATGCTATCAAGGCATGCCTGGTGGCCTAGCACTGTAATCCCAGCAATCTGAGAAGTTGAGGCAGGAGGATTACAGGTTTGAATTCAGTGTGGGCAACTTAATGACTTAGCAAGACCCTGTCTCAAAATTAAGACTAAAAATTGGTCTAGGGATATAACTTGATCTAAAAGCCCTAATTTTGATCCATAGTATCAAACAAAAAATAAAAATAATGCTACAAATTTCTGAATATATCAATGGATTAGTGTACTGATGAAGTCCTCAATACATCAGCTGTTGGGAAACATTTCATATTCTAATGAAAATAATGGCATTATTTCCTTTCTAAAGTTGATCTGTAGGAGTTTGAACAGACAAAGAGATCTATTGTAGCACCTTTTACTGTTATTAAAGAAAATTGTGTTGAAATACATGTCTTTCATAGCTAGAAGTTTAAGTATTTCCAAGAAAATTTCCATCACTGCCTACTGTACCATTCATCAAGTATTTTATGTCCTGTCACAATCACTGGAAGAGAGGAACCAAATGTTTGTAATACAATAATAATAGTGTGAGGTAGTATTTATAACTTGTCAAATAATAATTGGTAACAATCACATACAGAATTAAAAACTTTTTACTTGCCCCAAATTCATAAAATAGATTTTCTTCCCCTTTCTAAATGATAAAAGAGCTCAGATACAAGAATTATTTAAAAAAATAAAAAACTTTACTTGTGGGAAACTGTTGTACTCATCTGTTTTTGTGGTTTCCCATGTCTTGTGCCATCGTAGGTTATACAGAGGACAGGCTTTACCTACAGGGCTTAACTTTATGATCCTCCATTTGCAAAAATCCTGTACTTTCAAGGAAACTGAATTCTTTCACATGATACCGAGAGCATTGACAAATGAACTGCAGTGACCCATCCAGGAGAATCCGGGAAAAGTGCTGCAAATTAAAAGGCCAGCCCATTATGTTGTAGACAGATGTATATCTCATAGCTGTAGCTCAGTTGGGAATGAGAAAAGCGATCAGGATCTTCAGTTTTCAGAAAAAGAAAAAGAAATGGGGAATGTCTTTTCTTTTTTAAGGCAATAAGTGTGATAAATGTAGGATTAGACGTAAGAGAAATGCCTGTCCATTAAGGAGTTAAAGTTCAGCAAGAAAGGAGAAACAAAGGTATTAACTGAAAACTTTTGTACAGAAATGCAAAAAAATTAACATACTATGACCACAAAGTATGGGACAACATGTCAATGTCTTAAGCCAGCCAGAGAAGAACCCTTTAGAGGTGTGTGTGATTAGCGTCAATGCCATTGGCTAGAAAGCCCTGCTTTTTAATGATGAACCTTCAGAGAGAAAAGAAATATTATTACTTAATCATATGTTTCTTGTATCCCAAAGTAAAATTCATTATTCTAAAGACTCTAAAGTGGGAGAAATTATTTACCACTAACTGAAGAAATCCACAGCACTGGTCTAGGCCTAGAACCAACCTGGGAAGTATGACTTTAAACCCAGCACAAGACTTTGTCATCAAAAAATTGAGTGAATGGAATAGATTTGGTATTCGTGTCAGATTTTAATGCCCCAGATTTACTTACTACTTTGAATTTGACCACCTACTTTTATGCATCTTGCTGTATTAAAATGTACCTGTAATTATCTAAGTTGAAGATTATAGTCACCTTCTTATGTATGTGTGTGTTTATTTTTTCCCATATCTATAAGTGCAAAATTTAAGGTTTACATTGATCTTGAGCATTTTGTGCACATACATATCTTGGCAAGGTGACAAGACCTTCCTTGTTCTCCTTTCAACCCTCCCCCTAACTGCCCCCCTCCCCCATTCCCTTTATTTTTCACTTTAAGTTCCATGAGATAATTGTGATCTGGGTTTCTGATATCAGAGAAACCATTCGATATTTCACCTTCTGCTTATTACTCACTTCAATAAGTATGATGGTCTCAAGTTGCCTCCATTTGCCTACAAAAACCTCCAAGCTGTCGGACTTCATAGATGCATAGCATTCTCTTGTGTATAAATACCACAGTTTGCATATCCATTGATCTGTTGATGGGTATTTTGGTGTCTTCCACATTTTAGCTATTGTTAGTTGTGCTGTTGTGAACCTGGGTATACAGGTATCTCTGTTATGTGTTGTTTTTAATTCTTTTGGGAATATTCCCAGGAGTGGTATCACTGGGTCAAAGGAGATGTTTATTTCCAATCTTTTGAGAAACCTCCATACTGCTTTCCATGGTGGTTGTACCAATTAACATTTCCACCAGCAGTGCAGGAGGGTTCCTTTCTCCCCACAGCCTCACCAGCACTGCTTGCTATTTGAGTTGATGTAGGCCATTCTCTCTGGAGTTAGATGGTATCTTAGCATTGTTTTGATATGTATTTCTCTTATGGCTAGTGATGTTGAGCATTTTTCCTGTATATATTGGCCATTTGAACTTCTTCATGAGTGAACTGCCTCTTCATTTTCCCATTTTTCTATAGGATCCTTGATTTTGGGAGGCTTACTTTTCTTCAGTTCCCTGTATATTCTGGTTATGAGCCTCCTATCTGAGGTGTTGGTGATGAATATTTTTTCCCAGTCTGTTGGTTCTCTTTTTACTGTGTTGATAAATTCCTTTGATGTACAGAAACTTTTTAATTTGACATAATACCATTTGTTGATAATGGGGATAATTTCTTTTGTTTTTGCTGTCTTATTTGCCTACACTATATCTTTTAGATATTTGCCTAAATTGTCTTCTAGGAGGTTCAGTGTTTCACTTTTAATGTCTAGGTCTTTGATCCACTTTGATTTGATTTTGATGCATGGTGACAGGTGTGTCTAGGTGGGCCCATTTTTGAACTATAATATTCATTGTTATATTTATTGTTTTTTCTGTCTACTTATTTCAAATGTTGTATACTATTTGTTTTTATTGAGACATAATATTTATACACTTTTGAGAAATATGACAATTCAGTACTATATTTGGTATACAACGTGTAATCATAAAATCATGCTAATAAGATTTTTCTATCTCTTCAATAATTAGTATTTTATATGTTGGGAATTTCAGACTCTTTTTTTTTCCTAATCAGTTAAGCCATTCATAGATTGTTTTAGCTCAAAAATTACCCTACTATTCTGAAGAAGAACCGGAAGTACTTCCTTTACCTTAACTGAGTTTTGGTGTCCCTTGTTGAATGTCTTTCCATTCCCCCAACTCTTGCCATGCCAAGTCTCATGACCTCTATTCAAGTCCTCTCTTCTACAAGAATAACATATAGTTCTCACAAATGAATAGAACGCATGATACTTGTTTTTGTGTCTAGACTATTTCACTTAACGACCTCTAGTTTCCTTTGTTCCTGTGACTAATGGTGCCTTATTTATGATAGAATATTATTCCATTCTGTGTGTGTATGTGTATATATATATATATATATATATATATATATATATATATATCACATTTCTTTATCCATTTATCCACTGAAGGTCAATTCCATATGTTAGCTAATATAAATAATGTTGTAGTAAGCATGGAAGTGCAAATAACTCTTCGGTATAAAAAGTTCATCTTTTTTGGATATGTCTATTTTTCTTATGAAGGGGTGTTTTTTATCTAGTACTAAATCTTGAAATACATCTTTGAGATTCTATAAATGACTCCATGTACAAATATTTCAATAAGAGAAAAAAGGGAACTGTAAAATTTAGATTTAATACAGTCTGCCATTCAAGGATGGAAAAGTTCAAGGATGGGATGTTCAGAGTGAATAGCAAATTGTATAGTGTTACAGGTACAAAGTTAACTGAGGCTAATATCAGGTGAGGTTGAAAATGGGCCACGAGGTCTTCCATGTGATACTTTGTTCATTGATTAGATGTCTTCATTGTTCCCGAGGAAGAAGGTCATCTTGTAGATTATGTGCCACACATCTTGGAAGGAGAAAGCCGCATTAGGAAGCTGCTGTTTAGTAACTTACATGATGCATACTAGGGCCTTGAAATAGTGAAATAACAGTAGGAGGGAAGAGGTAGGGTTCCTCTCCACTTTCTCAATTTTATTTTTTATTCACATTTTTCCTATTTTATTGATATGTATAAGTGCAAAATTTAAGGTTTACAATGAAGTTTAGCATTTTGTGCACCTACGTATCCACTTTCTCAATTTTATTAAAGCATAAATGCAAAAATGAGAATTACATATTTATTGTGTACTATGTGATATTTTGATGCATTAAATATGGTTTTATAATTAATATATTAATCACCTTTGTAGTTTCATTTCTTTAATCCTATGCAACTAAAACTTTACCCTCTTTTTCTTTCTTTTTTTTTGTTGTTATTTTTTGTTTTGTTTTGAGACAGAGTCTCACTCTGTAGTCCAGGCTGGTTCTGAACTCACTATGTAGCCCAGACTGGCCTCAAGTTCCTCCTGCCTCAGCCTTTGCAGTGCTAGGATTACAGGCATGCACCACCACACCCAGCTTGTGTGGTGCTGGGGAATAGAACTTGGTACTTAGCACTGGCTAGGTAAGTGCTTTAACTGCTGAGCTATTCCTTCAGCCTCAAACTTTGCACTCTTTAACCAACTTCTCTTCATCCTGCCAGACCCTAGAAACCATCATTCTACTATTTCCTTCCCTGAGGTTTTTTTTTTTTTTTTTTTTTTTTTTTTTTCTGTGCCTGGCTTGTTTCACACAGCATCACATCTTCCAGTTTTCCGCGGTCATCCAAGTGACTGCAAACAGCCAGATTTCCTCCTTTAAAAGGCTGAATGACAACTTTCTTCACCGATCCCCTCTTCTCTCACGCACTCTGACATCCGTGGATACTTAGGGTAGTTTCATGTCTTGACTATATTGAAAATAGTGTGTCAACTAGAGGCAATTTAACTTTTTCCTTTCCAGTTAGGGTGCCTTTTATGTATTTATTTTTCCTTCTCTTTCTAGGAGAAGTGGTGAGTGAGCATTCTGTAATGTTAGAAAAAGTTGAATATGATTTTGTCTTTGATTTATCATTTATGTTTTTATTACATTGAGGTTCATTCTTTCTATACATAATTTATTGCGATTTCTTTTTTAATGATAAAAATACATTGAATTTTGTCAAATGCTTGTGTTGAGATGATTGTGTGAGTTTTATTCTTTACTTTGCTAATGAGGTATATAATATTTACTGACAGAGATAGGTTCCATGTTATCATGATGCATGATTCTTTTATGTACTTTTGAATTCTATGTATTAATTTTTGTTGAGGATTTTTATGTTTATCAGGGATATTGGCTTGTAATTTTCTTTTTCAGTAGTGTCATTGTCTGTTTTGGGAAGCAGGGTAATGGTCTCATGGTTGAGACTGGAAGTATTTCACCATTTTTTACTCTTTGTAAGTTTCAGAATAATAATTATTAATCCATTAAATCTTGTTTTAAAAGCCAAATGAAATTATCAGGATTTAATCCTTGTTGTTGGGAGTTTTGTGTTTACTGATTCAATCTCTGAGTTTATTATTAGTCAGTTCATATTTTCTACTTCTTCATGACTTAGTAGGTTGTATGTTTCTAAAATTTATCTATTTCTTCCTCTAGGTTGTCCAAATTTTTGATATGTAATTGTTCATATTAGTCACTTATGATCATTTGCCTTTAGTTATAATGTTCTCTCTTCTATTTATTCTGTTTATTTAATTATTTATCTTAGTTAATCTAGTTAAAGGTTTGTCAATCATCTTTATTTTTTGAAAAAAAAACAGCCTAATTCATTGGTCTTTTAAAATTGTTTTTCTTGACTCAATTTTATTTATTTTTTTCTCTAATCTTTATTATTTGTTTTGCTAAATTTGGGTTTAGTTTGTTCTTTTTATGATTCACTGAGGTATAAAATTAGGTTGTCTGTTGGAGATCTTTCTTGTTAAAAGTAGGTGTTTATGTTGTAAACCTTCCTCTTTGAACTACTTTTGCTTCAAGCAATAAATTGTGATAGGCTGCTTTTCTGTTTTTATTTTTCTCAATATATTCTTTGGTTTCTCTGTTGATTTCTTTGAAACATTTGTTTTGGGGTGTATTGTCTAATTTTCACATATTTGTGGATTTTTAATTTCTTTTTTTTCCTGTTATTTATTTCTACTTTCATACCAAAAAAGACACTCAGCGTGATTTCTGTCCCCCCAAATTTGTCAAAGTCTGTTTTATGATCCATCCTAGAGAATGTTTCTTTGTGCTTAAAAAAGTATATCCTGTTGCTGTTGAATGAAATTTATGTGTATATCTGTTAGATTCAGATGGCCTGTGCTGTTGTTCAAGTCCACTGTTCACTTATTAATTTTCCGTTTGGATTATCTTTTATTGAAACTGGGGATAATGAAGTCTTCTACTGTTTTATTGTAGCTTCTCCCTGCTTTTCTATTAATATTTGCTTTATACATTTAGGTATTTTCAAGCATTGTATCTTCCTATGAGTTTACTGTAAATAACAAATGACCTCTGTCTTTTGTGATAATTTTTTTAAAAGTCTCTTTTAACTCAAATAATTGCTACCACTCTTGTTTTTGTTTGGTTACTACTAGCATATAATGTCTTTTTTATTCCTTCACTTTAAAGCTATATGTGACTTTAAAACTAGGGTCTTTTTAGCAGTATGAGAGCAGTATATATATATATATATATATATATATATATATATATATATATATATATATATATGTAAGTAACAAATAATGATTATATTGAACTTGAGTATTTTGTGCATGTATATTTTTAATCAAAATTACAATTTTTCCCCTCCCTCTTTTTTTACCACAACTTTTCTCTCTCCTATATCTCCTACTATCCACTATCACCCCATTTCCTTCTTTTTTCTAACATTATCCCTTCTGTTTCTTCTTCCCACCCTTTCACGCCACCTTTCCCTTTCCCTCTCTACAAAGTATATCTTCTTACGTTCTTTCATGTCTCTTATATTTTTTATGGTTTGTTTTTCTCATGTTAGAGAAACCATATGGTACTTAACTTTCATGGTCTGATTCATTTTTTCTGAGCATAATGATCTCAATGTGCATTCCTTTTCTTAAACGTGACTCATATGTGTCATTCTTAATGGCAGAAGACTACTCCATTGTGTATATATGCTACATCTTCTCTCTCCAGTCATCTGTACTCAGGTATATTGGCTTCTTCCAAGATTTGGCTATTATCAATTGTGATGCTATACAAAAGACAGCCAGGCTATCATTACATCAGTCAGATTTCTTCGACTAAACTTATATCAAAGACCAAATAAATTTATCACTACATTAAATGAACTGAAGTCTGTATCACAAAAGTATATTACAAATAAAAAATAGATGTGATGGCATACTTAGTTACTTCAGAATTTTTTAAGAGTTCTTTCCCAAAGACAAACAGAAAGAAATGAGTAAGAGCATTATTACAAATTTAGTCACAGAGTATGAAATTGAAACATAAAATTCAATAGTCACATGTTGAACTAATAGTTGACTCCATTCTTAGCCAATGGACTAAGGCTACGCCATCTTTTATCTTTGCCACTCAATGACAATTTCAGGGAAAAGACCCCAAGAACCAACTATTTACCAACTCTTACTGTTTTTAAAACTAATAGTATCCCAAATCAAAACCACTGCCTCTGCCACTCCATCCCCAGCTAATTATTTCTGCACACCACACACATCAAAAAATTTCACAGATTGAGATGTTATTCCAATTCCCCCTGTTGAATGTAATTATTATGCCTTGCAAACTAATATACTGAGAAAAATAATAATTATAGGGAAGGTTTCTCAGATCTTATTTACATACTTAAAGCTGAAAACAAGTTAACATTGACCACATAGAGAGTTGTATATTTTAACATGTCTTCTCATATTTTATGATATTGATGTCACTGTTCTTATATTTTACATGTCACTTATTAAGTTTTTGTAGTTATAGTAATTTTTAACACTTCTGTCTTTTAACTTTTGAATTAGAGTTAGAAGTGATTTATGCATCATTAAAGTAGTAGATATTCTGAATGTGACTATATCTTTACCTATAAGATGAATTTAAATGTGTTTTTATGTTGCCAGAATCTTTTCATTTCATCTTTAAAATCTTTCATTGGGGCGGTAGTGTACCTTAATGATAGAGCGTGGAAGCTAGCATATGGAGCCCTCAGTCCAGTCCTCAGTAGTCAAACAAAAAAAAAAATATATATATATATAACTTCCTTTAGCATTCCTTACAAGACCAGTCTATTAGTGATGAATGCCCACAGCTTTTTATTCTTTCTTTCTTTCTAGGAAAATCCTTACTTTTCCTTTATTTCTGAAGAAAATAATTGAAGAATAGAGCAATATTGTATGGCACATTTCTTAGAGTTGTGTTTTGTTTTTGTTTTATCTTTTTGTCATTTGAATATCTCCTTTCATTCTTCTCTGCCCTACAGGGTTTCTTCTGCAAGAGAAATATGATATTCTTATGGAACTTCCTTTGTATACAATGAGAATTTGTGCATCCCAGTGAAAATATTTTAATTTTTGTTCTATTTAGGATTTTTAGGGATCAATGAATCTAGGTGTTTATGTCCCTTTCTGGATTTGGGGATTTTTTTTCTATAATAAATTTTTAAAATAAACTAATCTTCTTCCCATTTCTTTTTGTCTGGTCCCTGTGAAACTAGCATATACATATTTTAGTTCACTTGATTGGGTTCCTAATTTGTAGGGTTTCTTTATTGTTCTTTATTCTTTTTGTTTTTGTGACTGGGTTAAACACTAATGATCCATCCTTGAGCTCACATCTTAATTAAATTAGTTAAAGCCGCAGTTGAAACTCTCTGAGGAATTTTTCAGCTCAATCATATTCCTCCTGTTAAGTCTTTGTGTTAGTTCTAGGATGTTCGTTCATTTTGTTTTTATAATTTACATCTCTCTGTTGAATTCTCATTTTGTTTGTATGTTATTTTCCAGGTTATATGTGTCTGTGTTTTTATGTTTTGTTTTATAATCTCATTGCATTTGTTTTTTAAGATAGTTTTAATTCATTCTCAGACAGTTTCTAAATTCCCACTTCCTTAGGATCTATTAATAGTTTGTTCCTTTGGTAGTTTCATGTTTCTGTAATTATTTTTGATCATTGTTGTCATGTCTTGGTATATGCACATTTGAAGAAGCAGGTACCTATGCCAGTCTTTACATACTGATTTTATCAGAAAAGAAAGCATTTCATAAGTCATAAGTGAGCTGGTCCAAAAATTCTGAATGAGACATCTGGCAGTATTCATGGTCAGCCTTGCTGTTAAAGTCCTTCAACACACGGCCTGATAGGTAGATGATAGGCCTGCCACCAAGATCCATTGGGGTGGCTTGGAGCTAGTTCCATTAAGATAAGCCTGGTATCCAGTGGGCCTTAAGACTGTGTTTGGAGGGCTTCTCTAGTGTCATGATGGACCTGGGACCTGTGTCCTTGAAGACAGGTCTAGACACTGAGACTGTGAGGATGCACTTAGTTTCAGAAATAGTGTAACCTCAGTTTATAGATTCAGTTGTCGAGCCAGAGTATGTAAGACCCATAGTGCTGGGCATTTTTTGCTAAATTCTGCTTGTTCCTTGGATCCATTGGAGCCTAAGGGCATGAGCATCAGCTTAGAGCCTGTGTCCATGAATGCTTACTGGAGCCTAGGTCAATAAGTGGCCGTCCTGGAGGCTAGCTCTGCAGTAGCAGGCCTTAAGTCTAGACAACACAAGCCAACTTGTTGAATCTGGAGGCCTCATTCTTGGAGCTATTTCAGAGCCAGCAACTATAGTAAAAGGCCTAGACCCTTCGTCTACTGAAGTATGATAGGGCTGTCCTAGGGCTAGGCTGAGCTAGAGCTTGTATTTAAGGATGCTGGTCTGGAGACTAGAATGACAGGTGTCAGACTGATGGCTGGAGCCTTGGGTGGCAATCTGGAACTGTGTGTTCTCCCTATACTAGGGAAAGCTGGAAGGCTGGGTCTGGGAGTTCCATCCTTGTAGGCTGATGCTATAGGGGTTAGTCTGCTGTCTGAGGAAGTGGGCCTGACCGGGCACTATAGTTTCAGATTACTGCCTCATACTTACTTCATTCTTCTCCATACTTACAGTGTCTACCTTTCTTTGATTTGCTGCATAGGCCTGAGCAAGGAGTAACACTGATAGCTAAAACTCCCCTCACTGCCCTTGTCCATACATCTTATTTTCTTTCTATAGGACACTATGGTGCTATAATCTCTCATTTGTTTTCCTGGGGTTTTGCAAATGTGTTTTGCATGTAGATAGTTGTTCAAATTGATGAATCTTCAAGATGATGAGCATTAGGAGGTTGTGTTTGCTATCTTGCTGACATTTTTGCCCAGGGATGGGTGAAGGGCTAGATATAGAGGGGTGTCAGGGTTAGAGATGAGTGGATTCAGAAACTGCTTTGCCAGTAAGAGTGGGTAAGAGGGATGAAGGCTTCTCAAGCTTCATTCTCACAAGGAGCCCTCCTCTTCCTGGAGTGATAGTTCTTGTCTCTGTATCATGTCTTACTCCTCTTTAAATGAGAAAAACAATCTTTAACAAAAGGCATTGAAAATAATAGCATATGTATAAAGATACAAGAATTCTTGTGCTTAGAAAGATAACTCGGTTCAAAATTATTCTGGGAATATGAGTTGAGTTATTTTACATTTATTTAATGCCTTTTTAAAAAAGCAAATGTGTGCAGTATGTTGCACTGTAGGTACTGCTAAGATCAATCATAGTCCTCTTCTAAGGAACACACATTCTAAAAGATGTGTAAGCAGTCAAATAGAATACCATCTGCATGTGATCTTATAGAAGTTAACATGGTATGAATATATACATAGAACATTCCTGGGAGAAGCACGTACTTTTGTGGGGAGAGTTGAAGAAATCCCTAGAGTAAGCAATTGTAAATTAAGATTTGAAGTGAATTAGAAGACAGAAACAGAATATATATGCATGTATGGAGTCCTGGAGATAAGTGATTCTATTTGTATGCTTGTTTATGTTGTTCAGGCATGCCTAAGTATGAAGTTGTATATCTTGTCAGAAAACTGTAGTATAAGCTTTAAGAATAGGAACTATCTTGAAGTGTTTCTTGCATGCTTTTTATAATACTGTTGACAAAACCTTAGAGTTACTAGGCACCAAGAAGGTATGTAGTAGGTTGTAGAACTTCATTCCCGAATGAGGCACAAGGTCATTAGCTTGTTCGGTATTCTTAGTCCAAAGAAAAGGAAAAGTATGTTTCTGATAAATTAAATGACTCACCCAGGACAAAATAACAAGAGTCAGATGGCAACCCATGTTTCCTGAATCCCAATTCAAGCCACAGAGCAATAGTGCCAAACCACTTGGCTTCTGTGGGTTACCACCAATGCCTTTGCAAATTTTCGAATCCCAATTTTTCATCTGTAAAATACAACCAATAAGTCTGTCTCATTTAATGCATATAAATAAAAATGATCATCACAAGAAATACTGTCTAAAATGTCTAAATGCTTGTTACTACTACTAAGTACTGTTTTAAACAGAATTAAAAATACATGTGACAGTAAACCGGGTTCCTCTGGCTTTGGAACTCAAAGGTTTACCATCTTGACCTGCAACAGCTTTTTATTTTCAGGGCTTTACTTTTGGGAGCTCAATTCAGTATAAAGTTTGCTATAATTTTTCACCTTGTGTTTGTTTTACACTTCCATATGAGGAGCTTAAAGAGCTTTACAGACATTAGCTCATTAATCCTCCCAAAACCTCTCTAAGATAGGGTGGAGGCGTAAATCATTATTCCCATCTGGAAAAAAATAACCTAACTTATCTCTCTTAATTTCACTGATGTTCTAAACTGTTGATTAAATCCTAAGTTACGCATTGTACATTTAGAATACCACATCTTCTTCCCCCAGGAGATCTTTTTTTTTTTTTTTAAATACAATATTCTGATGATAAATACAAAAATAGACCGACAGGTCTGATGTTGAAAGCTACCAAGCAGGAATCCAGGGTCCTCCCTTACCTCTTGCTCTCCTTCTTTTCTCTAATGCCCTTCTTTGCCAAGTGTGATGGTTTTCGCCTGTCATGCAAGTGCTCTCGGAGCCTGACACAGAAGTTGGATGACAACGGGCAACGTAACAACTTCGCGTGACCCTGTCTCAAAGTAAAAAGGGCTGGGGATGTAGCTCAATGCAAAGGCCCTGAGTTCAATTCCCAGTAACTAACTAACTAACACACTCTCTCTCTCTCTCTCTCTCTCTCTCTCTCTCTCTCTCTCTCTCTCTCTCTCTCTCTCTCTCTCTCTCTCTCTCTCTCTCTCTCTCCCTCCCTTCCTCTTTGCTCATGACTAGGAGAATTGACTTTTAGAAACTGGAGGGATACTTCAAGATCCATTCACTCTTTTATCTTCAGCTGAGACCACCTACAGAGTCAGTGACTATCCTTTCAATCATGTCATCACACTGTCAGTAAAATACTATTGCAACAGATTTCATAACCTTCCCAACACAAGAATGGAAGTTACAATTTCAATCTTGCCTACTTTATTTAGGCACATGATTCTCACTGTAGAATTATTTGGAATTAAACTTTGAAGATATTGGACTATGACCATACTGGCAGAATCAACAGCAAGGTTGTCTGGTACAAATAATTAAATGATTGCAACAAACATGTATCCACACCATTACAGCCAAAAGAGAAAGTAAACAAAAATAATAGAGACATAATTAAATTATTACTGTTATCCCTAGAGGTTTATCAGACATAATGAGAACCACCTTGTAATTTATTTGAAGGATAGCCAATGTTTACAGTTACTTTTTAAACTTATACTACCATATGATGTTTTTATGCCCCAATATAGTATTTTGTAATGTTTGATACCAGAAGATGTTAGGGTCTAAAAGATTATTACATTTTAGAGAGAGGATATTGAGAGTATGTCAAAGTCATGTGATTTCCTGAAGATCACACAACTAGTTATTGCCAAATGAGGGCATACATTAACTTGTGTTTTCTTCCTTATTCCAAGTAATTTCTCACATGTTGAACTAGAACACTTTTACGATTTGGTGACATATGTTCTGCCTTGCTGCCAACATGGATGAATGAATGACAGGCCTACTCCACAGATATTCATTTCTCGTATATAGTCAGCAGAAAGGTGGTATCTTCCTGGAATAGAAAAAAGATAGCCCTTTAACAGGAAAATTAGCTTTATTTAAGAAAATGCTCCTTGACCTCCACTTTTATTTAGTTTTGCAATAAAGAATGAAGTTCTTACATTTACTTTTCACAGGGTTCTGGAATATTGCTTTGAGCTAAATAATTATTACAGCAATTTACGACTTAGCTAATATTTAGTCAGCATCCCTCTATTACTTAGTGTAACTGTTGAAAAGTGGTTTGCTGTTATATATTAGTTAAACTTCTAAATAGCCCTGAGAATGTGAATTGTATTACCACAAGTCTCAGAATACTGAAAACTGGTGAAAAAGTCATGATGCTCTGGGCTTCTTCCACAAAAGCAAAGAAAAAAAAAAAAAGCTAAGAATTAAATTCCCAATGGCCTAACCTCACAGGAAAATGGCTTATTTATTTTAAATGCTATGAAAATAAAATCAGGAATATGGGATTTATAAAGCCGTCTATACCTTGCCTTTTGTAGGTTAGGGAGGATCACATGCATAAGCAGAAGGGACTTGGTTAATGTTGACATTTTCTCCCTAGTATCACATCGCTCCTCTTAGTGGTCTTATTCCCTAGGGCCTGACTCTCTTCCTGAATTCTTCTGTGTCCCTCGAGTTCTTGAATCCATTTATTTTCTGTCTGTAGGATTCTGGAATAAGAGGAACACGTTCCTAAAATATTAGCTCTTGGGTGTTGTACTTCAAGTCATGTTCTGATTTTTGTTGTGAATTCAGAAGTGTCTTCATAGGAAATAAAGAAAAGCCAGAGGCAAATCTGGAGAAACCAGGCCTTGGTAGATAAGAAGGCTAGAGAATGGCCAACTACGTTTGAGTGAGAGGTGAGAAAAGTGCAGAACAGAAGCGTTGAGCAAGTTGTTAAAATCATTTTTGTTCTAATGGTCCTTCTCCCATGCATGTTGCCTGTGTCTTCCCTATTGTAATTGGGAATTCCTCTTGGGTCCTGTGGCTCCTGTGTTTTCTAGCTTTCTGTCCCAATGCTGTTTCATTCTCCAAGCATGGTCTCTGTGATGACCCTTCTCTCATGCTGTTACGAAATGTGTGTATTGCACTGTACCTTGTCATACAGAGTTCTCTCCATCCTTTCATTTACATTCATGGATAAAATCCCTCGATCTGATTAGTGAATACTCAAGACCTACTTCACACAAAGATGATTTTGGGTAACTGGAACCTACAGATAAGCTGGAGAACAAAATCATTTTCATCTACCTCCCAGAATTACTTACAAACAATTCCCACGGAATCTATAAAAAAAGGAAACCTCAATGGGTATTGTAAATAGATTTCAGAATGCAATAATGTAAAAATAAATGACAATTATTGTCTTATCTGCTTATGAAAAGAATGATTGTCAGAGTTTTTTTTTTTTTTAAAGTACTTTGTAGTATAATGGCCAAGTTGCAGTTACACCCAGCACCCTTTTCCCCTTATTGTGAAAAGTTAGCTCTTTGTAATTGCAGACTAGTTTAGCATCTTAACAATAATGGACATGTTTTTAAAAGATTATTACCAAAACTGCATTCTTTATTCCAGGGGGACTCTGTAATAGATACTAGCATTTTAGTAATGATACAAGCAATCTGTAAGCTATTACAGTTTTCTTTGGAGTAACTTAATCTTCATATTGTTTTATATGTCTGGAATTTTAATAGTGTTTTTAATTTTTAAAAGGAAGTGTATAACATATTACTAATTACATGTGGATATGAACCAAGCACACGACCACTGAGTTTGATTCTTTAAAAAACAAACATATTTTAAAGTACTTAACCTAGCATAGAGAAAGTAACAAAGAAATTAAATAATGCCACACAGGGATAACAGCAGCTTTCACGGAATAACACAGAGAGAGTTTGCATTTTTAGAATGGTTATTACATTTTGGTCTATAGCTTTGAAAATCTGACAGGAATAATAATGCTTCTTTCTAAAAAATTAATACACTTTTTTTCTAGTAGTTGAAAGTACAAGCTATTAAACATAAGTGTGAATATTTGTTTAAAAATGCTTATCTTTTCCTTTAATGACACTGCACATCCAAAAGTCTCCACGAATTTACATTATTAATGCTCCCAGTGACCTTGATGGCTCATATTGATTGTTGGGTATGCCAAATAGCAAGAAAACATAGACTCTTTAGCTGGGTCAAAGGTCAGATTAATCAGGTCACAGGGGCAAAAGTGACAGCACTATCTTTGAGCCTCTGTTATGTGCTGACCAAGGGAATAGCAGAGGAGAGGAGAGGAGATTTTCTTTAAAATGAAAATATTCACTGGAAATACTTTGATTATAAATGATCATAAGAAATAATATACTGTTTGAGTATAGATTTATATTGCCATGTATAATTTCAGAGTTGTTTTGGCATGCGACTCACCGTCTCTCCAAGGAGCTGATAAAGATGTGATTGGTGAATCAATTCTGGAATCTTTAGGACTATTTTTAAAATCTAGCTTTTATATTAAGTGCACCAGGTTGCTGTTTTGAAAGAAGTTATAATCTACTTAAAACTGTCATCCTCTGTTTCTGACTTGCAATTAGATGGTATTTCTAAAATGCCAGACCTGAATTCTGCTTCCACCATCACCATAATAGGATGTGACAGCCACGATATTATATCAATACCTTTCCCATAATTAGCAATAAGGATCCTGCCAAGGGTTAACTAGAAAAGTTTCATAAACATTTTTCTACAAATGGTCCTGAAAACAGTATTATGCTTTTAAAATCTGCTAATGTAGCAAAGACTCCAGACAACCAGGAGACAAGTCTGCGAGCAAAGCTGTTTGGAGAGAACAGTTTTGTAGTGTATGATGTATGTTATGTAAATGAGCTTATTAGAACTCTCATCTATTTTATTATTGGTGACCAATTTAATAGAGGCATTTAAAAAACAATATTTCTGCCTGACTCCTAGAAATGAAGAAGATACATTGATATAATTGAGAGCAAATGATTGTGTGTCGTGCCATTTAATCATGTCATTTTTCAATTGCTACTTTTTGCACTTCACTGCATGCTTATAGAATATTTAGCTCCAATATAGATTAAGTCCCAGAGTTTGCAACTGAGCTGGGTCTCTGTGTCGACTAACATTGCTTTTTAAGTTTGGAGTCAGTTAAAATATCTAGGCTTGTTTTCCCTCCTTTAAAAAAAATCTATAAGTCATCATTCCTTCTTCCTTTGAAGCATCTTAATTTTTTGACTGTTTCAAAGAATCACCTTATTACAATTCCAGGATAAACAATATTATTTGCAACATTTATAGACTATGTAGCAGTAAGCACAGAACTGGCTATAGAATGGAGCTGTTGGGACCCAAAGGACTGCTGACCCTTTGCAGGAAATGTTGATTATCATTTGCCTATTGAATGTTTTCTATCTTCGTTCAATCTCTCTTTATAAATATATAATTTACATCTTTCTCAAGAAAGAGAATACTTCCTGAGCCCGTTAAAATACGAGCTTCTTAATAGAGAAGGTTTTGTTTGTTTTATTCCCTCGTGTCTCAAGTTCCTGAAACAGTGCTCATTGTAATAGGTGTTCCATATGTGTTTCTTCAATTAATAATTTGAGTTTTGTTCATTCATGCTGCTGTGGCCACCTTGGGTTTTGGTATTGTACAGATTACTCATTCTTCTGTATTGGAACTTCTAAGAAGGGTAAAAGACTGAGCGTCTAAAATGTGTGCAAACAGAGGTTGCTGGCACTCAACAATAATTTCACAGTTGTAGTCATTTCTGGGCAGAAGTCAGACAAGATGGTCTGAAAATGTAGACATTTTTCAAACTTCTTTAGCTTTCTAATGAAAATCAGTGTAGTATAGTGTTTTCTGAAACAGCTTTGAATTGAGGATTCTGGGACTGAAATCTTGCTTTGCTGTTTATTGTGAAATTTCTAGTCTCATCGCAGTGATCAACCCCTCCTGGATCCAGGTGTGGAGGGTGTGGTAAACCCCCACTGCATGCCTGTAATCCAGCTTAAATGTCTGTGATCTATCTACCTCTCCAGTCTAGACCCTGATTACCCAACAGCACATGGTTCCATAAAAATCTATAACATTCAAATACATGAGACTTTTGGGGGACATTCCAGATCTAAATTACAATAATCATTTTACAGCATTTGAACTTTGATGTTTTAAGATATTGCAGGGGCTGGAAGGATGGCTCAGTGAGTTAAAGTGCTTGCCTAGCAAGCACTTAGACAAGTGCTAAACTCTGGATTCGATTCCCCAGCACCATATTATCCAGGCATGGTGACATCTGCCTGCAATCCCAGCACTTGGGAGGCTGAGACAGGAGTCATGCTGTGAGTCCAAGGCTAGTCTGGGCTCTGTAATGAGTTCGGGACCAGCCTGGGCTATAGCTCAAGACCGTGTCTCAAAAAAAATGTTTGAAGATATTATATAAATTCTGAGTGTCCTGCAACCTGTAATTCTCTTCTTCCCTCCACCTTCCCAATCATCAGCAACTTTCACAAGCTCGTTCTAATCCTAAAACCCTTCTCTACCTACTTTACCTAGTAGTGGTATTTGTTTCCAAAAACAAATCCTATAACTTAGCTGATAGATGTTAGACAGACAGACAGATAGATCTCAACTTATATGAGACATGTATCATAATTTAAATTCAGGTAATGACCTCATTCTGCACAAAGTATAAATTGCTTCTCTTACATTATTTAAAACCTGCAACCTTATGAGTAAGCAAAAAAGAAAAATAATAATCCTAAAAAAAAGAAAAGAAAGCACTTTGTAACCAAAATCTTTGCTGTGCCTTTGTTTTTCTCACTTTGATGAATCATTATCTATTTTTAGCCATATTATAAGCTATGAGTGATATGAACACATCTTATTATATACCAGTCCTCCACTAATACTAATTCTGTAAGGAAAAGTACAGTATCTGGCACATAATTTATAGCCAGAACATGCTTATTGACATAAGAAATAACATTCATGAGATCTTTGCTAAATGTATCTCCAAAAGAATTGTATGATACCAGCTCATCAGAGAAATCTCCCGAAGAAGCGTAGAACCAATATAACCTTTCCTTTTTTCCACTTGTTCTATATTATTATTACGCCATGGTGCAGGCATTATTTCTGTCTCTCAACCTAATGCCTTTTAGCTGTCAGAAAGCATTTTGCTTTATACTGTGTAAGCTATCTGATAGCAGAGCTTCTATTTATTAGCACAATGATGTAGAAGAGGTAGTAAATTACATTTGATAAAAAGTAAAAACTCCAAGTACTAAGTGCAAACAAAAAGAGGAATGAAAGTTCCAAGTATTGGGTGTGAACAATTTAATACACTCGTTTTCATTACGAATTCCATTGAAAATTATAGACATCAAGAAAATAATAAAAAGTATAAATAATATAGATATACAGTAATATATAATATATACTAATATGATGATATTATTAGAAGACATTATTGTATTAGCCTCTTATTATAGTAAAGAACCTGAGATAATCAGCTCATGAGGAAAGGTTCATTTTGGCTCACAGCTTTGGAGGTTTTGTTCCATGGTTGGGTAGCTAGTTGCTTTGAACATGTGGATCTTCAGCAAGCCAGTGAGGTTGGAGAACCTGGGGGAGAGAAGTTACTAACCTCGTGATCATAAAACAAGGAGAGCGAAGAAGAGACTGAGATTGCACAGCACCTTCCGAGAGATGCTCCTAATGACCTAAAGCTCTCATGAGGCACCGAACTTCTAAATGCCCTACCACCTGCCAGTGGCACCATACCAGGGATGAACCTTTAATACTCTGGTCTTCAACTGCATTCAAGATCCAAACCAGAGCACTGTTTTATTCATTACTTTTTTTGGATAATCTGACAACAGTAAAAAATATTGGTCACCAATGATTGTGGTGCCTAGGCTCTTGAGTAGCAGTTTCATTTTAGAATCAGAACTTACCAGCAATTGTTTTTATACTTATAAAAAATCTCAAATGCCTCTTATCTAAAGCCTAAATTTCTGTATTTTCTATAGATTATATTATCAAACTGTACTTTCTGTAGGGAGCAAGTTGTATTTTTTTTCCAAAAGTTTTTGTTTTATTGGTATATTCTTGTGATACATAATAATTACATTCACCGAGACGGATAGGTGAATATACATAACACATCTTTATCATTTTACTTCCTTTCATTCGTCTGTCCCCTTGACACCCTCATGTATCTTCTTTCACTCTCCACAGAATTTACCTTCCTGTTTTCTTCCATCACACTTATTTGCCTCTTTTGCTTACTTATCCTTTTAGTTTCTCATATTAGAGAAACTGTATAATATTTAATTTTCTATACCTGATTCATTTTGCTAAGCATACTGGTTTCAAGATAAAAATGACTCAAATTTATCTTTCTTTTTGGCAGAGTGCTATTCAGTTTTGTATATTTACTACATTTTCCTTATTTACTACTGTGTTGATGTACATTATTGCTACTTCTAGGAGTTTGCTGCCATGAGTTGTGCTGCTGTAAACGTGTGTGTGTCACGGTTCTGTGATGTCTTTAATTCTTTTGGAAATATACATAGCTGAATCAAGTGGATTATCTATTTTCATTTTTTTTTTTGGTGCATCTCCATACTGATTTCTACAATGGTTGTGTCACCTTACAGTGCCACCAATAGTGTAAAAGCATTCCTTTTTCTCAAAACCTTACTGCCGTTTGTTGTTTTCCAAGGCTTTTGCAACAGTAATTGTTGGTGGAGTGAGATAGAATCTCAGGGCTAACAAAGCAGCTTTTTGTTTGTGTCTTCTGTAAATTCACTAAACTTTTATCAATTAAGGAAGTTATGTTTAGTTAATTCCTCTTTAAGGTCATAAAATATTGTATGAATTGGTTTGAATCTCTTCCATAAGCTGTTCAAGTATAAATACCAGTTGTCTTTTGAGTTTTTTTTTTCCTTTAGATTTTTCTATTTCAAGGCCAAGAAATCATGACATCAGCTTTTGGAAGTTAGTTTTTTTTTTTTTTAATAGGTGTTACTGCCTTGTTTTCACATGACTCTAACTGCCGAGGATTTCAGATAACTTAGAGTAGAAAAACTCTGCCCCTACACTGAAGACATCTTCAGTAAGATCACATCTTTGTTGTTGTTTCCTTGAGTGTGTTTTACTTTTTGGTATTTATGCCCATTTTCAACCTCCTAAGCTGGTAAGTTTGAGGGTCTTCTTAGTGTGTAACATTCTGATTTCCTGAGCGCCTATACATTTTAATGAAGAAAAATGAGTCACAAATTGTCAGTGACTCAAAGACAAGTCAGATATTAGCATATAGCAAAAACAAGATCAACTGCTATGTCACCATTAACAGTGTGAATGGAATCTGCAGTAATGTCATAATCTAAGACAAATCAATTACTAATATATCATGATGCCCATTTAAATACTACAGTTATTTGACCCTTAACATTATTAATACAGCTAACTAGACAAAGCATATATTGACATTGGAAAGATCTACTAAAAACAACACTGTACTGTTGCCTGTTATAATAAAAAAAACTATATTAATTGCCTAGGCTAAACTAAACAATTGAAAATTATTAACTCTTAATAGGTTCCAACCACTGTGTTACCATTAAAAGTAGGAAATGGATCAGCATTAATGATATAATCTAAGCAAACCAATTATTTGCATATCATAGTATCCAATTTGTCCAATTAAATTGTACAACTATTCCACTTTTAACATTAGAGATGGAATCTAAACCATTAATAGAGTCATCTATACAAACCAATGTAATTGACCAGAAAGATCCATATAAGACAACACTATACCATTTTTAATAATAGAAATCTGAATTCATGTCCTAGGCATAACTTAAACTGTCACTCTTATAGACTAAACAAAATAGCTACAAATTATTAGTGTTTAGTATTAATACTAATAAGGATTGTGGGTGCAAGAAAGATTTAGACAAAAAGTTTTCAAGAAGAAAGAAATAAAAATAAGAATAGGAGGGATGGAGGAGAGTGAGAAAAAATTCCAGTCGAATTGGAATTGGAAAGGTAAACAGAATTAGGCAACAGTAACACGAAGAAAGAACAAGAGAATGAAGACTTGGGACTCACAAAGGTCTATGGAAAAGCTACTTAAAAAGGTGCTTCTTTTTTCCCCTATTTTATTGATATGTATAAGTGCAAAATTTAAGGTTTACAATGAAGTTGAGCATTTTGTACACCTGCTTATCCCCCTATCCTCCCCTCCCTCCCTCCTCACATTACCCACCTCCCCCCCCCCATTTCACTTTGTTTTTCATTTTAAGTTCCATGATATAGTTGTGATCTGGGTCTCTCATATCAGAGAGACCATTAGATGTTTCACCTTCTGCTTCTGACTCACCAAAAATAGGTGCTTCTGGTAGCCCTCTCTCTTTGTTAGCTTGGTTCTTTTTTTGTAGACTGTATAGCTCACCTTCAACAGACCATCTGCTCCTTGAAAAGAACAGCAACTCACTCATTTTTGGAGACCTGTTTGCTGAAACAAATACCTAGTCACCTAGTCACCTGGAGGAACATCTGAGGGGGTTGGGAAATCAGGAGTGAGAGCAGCAAGGATGAGCTTGTCTTATTTTGTATCTGACTTCAACTGATTTGCTTGGGTTTCTGTGTCAAGATGCATTTCTCTGAAATGTAAGCCAGAAATAGTCGTAATAATAATTTGTGTCTCTGTACTTATATTTAACATTTAATCTATCCTAAAAATGATGTTAACTACCAGAAAATTTACTGATTTTACTTAGTTTCTGTTTGTGATTATAAATAAATATTGGTATTTTAATAGTTGTCATGGAAATACATTGATGTAGAATATTTTATCAATTATATTTTATTTCCTAAGTATAAAATTTCCTTGAAAATATGTTGGCAATGTAAAATTTTCAATTTTTTAATAGCACACAGGTGTGATAAGACAAATTAGTGACTCAGAATATAGTGTAAACCCTTTAATATTTAAAATAAAAATAATTGCAAATTTGCCAAATTCAACCGTTGGCTATTAAAAGTCAACAGTAACACTTTTGTCAGTTTTTAAACCACCATATATATTTTGGCTCATTTTCATTAAGATGAGAGGTTCAACTTTTCTTTCAGCTAAGAAATTTGGTTTGAGAAATGGAGTTGTTATGCTACTTAAATTCCAAGGGAAAAAACAAATTCAATTCCATGGCATAAAATATCTTGATTTATTTGGTTCTTTGCTTTTGACAAACTAACCATAAAACAAAAGCCAAAATCTTCCTTTAATATTCATTTTCAGGGGATTAATTTGAACCACTTTCATCTAGCTATAATACTATCTTGAAGTATTTAATATTGGGCCCCAAATTAATAGATATTAGATTCACTTTATAGTTTGGATTATTCAAGCATTGTAGAGTAAAAGAGGAAATTGAAGGGTGTGTGCATGTATCAGAGAGAAAGAAAGAGGGATGAAAAAGGGTGGAAGAGCACTTGGTAGAATTAGTGAAGGGGAATCAGGGAAGGAGGCAGAAGCAGTGTTGTAATGGGCCCTCAAGTTTTACCCCTGAATATTGGGGGTTTTCTGCCATTCAGCCCTGAGCTAATGAGTAGCATCGGTATAGAAATTTGTCAGAGCTGGTGCTTATATCAGGAGTTGTACAGGAAAATTGTAATGCACCCTAGGAAAATAAATAAGGAGTTCAGGAAACATAACCGAAACTGCTACATTGCTATAAATTGAGTAATGAAATTCCTAGTCATATTTTGCCATAAATAGGGGTTTGGGAATTTGTCATTCACCTTATTTAAAATTCAGAGATATTAAAGGTACAGCAATAATATTACAGAAATAATAGAATTCCAGCTATTACAGAGTTAGGGTCATTTAAACGGATATAGCATGCCTTTTATCAAAAGTGGAACATCTGTATGAAATGTCCACCTGCTGATATACTCCCACTCACTTCGTGCACATTTCAATAAACTGCACGAAATCATTTTAAGACTTCTCCTAATGAAGCCTTATCTAGATTCACATTTTAAGCACAAATACTTTCAGGCATTAAAACTCGCACACTAAGTGAAATTGCATTGTCCTGTTTACCCTTGTTGATTAATAAGCAATCTGTTAACTGTTGGAACAGTCCCATTGTGGCAGGAGAAGGAGATTAGGGATTCGGTGATGTTTGTGGGTCTAATCGTCATTTCTCCTGAAGGCTTCGAATAAGAATATCACTTACATACTATCCGTAGGCAAAGAAAGGATATAATATTTTTAGACATATGTACCCACTATTTTGTATGAATTGCTCAGCTTAGGGTCACTGCAGCAATACAAATGCTTCTGGGAGCAAAATGCTATTTTGATGCATGCATATCCTTCTTAAATAGTGTGTGAATGTCTATTTAGAAAAGCTCAACCAACAAATAGTGCTGCAATAATCGAGTATCTTAATTTCTGTTTTCAGGACATTATTGCTTTGTTAATCAAGCTTAGGAGAAGAAAAATTTCTTAGCTTTCTTTGCAGATAATAGCCTTTATTTGTAAAATTCTGTGTATTATTATTTAATTTATTCACAGCCAGTTAAAAAAATGAACTTTTGCCTCTAAAGAATCTAGGAATAATTCTGCAAGTTTTCCATTTCTTCTGGATTTTTCTCTTCTGTATTTCCTTTCACTCCAAATTGAAGCATGTCAATCGGTTTGGCATTTATCTGACCTAAATGAGGTATTTCATTAGGTTTGAAATTGATAATTAGGTGCATATTTAGGTAGGGCCTTACATTTAATGGAGAGAAATCAATAAAAACAGAAAGAGAAAGGGATACAGCTAAATTTTCTAGCATTAGTTATCTGTATGAGGCTTCCAAAAAATTAGACTTCAAGACCCCTCTTTCTGTCCTATGCTCATAACTTCAGTACATCACTTCAATTTGAAGTCATTATGAAGATAATGTTCCGTGATTCAGGGAGTTCTACCATTCCAGCACTCATAGATGGCCCTGTGTCTGCCTTGCAGTCTCTCTGTCGTGAAATCAAGCAGCGGCGTCGAGGAGTGGCCTCCATTCTGCGGCTGTGCCAGCATCTTCTGGACGACCGGGAAACCTGCAATCTGAACGCAGACCACCAGCCTATGCAGCTGATCATTGTAAATCTTGAAAGAAGGTGGGAAGCCATTGTCATGCAGGCAGTCCAGTGGCAAACGCGGCTACAGAAGAAGATGGGAAAGGGATCGGTAAGTGATGTCCCTTAGGCATGATGACCGCTCACTTTTTTTCAGACAAAAATAATTCTTCGAGGACTTGGACAATACATTACTTTGGTAATCAAGGGGTATCTACCCATTACATGAAACTGTTTGTTGCAAAACAGGACTCAAATGCGATCCAATATGACTCTCCCGTTAAAGTTCTTTCCTTTATTTTAGTTCCTTAACAGGATACACAGTGCAAGTTCTTACAGTAGCCGTGTTGTTCCTCTCATTGGCTTAAAAATCACATGAAGGTTTCATTTCACTTTATCACCTAAGCCATGAATTATTTCCATCATTTATTCACCAATGATATTCATTAATCGTACAGTACCCCATGGATATTTTCTTACTCTCACAGTATCTGGGACAATGTATATGCTCACAGATGATTTAACAAGATAATGTAGATTATTTCCCATTCCCTTACATGACATGAGCTAAAGCCAACTACCTGTACAGAAATCTCCCTTTTTCCTGCTTGGAGTGCCTTCTGGTTGAGTGAGAGGGCCCAACACTAGCAAGTTCTTCTTCGAGTTTCAGTGCAGCCCTGAGGGGAGTAATGATTTCTGTGAAGGGTTTTCCAAATGGAGTGCAGGTTCAAGTTACCTCTCAATGAAGAGAGTACACTAAATGATGTTCTCTTACAGCATAGAATGCATATTTGTCAAAAACATTCAAATTCATTTTTCCTTCTTTTTCAAAATTAGCACATGTGAGTACTGCAGACTGGTGATGTTTATTTTGGGAAATCGCTGCATGCATATGATCCATCTTGATCACATTCAATCACTTTAATCCACCCCTTCCTTTTCTCTCCCTTCCCCTTGATAAGAGTTTCCACATTTACCTATTTTTATTTTTTCCAACTTCTCTAGTATACTCATTTATTTATTCACATTTAAGTTTTCTCATATAAGAGAAAACATATAAATTTTAAATATGTAAAATTCAACATGCAGATTCTGAGTCTAGTTTATTTTACTTAACATGATGTTCTCCAGTTTCACTTTCCTGTAAATAGTGTGTGTTCATTTTTTATGATTGAATAATATTCCAATATCTATGTATCTCTACCTAGCTGTCTGTCTGTCTATTATATCTCTATCATATTTTCCTTCCCCACTTATCTGGTAATGGGCATGTAGGCCATTTGCAGAGCTTAACTCTTGTGAATTCCACCACTATAAATATGGATATATATAGATATATATATATATCTATCTATATATATAGATAGATATATATATATAATTGTAATGTGCTATCTTTAATTTTCTGGAAATATAAGCAAGAGTGTTATACCTGAATCAAATGGTGTATGCTTTTAAATTTTTCTGAAATATAACCAAGAGTGATATACCTGAATCAAATGGTGTATGCTTTTAAATTTTTCTGAGGGATCTTCATATTTATTTCCATTATAGTTTTGCTAGTTTACATTTCTACCAACAACATGGGGAAGTTCTTTTGGTCTATTCATCCTCCTTAGCATTCATTTCTTTCGTGTCCTTGATGGCGACCATTCTGACTAGCATAATATAGAATCTCGAAGTCATTTTGGTTTACATTTCTCTAATGATTAGGTACATTGACTGTAATATATTTGCTGTCCAGTTGTACTTTGGTAAGTTTGTACTTGCTTGACAAGTGTCTCTTCAGTTGACTTGCTCATTTTTATTGTATTATTTATTTTGGGGTTAATTATTTTAGTTCTTTTTGTGTTTTAAATACTAAGCCTCTGTTAGAAGAGAGCTAGAAAGCGTTTTCTTTCATTCTGAAGGTTGTCTTTTCACCCTTTTGATTGTTTTCTTTGCTGTGCAGGAGCTTTTGAAGTTAATGCAATCCCATTTATTCATTCTCGTTATTATTTCCTGTGCTACTGGAGTCCTGATTAAGTGTTTCCCCTATTCCAGCAGTTTCAAAGTTTCTGATTTTTAATTTAGGTTTTTAATCCATTTTGACTGGTTTTGGTTCAGGGTGAGAGGTAGGGATCCAGTTTCAATCTTTTGCAGGTGGATATCCAATTTTCAGTTCACCATTTAGTTAAAGAGGATGTTGTTATCTTCAGCACATGTTTTTGGCCCTTTGTAAAAAATCAGATGGATATATGTGCATGGCTTTTTTTCTATGCCTTCTGTGCTATATGACTCATTTTCGTGTCTGTTTTTTTTTTTTTTTACGTCACTGACATTTTGGTTTTTGTTACAGTGGCTCTATAGTGTACGAGAAATCCAGAATCTATCGTGTTGCCTCCAAGATTGCTCTTTTTGCAAAGGGTTGTTTTGACTCTTCTCAGTCTTTTCTGGTATTATTTGGATTTTAGAACTGCTTTTTCTAGCTCTGTGACGAACGTTATTGATATTTCAATAGAAATTGCATTGAATCTGTAGGTTGCTTTTGGTGATGTGGCCATTTTAACATCATAAGTTCTGCCAGTATAAATTAGGGAGGTCTATTTCCTACTATCTTATTCAGTCTCTTTCTTCATTCTATAATTTTCATGGTAAAGGTCTTTCACATCTTCAGTTAGGTTGATTCCTATTTAGTTTTTGAAATTTTCATGAATGGAAATTCTTTCCTGATTTTTCTCAGTGGCCTCATTATTGTTGTATAGGATCACTACTGATTTTTGTATCTTCATTTTGTATTCTGTCATTTTGTTGAATCTGCTTACAAGATCCAGAAGTCTTCAGGTGGAATTTTTTAGAGTCTGCTCTGTAAAAAATTGTATCATCTACAAATTAATGTTGACTTGACTTCTTCCTTTCTCTTTAGTATCCATTCTCTTTATTTTGCCTGATTGCTGTGGCCAGTTTCTAGTACTATTTTGAACAGGAACAGTAAAAATGGGTACCATTGTCTTGCTTCTGATTTTGGAGGAAATGTTTCTTGATTCTCCCTGTCCAGTATGATGTTGTTTGTGGATTTGCCATATATGGCTTTTACCAGTTTGATTCAAAACATTCTATACTTTTTTCATCAATATATTTATTGTGAAGGAATGTTCAATTTTGTCAAGGGATTTCTTCCTTCTTTTCTTAAGATGATTATGTAATTTTTATTACTGGCTCTATTTATGTGGTAGATCACATTTACTGACTTAGGTAGGTTAAATCATATTTGCATCATTCAACTTGGTCATGATGAATGATCTTTTTTATCTGTTGCTGAATTCTGTTTATAAGGATATTATTGAAGGTTTTTGCATCAGTGTTCATTAAGAATATTGGTTTCTATTTTTATTTTTTGTTAAATTCTTATCTGGTTCGGCCATCAGGGTAACACTGGTTTCATACAATAAATTTGGAAGCATCTCTTGCCATTCTATTACATGGAAAAGCTGGAGAGGCATTATAAAACCTTCAAATCTTTACTTTGAAATAATTTATTGATGAAGACTATATTCCCCACATAATCTTGAGGTCAGTGCATATTAGTTGAAATGCCCACTCTCGGGTTTTACTTACATAAGTGAAACATACAGAGACATAGGAAAGTTTTCCTTATTTTTCGGTTGTTAATTTCATGCCTTTGATGCGTTCAGGATTCAAAACTGAAAAAGCAAGCGGAGACATATTGCCAGTGAAAAATAGTTTCCTCCTATGAATTGTAATTTTAATAAAGCCTTAACATTTTCTGTCTGATGTGTTTGGCATGTGAGATGCAGAACAGAAGGTACAGTGAATCACTAAGCCTTCTTGGCTTTTTACTTTTTTGTTTTGTTTTGTTTTGCTATTTGCATGTTGAGTCTAGGAAGCGATTTTCTCCCCAATGGCTCTGTTTAATTGTTTTAAGTTGAAATGGTTAAATTTCTTAAGACTCCCATGTTATTACCAGTAATCAGAGTCTACATAATTGGATGTATTTTCTTAAAATGACCTGGGTTTTTTTTGTGTGTGTGTGTGTGTGTGTGTGAAGCTATTCAGCTGGTGACTTTTTATTTTTCCTTTTTTAAAAAGAATTTTTATTGTTGCTATTTGCTTGTTTTTGTTTTTGAGACAGCTTGGAAGAAGAGAAGAGCTTATCATTATTTTTTCTGTACTTTGAGGCCTCTAAATATGGAAGTAGTGATAATAACACACAAAAAATCAGCTGTAGCATGAAAAGTGGTGATATTTTGGAAACATTAAAGCTAGTTTTGAGAAGACAAAACTGGTTTTCTTCCAAGATTTACTTGAAATCATATGGCCAGAAATACTTAGGGCTCTGCATACTAGATGTAATCATTTTTATCATGCTTGTATGATAAAGGCAAGTTTTAGCTCTGAGAAACCAGGGATCTTTCTTAGAGGCTCAAGCTGCTAAGTAGAAGTAGATTTTAAATTACAGAAAGAGAAAAATTTTTCCCTTTTCTTTGGACTAGCTGTTACATATGTATAGGATTGGGAGCAATGAGGATAATAAATAAGATCTTTTCTGCCAAAAGAAAAAATTGACAGTCTCTTTCAAGAAAGTTATGGAAGAGGAGAGAGTAAACTAATATTAACAACACCTTGAGCATAATGTACATTATTCAGGTGGAGAAGGCTCTGTTTCTGATCCATTAGTTGGGGGAAAACTTGAAATTGCTTTGATGGCTAGACAAGTATTTTACTGATACAGAGCAGGAAAGACCTCCAGGTGATCTGGTGGTTTTCTCATCCTGTACCCCCACCTCCGTTCCATTTCCATCATATGTGTGGGGAATTTCTTGCCATATCACTCATGCCTGTGATATACTTGCTCATACTTGATGTTTGATAAATGTTTTGCAGAAAGAATGAATACATATCTTATTTTTCTTTTTTGTCATGCTTTCATTTAATAAATTTTGTTTTGTCTAGATTTTGATAAAGTTACATTTTATATCAATTCTAAATTTTTGTGTTCTCACAAAGTAGCTTTGAATGTTGTTATACTTTTATAAAAATATTTTACACTTAAAAGGATACGAAGAAGCCAAGCATATAAACACACTCCTGTAATCCCACTACTCTGGAGGCTAAGTGGGGCAGATTATAAATTTGAAGCTCACCTAAAAAATCTAGCAAGGCACTCTAAAAATAAAGAGGAATATAGCTCGTTACTGAAACATTTGCCTTGCATGCTCAAGGCCTGGGTTCAGTCACCAGCACTGGTCTACAAAATGGTGACTTTTAATCTTTATTCTTGTCTGACAAGGCATCTCCAGAATCTGAGATTGTTTCCAGAACTCAAAGAGATCATTTTTCATGGAATGTGGGGAGGCCAAGGTGAATAATCTTGCTACAAGACTTGCCAGGAGGAGATTGTACAAACCCAGAGCCCCAGAGAGGGATGCTGTCTTTGTTTGTTTATCATTGCTGTGACAGAATACCTGACATGCACAATTTAAGAGAGAAAAGACTTATTTTAGCCCATGGTTTCATAAGGCCTCACATGGTCCATTTATAGGCAACAGGCAATGGTGGAAGAACAGAGCAGAGGCTGGAGTGCTGATCACCCCATTGCAGACAGAAGCCAAGTCAAGCAGGATCCAAGTGGAGAGAGGAGCAAGTCAGTGTCTGAAGGCACAGGTGGGGCCAGAGCCCTACCAGGAAGAAACTATAATAATGTTTTTTTCTATATTACTTTACTCAGTTAAAACTACCAGTTGGGCTCCCCACACCCAAGGTGTATGATTTGCCCTCATTTTTTGGCCCACAAGTCAATAAACAAACCAGAAAGCTCTGCCTTGGGCAATCCCCAATCTCAACTAGTTGACATAATCCTTTCAGGTTAAACCCCAAGCATCTGCCCCTTCCAGCCAAGTCCTACCTCCCCACAGCACAAGGTATAAGGTTATCCCGTTATACCCAATTGCATGAGGATTTGGAAGATGCCCCAGGTCCAACCTGTAGCATTTCCTCTCAAGTCTTCAGCATAAGGAACCCCTGAAAGCAGTATAGGAAACAAGGTGGACCTTCTATCAACACAGCCTAAGAATAGTTCCCTTTCCTTTCGTAGTGGAAACTGTCATCATTCAGAAGGCACATATGACAGAGTATTGGCAAGGCTGTTGCTACAATAATGCAGCAAAAAAAAAAAAATGGACAAATTGTGTCTCTGGTCTTGTCTAAAAAAAATTAAGGCAGCACATGAAAGGATTAAAATGTTTCAAAGTAGCTTACCTGTATCCCAGGATAAAACTGAAGAGTATATGTAAGAATATAAATATTCAGTATTCAACAAGAAAAAAATTTACATTGCCTGGCATTTGATTAAAGTGTACCAGGCAGGGATGAAAAAAACAGCAAAGCAAGAAAATTCCACTGACAAGAAGAAAAATATCAATCAATGTAAACATCCATGAATGACATAACCTATAGGGCTAGTATATAACAACATTTGAAGCTTTACTTGCATTCCAGAGAGCCTGGGAATGTAGGTCAGTGGTTAATGTGGTTGCTCAGCATAAGTAAGAGCCTGGGTTCGATTCCTCTATTCTACATAAAGATTAGCTATTTCAGAAGCTGAGACAAGAAGATTGTTGTGAGTTCAAGTTCAGGCTGGGCTTACATAGTGAGCTTAGGGCCAGCCTGGGCCACAGAGCAAGACCCCATCTCAAAAACCAGAATAATTTATTATGCTAGAAAATTGTTGGCATAAGAAGTCAGAATATCAGATATCTATCTGAAGTAAAACTTCTAAAAAATGAATGCTTCAATTATTGTGATAAAAAATGCACTGTATAAGACAATCCGCCAACTAGATATCACAGAAGAAACACTTCTCAAGCCCGAAAACATAGCAACAGAAGCTGTGCAAAATCAAGTAGAAAGCAAAAAAGACAAAAATAAAACATTCAAGAACTCTGAGATAACTTCAATTTGCCTAAAATGTACACAGTTAGAATTCCTAGAATGAAGGAGGACTACAAACTCTTTTTACAGAAATGAGCCAAAAATTTTAAATTTAATGGAAGCTATAAATGCACACATCCAAGAATATCAAAAAAACTCAAGCAGAATAAATGCAGAAAACAAGCAATGAACAACATAATAAAATTGACTAAAACCAGTATTAGAAGAATATCTGCATAGGATCCAGAAGAAAATAACACATTACTTCCAGTAAAAGGAGAAACACTGTGGCAGACTTCTCAGAAACCAGGTAATCTCAGAAGAAAATAACCCCGAATTCTCATATAGAAAATACTCAAAAAGACTAAAAATAAAGGTTAGGTTTTAAATATGAAAAGTGAACATATTCATTATCAGCTAACCTGTAGTGTGAGAAATAGTTAAGGAATTCTGTCAAACAAAAAGAAAAATGATATCAGATGGAAACTTGGATATGCCTAATGAAATACAGAACTCTGGAAATGGCATGGGCCTAAGATAAGTATTTTTTCATATTTTCATATATTTTTAAACCTTCATAAATGGAAATTAGTATAGAAAGTATAGCATGTCGGAGTAAAATGTATGACGACAATACCACAAGTCCAGGAAACAAGAAATGATGCTGTGTTTTGCGTGTTTCTGTTTATCTGTTTGTTTGTTTGTTTGTTTGTTTGTTGCAGTACTGAGGATTGAACCCAGAGCCTTCACACTGAGTTACATATCTCATCCTTTTCATTTTATTTTTATTTTGAGACAGAGTCTTGCTAAGTTGGGACCCGCACTTGCGAGCTTTCTGCCTCAACTTCCCAGAGTGCTGGATATCATTTTTATTTTATTTTAGATGGTATAATGCACTTTAAAGACATAATTTTTAAGATATGTATATATTTTACATATATGTATATGTACTGTCACTTTTTTTAAATTCAACAACAAGAACAAAAATATAACTAGTAGGCCAACAAGGAAAATCTAGGTAGGATCATTTAAAAACACTTTCCAGAAAAAGATAAAATAAAGAACACATGTAACAAATTTCAAAAATCAAGATGGAAGATAAAAGCCAACTGTATCAATTATCCTAATAGATAGCATAAAAGTCCCAATTATAGAAAATAATTTTTAGGTTGGGTGAAAATATAATACTATATGTTGCTTATAAAAATTCATTTTAAGTATGGAGACATATATGTTCAAAAGAAAAGGGTTGAAATAATATATGTGATGTATATTATATATGTATTAAGCTTGTGCTAATCAAAATAGAGTTAGAATGGAAATATTAATGTCAAATAAAATATATTTTAGAACAAAAATATCACAAAATCATAAAACGTAAGGAAAGACACTCTTAATGATATGTCCCAATTAACCAGGAGAATATAACATGACTGAATGTCTGAAACAGAGCTCACAGTTATACTGTGAGATGACAAAAAAGACAATTTTGGGCAGAGAATCCAGCAACTTTTCTCAATAATTGATAGACCAGAAAATGAGTACAAACAAATTATACTTGCATGTCACTATAAACCAACTGGATCTAACTGATACTTAAAACACTTCAAATGAGTCTTCTTTATGAAAACAAAACGAAACCAAAAAACCCCAAGAAGTAGTGATTGTTGGTGATGATGAGGTTAAAAGGTAAAGCTGTGATGGGAAAGTAGATTAGTGCAGCCACTCTGGAAAATGGTATGGATGTTCGTAAGGAACCTGGAAAGAACATTACCGTACACACCCTCTTCTGGGTACATACCCGCCCAAAATGAAATCACCATCTCCCAGATATTTGCACCGCAGTGTTCATTACCTCATTGTTCGTCATAGCCAACATATGGAAACAACTGACAGAGCCAATAATGGTTGAAGTGAAAAAAAGAAGCAGTGATTCGACCTTTAAAAAAAGAGATCCTGCCATTGTGACAACTTGGAGAAACCTAGGAGATACTATGCTAGGTGAAATAAACAGACACAGAATGGAAAATACTACATGGCCTCTCTTATATACAGAATCTAGAACAAACAGGTACGTAGATACAAAGCATGACAGCGTTTCCCAGGCATAGAGATAGGGAAATGGAAAGACATTGGTCCAAAAGTTCAAAGTTTTAATTATAATTATGGTAGATAATAGAATCAGGAAATTTCCTGTACAAATTGTTGGCTACAATTCGTAATGTAGTATAGTAGAAATTCATCAAGGGAGTAGTTCTTAGGTACTCTTACCACAGAAAAGAAAGCTGACTATGAGATGATGGGCATGTAAATTTGCTTGCCTATAATAATTACTTTGTGTATTCATATTAAATCACCATGGTGTACATCTTAAGTATGTAAAGTAAAAATAAGTCAAGTAACAATACATACTATCTAATGGCAGCAAAATATGCATTCTTTTTAAGTGCATACAAAATATCTACTAAAGCTGACTCTTCGAGTCACAAAACAAGTCATAAATTTAGAAGAATTTAAATCTTGTAAAGTAGGTTCTTTGAGAATAAGATTCATTTACAAACAAATGATAGAAGTATATTTGGAAAATCTTCAAATATATGGAAAATAAGTAGCACATTTATGTGTAGCTCAGAAATTAAAGAAGAATTAGAAAGGAAAAGTTTCAAATTGTCCCTCAATAGGGGAAGGGTTGATTTTTTATAATCAAGCATATAAAACATCTGAGGGTGATCACATTTTTTCATATAAAATGTTGTGGTAATACAATTGTTTTGTTTCATTTAAATAGAGAAATACAAAATGTTTACCAGCATAGAATTTTCATGACTCATATATACTCTTTTGTATATCATTAAGTCATCTCTAGATTGCTAATATTTTGATACATTTATAAATGGTGTTATACTGTATTGTTTAGGAAATAATTACAAGGGGAAATTTCTGCATAAGTGTATTAAATGTGCAATTGTTTATAAGTACTTACAACTTGTGATTGGCTCCAAAGCCAGTCATAGATGTAAAGAATTAATGAACTGTGTTGAACTGAATAGAGATAGAAAAAATTCCTTTAAAATTTGCAAGATGCCACCAAAAGAATGATCTTAGCATTAACGTTATGAAACTAGAAAAGCATAAACAGATTAGACTGATAATAGTAAAAATGAAATAGAAAGGACCAGACCAATAAATCCATAAAATAGAAGACAAAAAAGGGAAAAAATGAACAAAATAAAAAGATGAATTTTAGAAGAATAATGAAATTATTAAGTCTTCAGTCAGACTGATAAGTAAAAAAATTATCAATATAAGGAATAAAAGTAGGCATCACTACATATTCCAGAAGTTTTACATAAAAAGAAAATATTATAAAAATGTTTCTATGCACTAAACAAGTTGAACTATTATTTTAAAAATCTTCCACAAAGAAAGCTCCAGGCACAGATGACTCTTTTGATAGATTATGTCAAATACTTAAGGAAAAAAATTATACAGGTTTTTGCCAATTCTTCCAGAAAATTGAAAAGGAAAAATTTTTATTCTGTTCTCAGGGAAGTATTACTTATGCACCAAAACTAGACAAATACAATACAAGAATATTGAGTAATATTCTTCATGAATATGTATTAAAAATTCTTAACAAAAATTTCAGACAAAATCATTTGTACGTAAAATAGGTAATATATTATGACCATATGAAGTTTATCCAAGAAATACAAAGTTTAATGTTTGAAAAAAACCAATGTAATTCATCACTTTTACAGACTTAGGAAAAGCATACGATTATCACAGCAGTTGTTCTGAAAGTATGTCACAATTCATCCTGATAAAAACTTAGAAAACCAAGAATAAAATAGAACTTCAATAACCTAATATACAACATCAGCAAATAATTACAGTTATCATCATAGGTTATGCTAAAGAAATACATAACTTTTCTATAAATATCGGATATGTAATTTATCATCTCTGTCTGTCACTGAAATGAAGTTTTAGCCAAAGCCATAAAGCAAGAAAAAGGATTAAAGGCACACCATTTGAAAATTAAGTATCAATGTTATTTTTACTCTATGTACTATTAAATGAATAGTCAGAAATTGATATTATATTATATATTATATATTATATTCTATTATATATTATATATTATATTGATATTATAAGCAATGTTATATACAGTAGCAACAAGCCCAAGAAGTGCTTAGGACTAACAAAAGATAAGGAAGAACTGTGTGCAAATGCAGAGATATCATTTTGAGAAAATTAACCATGCAAGAGGTCTAGTTCCGGTGTTAACTTTTACCAATATGTAAGAAGAGGTATTTTTTTTTAAATCTCAGACTCAACTGCCAAAGGGGTCAGCAATAAATAAATGAATGCAGCGTCTATTGTATACAAGATCATATTGTATAGTGAATTAAATTCCAATGAAAATGCCGGTGATTATTTTGGATAGAAATTTGTAAGCTGTTTATAAATTGTATTTGGAAAAGCAGGGATGTGGGATAGCCAAAAAAATTTTTAGATGAAAATAGAGCACTTATGCTTCTCATACCAAAGTTTAAATTAAAGCTCCAGTGGTGAAGAGCCAAAGTCAACAAATAAATTAATGAAACAGAATAGAATAGATGCTTTAGAAAGAAGTGCTCAGTTGATTTTTGACAAAGATACATAGGAGGGAAGTTTATTTTTAGCTCACAGTTTCACAAGGTCTCACACAGCCCATTCATGGGAAGTTGGCAGTCGTTGGAAGCACATGGCAGAGGCCAGCTGGAGGGAAACTCTTCATAGGATGGCAGATGGGAAACCAAGTGAGGAGAAAGGGTAAAACCAGCACACACTATCAAGCCCCACACATCTGCCCCTTCTGGCCGGGTCGTACCTCCCAACAGCACATAATACCCAGGATATCCATAGGTGTTCCACAACATCAAATTACATGAGACTTGGGGGGACACTACAGACCCAAAGTACAGCGTGATCTTGATTATAATGAAGACTTTATGTGTATTCTAAATGAATAAATTCTACATCATAAATATTTACAACTTACTCTATGCAGATTCTACCTCAATAAAACTGTTTTAAAAATACATGAGCAGATCAGAATTTTAATTACAAAGGGTTGATAGATTACCCTGAAGCCTGGCAATTATTATCCTTATCTTAAAGTAAATGAAAATGGATTTCTTTTAGTAATAGTAACAGTATTTACCACCTAGTACTTTATCATGCACAGTTCAAAGTGCTTTCCATGTTAAGAGTAGTTTAATAACCACTGCATATGTGTATGTTCATAATTCTTCTCAATTTTACAGAAGAATATTGAGACAAATTTTCACCAGCTTGTCCAAAGTTACTAATTAGTTTGTAATTGATCTTGAATTTGAACCTAGGAGTTTTAGCTCCAAAATCAATGTTAGTCAATAGCCTAAATTGCCCTTTAAGGTGAAATCTTCTGCAAGTATAAGAATAGTGCTTTCTTTTCTCCTTTCTTTTTTCTCTTCTGTTTTTTCTTACCAGTTCTGGAGATTGAACTCAGCCTTTTCTCTTCCTTTTTTTTTCTCCTTTTATTGAACTCAGAGCTTTTCAAATGCTGGGCAAGAACTGTGCCACTGAGCTGCATTCCTAGTCCCTGCAACCATCTCTAAATTAAAAAATGAGTAAGAATTTTATAAATATAAATTAAGCTCCTTGAGTATGAAATTAGATGATTTCATTTTCCTAATGTAGTCTTGGAAATTACAGGTCAAATTTCTCTATTATCATTGTCAAATTTGATGACATCTAAATACATTAGGAAAAGTAATCATTTCTTTTAAGTTCTTACAGAAGGGTAAGAAAACATTTTCCCTTCCTAAGTAATAAAAGAATAATAAAAGAGGATTTGAGCTTCCACATGTACTTTTGACCACTGATACTTTACTGGCATTTATTTCCTCTAGGTACTTGGAGCTTATTATTAAATTTTCATATTATTATGGATTGGATACGAAATGTATCCCAAAATCTTTATATTTTTGGATTAACTGTGGTTTTCATGTGTGGTAAGAAAGTGGGGCCTTCCTAAGGGGCAGATTACTGAGGATGTAGACATCACTGATTGTGTGGGTTGGAAGGAAATATTCTTGCTTTGCCTTCTCCCAAGGCTCTGATCCTTCATCTTGAGATTCCTCAAGCACCCCTTTTTCTACCAGACCCTTCCCCCATGCCACTGTTACCAGCCAACCACGAACAAATTGAGACCTCTGAAATGTTAGCTAGAGTAAACCTATCCTCCCGTGAGTTGTGGGTGTCAGGAGTTGTGTTCCTGGGATGAAAGAGTGACTAAGATACACGTTTCACTGAAATTGCTGGTATTAATGGCATTTTTAATAAGGTCAGTTACAAAGCAATGATTTATATATATATCTCAAAACAAATTTTCTTTTCAAATGCCATCTCAATAAAACTGTATATTGGACAAGTTCAGTGTAGTATAAATCAAATACCCCAAAGAAATTCATAAAATTTTTCACGCAAGAGAGTGTCATATAATGTGAGAACAAATGTTTTTCAGTTTTTTTCATATTAATTTTGCTTATTATTCTGGTAAATATACTTCTTTTAAAAACAAGTAGTGTATTACAAGTTCCAGGCACTGTTGTTGTGTGCTAGCAGCACTAAGTATGTTGGAGTTTGTGTCACCACTATGCTTACATTCTCATTTAATCTTCATAATAATTACAGCTGAAGATACTAAATTTTTGAAAGTGTAGGCCA
The DNA here is from genome assembly GCA_004027205.1 of Ctenodactylus gundi. NCBI lineage: Eukaryota > Metazoa > Chordata > Mammalia > Rodentia > Ctenodactylidae > Ctenodactylus > Ctenodactylus gundi. Next base: position 219,832 of record PVKB01001934.1, read on the forward strand.
ATTACCCAAAGACATACAGCTGGTATGGATGAAGATGTATTTCTATTCTAGGACTTTAAGCTTTTTTAGCAACTACTAAGCTTATTGATAAAGTTTCTTGCCCTTTTCCCCGTAAGTCTATTTTGGACACTTACTATATTTTTGTATTTTTACTTTTGTATTATTTCTGTTATTATTCTTCCTTTTTGAGAAACTTCCTGGATTTGCCTTTTGAAATTAATACAAGAAGACATATGTTGAGGTAACAGCACAGTAAATTCTGTTAATGTACTATTTTCTATTAGTTGGTCAGTCCTAAGAATTTGTGCATGCCACTGACTGAAGACTCAAATCAGATCAGATTTGATTTAGTTAGAGAATACCACTTGGAAATAACTCCAGCATTCCTCTTCACTTTCTTCCATTGGCTTTTAAATAAGCAATTGAATTCATCAGAAGAAATGCATACATGGAATTAAGTATCAATATTGTTTGGTAAATTTTCAAACCAAAAAATGAAAAATTACATAAAAATAAATCTTGAAAGGAAAAAGGAAAAATGTTTCTTTTGAATAAGTGAAATGACAATTTAGATTTGGAATTAATACCTTTAAACAATTTAATAATAAACTGAAGTCTAGATTTTAATGTGTATTTTTATGAATAAACTGTGGTAGATAAGGTAATTATACATTACTGCTCAGTATTTTTACATGACTATATTTCTAAAAGTAATTGGATGCATTCTATACACAACTCTCAAGTTTGCTACTAGAACTTTTTTTGTCCAAACACAAAAATGAAATGAAAAATGATCTCTCAGTTAATACATGGGTAAGATTTAGTTGAAAAAACAAGGCATGTTGCAAATAAAGAATCTTTTGGCATTGAGTGAGATCAGCCTGGGTGTCTGCTATAACTGCCTACTCTTTAGGGTAGAAGAACTTTGTAAGTACAATTCCTTTCTCTTACAATTTCTCCAATTCTGTGACATAGCGGTTTGGAGATAGTCAAGCCAAATCAGGACATAAACTAGTGAGTAAAAGGACAGACATATTTTATTTAGTTTTTGAAATCTAAGAAGGCAATTTTATTTATTTATTTTTATTGATATGTATATATGTGATAGATGATAATTAGTCTTGGTGAGTTGGTACGTACACATATCACACCTTGATCATTTTTGCTTCCTCTTTCCTCCCATCCCGCTTCTCTCTTCCTTCTTTAGATCCCCTTCCCATCTCTACAAAGTCTATCTCCTTTTTGCTATCATCGCTGTTTTATTTTGTTCGTTAAATTCGTTATATTTTGGGTTCCTACCTAGCTATAAAGAAAGATATATTTGAGAGGTGTTTTTAGGAGAATAGAGGAATCTTCAGCTTATGATGCTAAATTAAATAAATCAGCCAGAAAAGGCTAGTTATTGTATGGTTTTTTTGTTATGTAAGAAGGAAATTTCAAAAAGAAAATCTGGTAAAGACATAGAAGTAGTTCTCAGAAAATGAAACTGGTTTGATAGTGTCACATTATAATTATTTATTTATTTATTTATTTATTTATTTATTTATTTATTTGAGACAGGGTCTCCCTCTGTGTTCCAGGCTGGTCCTAAATTCACTTCAGAGCCCAGGCTGCCCTTGGACTCTCGGCAATCCTCCTGTCTCAGCCTCCCAAGTGCTGGGATTACAGGCGTGTGCCACCGCCCCCAGTTTATGTGGTGCTGGGTACTTAGCACTTGGCTTAACGCTTGTTAAAGTGCTTTAACCGCTGAGTCATTCCTCCAACCCCCCCGCATTATGTTTATTGATAATATCTCTAGATAATGTTCCGATTCACTTCCAGGTTTTTGAGAGCAATGTCCAGGGCTCAAATTCTAGCCATGAGGGTGCCATTGGCCTGAAGGGGCTGGTCTGAGGGAAAGCAGAACTGAATGGCACAATCCTATTCGTGTAGACAGTTTTGCCCACAAATGGCAGTAGGTTCTTACTGAGAAATATTTGATTCTGTAACCATTTGAATGTACTCTTACTGCTGTGTTCATGCTGTGGACAGATTGCTCTTGGCACGTACCTGAAAAATATTCAGTATGACTTTAGAGACCCGAACCTTTATCTGAAGTACAAGAAAACTGTCTGTCCTATCTGTGTCCTCACCAGTTTAACTCCGTGAGCCTCTGAATGTTCCATTACTATTTAGTTAGGAGTAGTTATCAGTAGCAAACCATTCTTGCTTTTCAAACAAATTTTAAAAAAAGCTCCTCTGGATTCCCTTGAAATACCTTTATTTTTTAATAACTATGCTTTTGATCTTTAGTACAATAGTGTTTAAGTATTTTATTCTCTGAAATATTTTTTTCCTCTTGCCCCAATACTCCAAAGCTCTAAAAATGAAACAAACTTCATGTCCAGAAAAAATCTTTGTTGGCCTTGAAAGTATGCAACACATCTAGCCACATAATTGAAAATAATAAGGCCAGGATAAATGGGATGGCCCCAGGGTGAAACGCCCAAGGGATTCAATTGGTGTCACTTTGCATCAATGTCCATGTATCATGGTAATTGAGGTAACATAACCAATTACCACATTTTAATTAGGGTTCTAAGAACTTGAGAAAATTTGCAAAGATGAGGCAACTCACTTTCAAAAAGGAAAGAGAGAATGACATGAGGGAAGGAAGCTCCACATGTTGTTACCTAAGCTTCTTTCTGACAAGCAGTTTATGTAAAGTTGTAAATATTCTTTATTTTTAATGCTTTTCCTGTCTTTCAATATTATTTGGTGATAATTTTTGAAAACTGAATGTCTTAAGATGCTATTTTGTAGCTAAAATAATAAGGCAACAGCATTCTCAACATAATCTGTTAGAAATTTGTGACTGAAGAAATTTTCTAGAATATAACCTTGGCCTGTCACCTCATTTCTCATTTAGATGTTTCTTACAGTTGTAACTTAAGGATTCTAAGTTTTTTAAGTCAGTATCTGAACAAAGTGACACATTATTAAATTACACATTTCTCTGGCTCTGGTGCTAAATAAAAATAGACCTAAATTCTACCACTACCACCCCCTCAAAAATTAAAAGCAGAAGGAATTACTGCATTTAGAAAATAATTTTGACTCGTGGCAATTATTTTTATAAGGCTAGAGTTTAAGTGAAAAACCTCCTGTAAAATTTTACTGCTACTACATAATCAAGTAATTATGTAATTACTTGTACTTAATTACTTACAAGAGAGATGGTTGTTAAAAAATCTTTATACATGTCAAAAACAGCTCTCTTCTTTAGAGTATTTCTAGGCAAGCTTCAAATATCAAAAAGCTCTTTTTAAAGTATTCTATGATAAGTTTATTTTTTCTTTCATAAATCCATTACTATTTTTCTTCAAATATAGGAAAGGTACATTTTGTAGATATCTGTGTACCTTTCCTCCCCTTTCTATGTAACGTGGTCAAAACCAAAAAAAAAAAAAAAAAAAGGAAAAAAGGAAATGTTTTAAATTACATTTGAAATGTTTGATATTGAATGTGTGTTCTTAATGTGAGGATTTTCAATCAACAGAATAAGTTTTTCAAGGAAGGCTGAAGAACTCTCACAAGTACAATAGAATATGGTGACTGAGAGCTTGATCAGACTCTCCCAGTTGGCAGCTATGTAGTTATAGCAAATTATTTAAATTCTCTGTGCTTCAGTTTCTTCACTGCTAGACAGAAAAGAAAATACTACTGCCCCTTGGTAGGTTATGGACTGTTTAAAGGAATTAATATGTATAAAAGTTTGAATAGTTGCTCTCACACAATCTTTAAATGTTAGTTGCTATTATCATTTTTGTCATTGTAGCATCTGTCTTAGTCATGAGTCTCCTTGCTGTGGCAGAATGTCCAACATCCATAATTTAAGGGAGGAAAGATTTCCTTAGCTCACAGTTTCAAGGAGTTTACTCTCAGTCCATTCATAGGCAGCCACAACTGTGGAAGCACATGGCAGCAGGGCTCTGGTGGAGGACTGCAGCTCACAGCACGGCAGGCAGGAAGCCACGTGAGTGAGGGACAGGGTCAACGTCTAGAGAGGGAGGTTAAGGTCACAGCTTTCTCAGGAAGAAGCTGTAACAATATTTCCTCTTCATTTCTCTTATTAGTTCAAGCAGTCAGTTAAGCACCTCACAAGTCAGTCCCACATATCAGAAAGCTCTGCCCTGAGGGTTTCCTAACCTGAACAGATTAACATAATCTCTCCAGCTCAAGCCCCAGGCATCTACCCCTTCCAGCCAGGCCCTACCTCCCAACAGTACACCATTCTGCAGTTATTCCACTATCTCCAAACACATGAGGCTTTTGGGGGGACATTCCAGATCGAAACCAAAACATCAACCAAGTCTAATTATCTAGATAAATTAGATACCTTACTTGGCATTATAGGCAGTTCTATTGGTAAGAGGGTCTTCTAGAGAAACTGTGTGGGGGGGGTGGGGGGAGGGGGATTTATTAGCTAGTCTTACAAGATCAGAGGCAGATAGTCCAAACAGATGTTTGCATGCTAGAAATCCAGAGGATCAAGTAGCTGCTTAGACCAAGAAGCTGGAAGCCACCAAACAAGAGGGACCAAGGTTATAGTGTTAGTCTGAAAGGCCTGGAAGCTTCCTGAGGAGTCGCTGGAGTAAGTCTGTGTTGAAAGGCTGAAGAAGCTAGAATCTCATGTCCACCCGCCATGGTGGTAGACAGACATCTGTGCTTAAACCCAACGGAGATATTTTTTTAATATGCAGGCTGATTTTATTCTTCTTCCCTTCCATTCAGTCCACCCTGCAAGCCTGTCAGCATCTATCATCAACAATCAGGTTTCCTTCCTCAGTTTGCTCCATGCCAATCATCTCTGTAAACACTTCTCCATCGACACACTCAGACGTGTGCTTTACTGATCTCCTAGGCATTTCTTAATCCCATCAATCTGACATCCCAGTTAATGCTCACAGCAGTTAGGTTTTTTTTTTTTTTGCCTAATAAAAACATGAGAAAATGATAGAAAAATAGTAAATGAGGAAATCTTGTCTTAAGTGATGGGTTTGATGGTCAGACATCCATCCTATCCTCATCCTTTAGAAGTATATTATTTGATTTCCTAACATTTGGCTGTTGGCTTTGCTTTAAATCCGTTATGGCCTAGGAACATACCCTGCGTTATTTCTATTCTTGTAAACTTGTTAAGGTGTGTTTTGCGCTCCACATTCTGGTGTGTCTCGGTGAATTTTTGATGCAAGCTTGAGAAGAATGTATATTCTGTGGTTGTTGGTTGAAAAATCCTACAAGTACAGTTTGGGAGTATATTAATTCAATATTACGGGTTTCTTTGTGACATTTTGATTTTGTTTTATTTTATTTTTTGAGACAGGGTCTCGCTCTGTACTTTGTGGCACTTCGATGCGCGCATGTGCCATACTTTTACCTGTTCTCCTTTTTGCTCTCTTACTTTCTCTTCTCGCCTTGTCTCTTCTTTAAGCATTTAAATTATACTTCTTTAAAAAAATTTTTTTTTTGCAGTTTGACTTAGAACTCAAACTATCCACCTTAAACTAATACAAGTACCTTAGAATAATATTAAACTTCTTCATATGTAACTGAAACAGAATATTTATCATGGCTTAACACAGAATATCCTCAACTCTCTCTCTCATCTCTTTGATATTGCTAATGTTTGTTTCATTTATTCATGTGGTGTAACCGCACAGTGCATTGTTGGTATTGTTACATTAAACTTACACATTTTTAGATCAATTGCAGATATGGAAAATAGTTTTATAAAGGAAAAGAAAAACATAAGATTTTATTTTGCCTTTATTTATTGTTAAACATTTTTCCTTTCTTTATCTGGATCCAAGTTTCTGTTCTGAATCATTTCCTTTTCCCTGAACAACTTCTAATATTTTTTGAAGAGTAGTATTGCTGGTATTTACTTTCTTCAGTTTTTGTTTATCTAAGGAAAGGTTTTTTTTTTCTCTTTCACTTTTAAAGTATAATTCTGTGAATGTAGATTACAGCTAAGTAAAATTTTTTTCTCATGACACATATATTTTATTACACTCTATTCTTGTTTATAATTTCCCATGAGAAGTCCACAGCTATTCTTGTCTTTATTCCTAGGAATGTTTTCTTTACACTTGTCTTTTTTGTAAAAATTCACTTTGTCTTTGATTTTCTGCAATCGTAAATACATGCCTAGATGTAATCTTTTTATATTTATGTTGTTTCCTGGCTCTGTGATTTGGTGTCTTTCATTAGACATCTTAGCCATTTCACTTCAGCTGTTTGTGTTTCCTCTATTCTTTCTTCTCTTCCAGACACTCCAGTTGTTCATGTTATACCCTTTGAAATTTTTTCGCATTTCTTAGAGTTTTCATTTATTTTTGTCATTTTTTCTTTTTCATTGCATTTCACTTAGGGAATTTTTTATGGGCCTATCTTCAAGCTCATTGATTCTTTCCATGGCCCTGTCCAGTCTACTGAGAAGCCCGCCAGTGTCATTCTTTACTTCTACAGTGTTTTTTATTACTAACATTCCTCTTGATGCCATCCCTCAACTTACAATATCCATGCATTCTTGAATGTCTTTTACTTTCTCCATCAGAATCATTAATATAGTTATTTGAAAATTTATTATCAGATAATTCCAAGATAAATCCTGTTAGATCGGCTTCTAATATTTGCCTTTTCTCTTCAGACTGGTTTTCCTTTTATTTTGACATGTGTTGTAATTTTTTGTTGTTGTTGAAATCTAGGCATAGCTATCAGGTTATAGAATTGAGGTAAAGAGGCCTGTCATGAATTTTATGTCACTTTATCTAGAAATTGATCTGTACCTCATGTGAGCTGTAACAATAAGTTTTTTATGTTGGCCTTCAAATTCCCTTACTGTTCTTTTTTTTTTTTTTTGTCTTTATTGTCGTCTTTGGGGTTTCCTAAAGAACTCTTATTTGAATGTCTTTTAGGTCTCTCAGCTATAATATGTTATTCTACTGGAGCCAGATTATCTAGTGATAATGAATAAGGGAAATATGTTCTCTAATTTTAAGATTAACTATCATTCTTCTACTGAGCTTATGACCTGAACTGTGACCCTCATGAGTATCTCTTCGTTTTGCCCACCTTTCCACAATGACAAGACCAGAAGGAACTGAAGTCAAAGGCATACGCATTCTCCTGGTGGGATAAGGCTACAATAAAGTCTTTTTCACTGAAGAGTAGGTGTTAGAGAGGAAGAATTTGATTTATTTCAGAATTGTTACTCTTCTTCTTGTTGTGTAAAAATAAATTAATGGCTAAATAAAATTCCCCGCCAGTGTAATTATCTCCAGGTACCTCCTCCAATCTACTCTATACCATTGTGTGGCTTTAAAAATATATCAAAACACTATTGTTATTATGCTATCCTACTCATCGAGGCTATGTGGTAGTTTCACTTTGTTGTAATCAGTGTTCACAATTTTCTAGGCCTCCAAATAATGATGACACTTTCAGTGTATGATCTCCATGCTCCAAATAGCCTGCCTGTCTGGTAATTTCTAAACATCCAGAGGATATGACCAAGTGATTTACAAAGTAAGAGATATAAATTATTATTAACTATGAATAAACATCTAATATAACTAGTAATGAAAGGAATGCAAAGTAACATAGTTTTTCAGTTAACTCTTTTTTAGTACTAAAAGAGGGAAAATTAATGACAGATTCCAGTGTTACGGAGGTAATAGTGTTTATAAATGGGTGTAATCTTTAGCTGTTTATCAATATCCTAAGCAGTATTCCCACCTTAGTTTTTATTAAATTTTACCTCATAAAATAACCCAAAATAAAAATATGCAGATGTGCACTTTATGTAAAACCCCATCCAAATATTGGAAATAATGTCAATTTCAACCATATAATTTTAAGTGAACTTTTAAGAATATGTAAAAATCTTTAAAAATCATGGGTCTCAGTAATATGTTATGAAGTGAAAAGTATGATGGAGTACAGAGCAAATGCTGATCATGTAATATGTACACAATTTTAGTTTTGATTTCATAATATGTGTCTGTGTGTATATGTACATATAACATCTATAGGATTAATAAAATATAGAGGTTATCTCTGGGTTATTAAGAACATTTTTTCTTATCTTCTTTCTATTTTCTAGGTTTAAAATTTTCTAATGGAAAATGCCTTGTTTTATAGAACAGTTTATCTGCCCAACCTTGCGAGTTCAGCTCAAATATCCCTTATTTCCCTGTTTCTCTCTTGCTACTTTTGCCTACATTGATCTTTCCTCCTTTATTCATCCTCTGCTATGCAGCTTTGAAGTGTGGATACTCTTTTCATCTTATTCTCTCTCTAGACAATCTCACCCCACACATAACTTCACATCCAAGACACACACACACACACACACACACACACACACACACGCACACACACACACCACACACACCACACACACACACACACACACACACACACACACACACACACACACACACAAATGCACACACAGACACTGTAGCTCTCCTGAGATTTCCCAGAGTCATTTCAAACTCAGTCTGTTCAAAAGAAAATTCCTAGTCTTCTCTGACAAACCAATACTTCTACAGTGTTCTGCCTCTCAAGAAAAGACATAATTTCTTCAGTTGTGTAAAGCCAAAGAAAACAGGTCCTTTTTGACACTTCACTCAGTATTAGTTCATCCTCCTCCTCATCGAGTCTGATTGGTTTTACTTCATAACGAGCTCTTGTCCACACTTCTCTAACTGCACTGTTAACACTTGAGTCCAAGCTACCAGAATCTCTCATAGATGAGTTAATATGTACAAAGTGTTTAGAATATTGCCTGGTGCTGAGAAAATACACGTTAGCTCTTATCATGGCTGTTCTTGCATGGACCACTGCAGTCTGACAGAAACTTTTGCCTCTTCCCGGTGTGTTCTTTTTCCTGAAGCAGGTGTGATTTTTAAAAAATACTAATCTATCTATCTCACTTTGCCCGTTTCTCCTGTTGAGTCTCAATTGTGTATCCTCTCGCTCTGCCAGCCAGACCCTCCGCTTACTGTTGCACTCTCCCATGTGGCAAGATTCTTCTCGTCCTGAGCTTTGTTCCTTTGTCTTCTCCATTCATACCCATTTTTCCCTCCCAGAAAATTCTTCCTGCCCTTCAAAACTCAACTCAAAAGCAGCATCCTCAGCAATTTTCTATTGACATCCTAGAACAAACCTAGTCTACCCCTAGTATCATATCACAGATTATACTCTGATTCACTAAGTCTTAACACTAAGCTATGTCTTTTTACGTGAAATCTAATATTCAATAAATTCATTAAATACGTAAATTTTCTGAAATTTTATTGGGTGACTAAATGCGGTTTTCTGAAAAGTTCACAATAACTCGCTGTAATCTACTTTTCTTTTTATCTGAGTTTACAAATTAGTCATTGTTGAATACCTCCCCACTTTTTCATGTTCTTACTAACCAAAGAAATTTTGGGTAAGTTAGCTTGTGCAGGACTGCCAGATACAAGCTGAGATTCTGAAATCCCCAGAGAACTCTCGACTGGAAGGAATTCAGGCTTTGGCCTGCATGAGCTACCTCTTCCTTCCCAGTATGCAAGTCTACATTACCATTTTTTATGTATCATGACTGGAAGATTAGGAAGCCCTTGTCTAGATACAATCGATATTAAACCTCAGGATCAACCTACTGATCATTAAGCATTAGACAGATTTAAATTTTGATTCAAGAGAACAAATTTAAGTAGAAATGTCACTAGAGTCGATTAATCTTCTATTCCTGGTATAGGAAGATCAGATTTACTTTGATTTTGTTTTTTTTATTCAGGCCTAATATTTAAGCCTGTCATTTCCCTTGAATTATGATTTTTTAACATATAAGTGACTTGAGTTTTCTGAGTGTCAAAGAAAAGAAGCTCTGTTTAGTCATCTAGTTCGTTGGTTCAACTTACAATATCAAAATTGCAAAGGTAACTTTTCCATAGAAGTAAAGTATCAGTACCAAATAGTAAGATATATCCATGCATTCAAGAGCTGGAAAACTAAAGCTGTTTTTAATATAGATTATTCTTTCCACAGCCACAGCACCAGCCTATTGTTGCTGATTATGTAACATATATTACATTAAGAATATTTAGTCTATTAGTACAGGTGGGTTTTTGTATGATTCCATGGGGTTATGATTTTTAGGAATTGAGCCTGATTGCAGATATCAGGAAATGCACCTTGACTACCCCGTTATATGCTCAGTATTGATATGGGACTTGCCAGCAGGGTAGTTCAACGCATGATCGCTACTTTCAAGCAATTTGCAAGCTGTATTTGGTGGTAGTAAGATAATATTGGCACAGATGAGACAGTAATTACTTCAAATTGTATTTGGGATAAAAATGACAGCACCCTTTATGCAGCTTGTACAAATCAGCAAAATACTTGAGAGATGAATCTGTTTGTTTCATCTTCATATCTGCTTAGTACTTGAGCAGGACTAAGTACTCAATAAATATTTGTGAAAGGGATAAATGAATGTAAGTGTTAAATTATGTGGTTCTGCCTATAATGTAAGAATCAAGTGACAGGAAGGAACTACCAGAGAATGCATGGCCAAGAACTCTGTAGAGGGGATTATAACTGAATTTTGAGAGATTTGAGTGTGAGAGAAATCACATTTACTCATCCATGCAAAAAAAAAAAAAAACCTTACTGAATGACCACTATGATTAAAAGCATAGTAACACAAGGAGCAGGGACTATTCATGGGGTAGTTGCTGTTAAAAGCACTAGCTTTAGAGTGCTTTATTAATTGAATTCCATTCATTTTATGTGACTAGATTATGGAATGCCTTAAAAGTCAGTCAGAATAATTTAGAAGAGAAAATATCTGTTAAAGTTTTATGTGGGGTAGGAGGAAGTTCATGGTTTTGTTTGGTTTGGTTTTATGAAGATAATAATACAATAAAAAGGCTTATTTTAGGAAGTTTTGTTTGGAAGTATTGTGTAGAATTTCACTGATCACATGTCTCTTCTGCCTTTATGTCAAGAGTTTCATAGATTTTCAATGAGAATCAGTAAGAATATTTAATTGCCCTTTAATTACAAATCCTAGTGTATATCTCACCTGCTTTTTTCTTGCTACAGTGTAATTCTATGTCTTGAATTTTGGGTTGTGGAAATAGATTGTTAGTTGTCCTAATCAGAAGAACTTTTCAAATACTACAGAAAATAAGTAGTGTTTTCTTCACCTGGTAAAATAACTTTAACTCCCTTGACCTTTCTCATTTTTTTCTAAATCTTAAAGAACATTCATTATCTATTAAATGTTAATGATATTTGACTAATTAGATTCACTCACATGACCCCAATTTCTCTCTTTATTTTTTATACTTAAGCAAAAGTCGTCATGACAACTGCTCCTAAAGATTAAAGGGCTCAAATAAGTTCCATTTTAAGAGCCGTTTTGCACGTAAAGAAAAGTAACTTTGCCAGTGCAAGATAAAAAAGTTTTCATCTGGTGGATCCTAAAATATCTCTAAGTCACTGTATTTCTCACCATCAAATTTATTTGTGTTAACTTTTCTTAGCTTTTCACATGTGACACTTATGTCATAGCTCAAAGACGGGGTTAGAAAGGGAGTTGCAGCAATAAATATCCAGAGAAATTTCCTTTCTTCCCCAGGATGCCTGTTCCTCTAGCTGAGGTCAGGAAAGGGCACCTGATTTGCAGCAATCTGCAGGTGCAAGAATGAGAGAAGACGTGTTCACTGAGGGATCTAGGCAAGTCCTGTTTACTGGTTAGTGTTTCCAGAAGGAAATTTAATGGACCTGTGTATCCCTGTAACCCAGGACCTCATTCTCAGTTAAAGAGCTCAGTGTTTAGCTGAAATTGTCCAGGGCAGAAGAAGGGCGAGATATCTTTGAATTTTAAGAGCCATTCCCGTGAGATCATTAACCTGCCTCATCCAAATCGATGCACGTTAACACTGTCTTAAAACTCATAAGGCAAAAGCAGAGGCTGGTAGGATATTGAAAATAATCAATATGTTTTCTTCTTTTTTTCCGTGGGTTATAGTCTGAAAGAATCCATTTCTAATACAGAAAGCAGTCCAATTTTAACAAAAGCAATCCCACCATTTTTTTTTTCTGTCTGAGCAGAACTCATGCAGTAGCAGTGGTAAAATAAACAGCGATGTGTTGGATTTTGTTTCTCTTTATCTATATGACATTTGTGTCATCGCTGTAGCTCTAATCCATATTCAGGTCTTCATGTTTGGTGTGCAGTAATATGTAAATGATCTCGCCAGCTGCATGGAGCAGTGTTTGTTTATTCTATTTCTTTTGGCACTGCACAGAACTGAATTTCTGCCAAAATGGGGCTGCTTCAGGGAGCACGAATGCTCCAGGAGGAAGTTTTGAAAGGAAACACACATCATAAGTCTTCATTCTGTGAAGCAGCAAAATCAAAACAAACTTTCTGTTGACTAAAATATCAGTATTATGAATGTAAAATAATGTGTTTGTTAAAATAAAATGAGCACACCGCCCATATCGGGGATAAGCAGAGTACGTGGGCTTTGGGAATGAGGACGCAGTGCTGAGAAAGCTGGTGCATTTTTATTCTTGGAAAGAAAGTAGGTGAACTGAAACAGACAGAGACAATATCTAGAAGTTTAAGGAGGAAGGAAATATTTTAACATGCATATTAATCTCTGGCAGCACATGGCATTTACATGCATTTAAATGTGGACAGCTGTGGCGTTTAAGTGTTAAAAAAATTTCATTAATGATGCATAGAGCTATCTACTAATGTTGGCAGGCCTTTCAGTCTTCAATCTGACACTTCCTTTTTTATCCAGCAAGCTAATTTCCCCTCTTTTGTGAGGAGTAACTGTTTTCACACTGCTGCTTACCCAGCAAGCCTCCTTATTGTTTCATGGTTAATTATCTTTTCCAGCTTCACCTTCCCGCACTGAAGGGAGCAGGACTGTTCCTCCCCAGCGCTAATGAAAGCCGGGTTTTATGGGTACGCTGTGTAAATAAATGCAAGGTCTGATCAGGCAACATAATAAATGAGTTCCTTAAAGTTTATGAAGTCACAGCTCATCTAGTACTTTACTAAATAATAAAGGAAAATGATTAATTTAGTGAGAGGGGATTTTAATTTTGGAGAAAAAAATAAAACCTTTGTTAATATAACATGGAACCTGCTTGCAGGTAAATATAAGAAATCATGATTTATCCAAACGCTCCTCATAGTCCCTACTAGAAGTGACACTTGCCAGAATGTCTTGCACAGTAGGCCTTTGAAAAATATTGTTGATTTAAGTAAGAGGTAGAGGTCATCTGGCATTATAGTTCACTGGTTACTTTCTCTTTATTAAGAAAAAAAGTTTTGTGCAGTATAAAGTGTGCTACTGTGTGCTCAATGCATGCAGAGATACCAATTTCAAATGTTGCCACTATCAAGTGACTCAAGTAGTACATTCAGATTTGGCCGAGGAAATTAGCCCCACTGGTTTTTAGAGATTTGCCTCTCTGTGCCTAAATCCAGTATATTCTTGTGCAGGCCTTTAATCCCAGAACTGAGGCTGAGACAGGAGGATCATAAGTTGGCGCCCAGGCTAAATGACTTAGACACATACTATCTCAAAATAACATTTTAAAAAAGAGGGTGGGCTGAGGATATGGCTTACTACTGTAAAGGGCCTGGGTTCAGTTATCAGTACTACAATAAGCAAAGAAACAAACTCAGTATATTCTCTTTGATGTCAGCTTAAGGGCTCATATCCAAAGAGTTTAGGACTTACAATCATTTTTCTCTGTGTGTGTGTGTGTGTTTATGATATTGAGGATTGAGTTTTGAGGTTCTTTACAGTGAACCACATCCCCAGCTCTTTCCTATTTTTTAAAATTTATTTTGAAAGAGGATCTCACTAAATTTATAAATTGCCTAGGCTTTACTCAAATTTCTTGTTTTCTTGCCTCAGCTTCCCAGAGAAAAATAAATTGCTTATATCATCTGTTCTGAGTATAATTTAAAAATCAGTTGTTTGCATATGAACAAAAGCCAAGATAAAATAATTTGTTAGTGAAAGTAGATTGTTTTTCTACTTATTTCTCTTAAATCATTCAGAGTTGAGTAGAAATAAAACTATTTTGTCCAGTGGTTATTTAACACATAGGAATTCAAGAAATATACCACACCCTGCTTTGACTACTGTTTACACTTCAAAGGGATCTAAGTCACCTTAGCCCCTAATATTTTTTTTTAATTTACAAAATAAATTCACATTTGAGAGCATGTTTCTCCATGTTGAAATTTATATTTCTTTAATTTGGAAGTCTTTGATTTGGGTTACAGTTTGAGTTAAGGTCTTGACATTTAAAACTCACAAGAGCCTTCATGAGAAGCTCACGAGAGCTCAAACCAAAGCTTCTATTCCAGTCAAGGTGAATTTTCAAATTTAATGGGATTTCAGGATCCTTAGTATTTTTCCCTTGAGATCTCCAAAAGAAAAGCCCTCAGGGGATCCAATGTTTCTAACATGTCTAAGGATTCTAGAATTGGAATCAGAAGCACAAAATCTCTTGGAAACCCACTTCAAAGACATTTATTGCCTTCTTGGAAAATTCGTTTTAGAATTTAAAGCCAGCTTCCCAACACCAATTGTAGCTTGTAAACTCTTCCTTCATTTTTGTGGAAGTAGCAACGACAACTTAAGGGAGATCTCCTAGCAATTCAGACTTTGTAGTCCACTTGTAAGTCTGAAAGCAGTTATTTTTACGAGAAGCTGTTAAAGCAGTGACATAAATCTAATGAAATAAAAATTAGATGTAGAAACAAGTACTAAATCATCTCAGGAAAATAAATCATAGCTAACTTTTAATCAACTCAAACCCTGGGACAATCAGATAACAACCATGTGCCATTTACTAATCCAAGAAGGCCAACCTTTATTCTTATTTTATTTCTCCGAATAATGAGTTGTAATCATAGTATCAGAATTTTAAAAATGAAAACAATACCCAGTGTAGCTGAGGAGAGAAATAATTAAAAATAGTAATAACATAGTGTTCACTCCCTACGTGAATCTTTCTTGAGAATCAATAGATACCAAATTCTCTCAAAGAATAAAGTAGTCTTCCTCTCTGTTTTCTGGAAATATATTTCAAACAACCTCCAGTGGATGCCTGAAGTTGTAAATTGTACCCAAACCTGTGTATACTATAGTTTTTCCTATAATACATACTGTAATGTTTTCTCCATTTTAACTGAAAACCTGTTATCCCATACTATAACCCAAACTCTTGTTTTGTACTAAGGATTGAACCCAGGGCCTATACTTTGCCACTAAACTACACTCCTAGCCCTGTCTGTCTGTCTGTCTGTCTGTCTGTGTATCTACCTGTTTGTCTGTTTATTTAAGGTAGGGTCTCACTAAGTCAGTAAATTGCCCAGGCTAGTTTCAAACTTGAGATCCATTTGTATCAGCCTCAGAGAATACTGGGATCACAATTACGTGCCAGCGCACCTACCATGCCCTAATTTATGTAGTCTGCGTTTAAAAGCAAAACTGCATGAATTTATCTTTCCTTTTTCACAATTTTATATACAGGAGATTTGTTTTTACTGTAGAATTTTTGTACATCAGCATACATTTTCCCCTTTGTTAATTTGAGAACTTGAACCTTTTTATTTAATAGAGGTTCTTTATGAATCCCCCTTAGCAAATCCAAAATGCCAGCATCACTGATCTTGTGTCTTCGGACCATGACTAAATGAAATAAGGGTTACTTAAAGATAGGTACTGTCATATCAGGGCAGTGCAGATAGAGTGGATATACCTGATAAATGGGTCATTCGTGTCCTAGGCTGAAGATGGGGTGGGGTGTAGTGAGATTTCGTTATGCTTCTCAGAAAGGCATGCAATTTGAATTCTATGAATTGTTTATTTTCAGAATGGCCCATTTCATATTTTTAGACCATGGTGGACCTGGAGTAACTGAAATTGTGGAAAATGAAACTACAGATCTGGGGAATTGCTGTAGGTACTTCGTGAAGGGCTGGAACCTTGCACATGGATGAACTCTGTTATCTAGTGTGTGGTTTTCAGGCAGACCTCGGTGTTGGCAGTGCTCTCCCTTGTGCCTTAGCTACCTAAAAATCATACCAAGAATTGTGTGTTCCTAAGAACTAGTTTGAAATTTCTTACAGAAAAACCAATATGGTAAAAAAGCTTCACTTGTTTACATGGCTATTCGCTTCTTTACTACTAATATCTTTTATAGGCTTTGAAATGTAAGTTTTTATTAATAAAGGGTCATCATCATTGAGGCAAAAATGATATCTAGGAGCAAAAAACCCAAAGATTACATTAACTTCTAATAGTCAAAAGGCAAACACCAAACAGCTAGAACGATGTCACATAAGGTAGGCCATATATTATCAGAAGGAAAATACCAGTTATATGACTGGTATGTGGGTCTGCCATTGTCATCCAAATAGATCTACCATGTGTTACAGAAAAAGAGGCTACCGCGTTATCAGAGTTGGGGGCTCTTATATCTTCATCAAGGCTGTTTTTCTTTTGAACTTTTTTTTATTTATTTCACTTCTACATAACACTGCAGGGGTCAAATAAGAAATTACTTTTGTTCAAAAACCTCTTTCTAATTATATTTTTAAAAATCACTTTTAAAACAGTTCTATATTTGAGTACTTTCTTGATACACTGGAGTAAAATTTCAAGGAAACTGAATAGTGCCTAGGAGGAGAAAAATAAATTGCTTATATAATCTGTTCTGAGTATAATAAAAATATCAGTTGTTTGCATATGAACAAAAGTCAAGATAAAATAATTTACTACAAAACTATACAAGTCAGGAATAGCCAGTTGCATAAGGTGGAGGGATGTGGAAAGTCAGGTAAAAGACCCAAACTTCCTCAGTATACCACCCCTCCATCACCTCCAGATCCTTAACAACTTGTAAGCTCCTCAGAAAAAATTATTTTTTGAGACAGGGTCTTGCTCTAGTTCAAGCTAGTTCTGCCTCTGTAGTCTAGGCTTGCCTCAAACTCACAGCAGCAATTCTCTTGCCTCAGGCATGCACCCCCACACCCAGTTTATGCAGTGTTAAGGAATCAAACTTAGGGCCTCATTCTTGCTAAGCACTCGAAACGCAGAGATTCCTCCAACCCCCAAATTTGATTATTTCAAGAGTTACTTTGTTTTATTTTGATTTGATTTTTGTTTGACTTGGTTTGAATTTTTTGTTTTGTATTGTTTTTGTGACAGAGTCTCACTGTGTAGTCCAGGCTGGCCCTTTTTCTCACTGTGTAACCCAGGCCATCTTGTAACTCATAGAAATCTTCTTGCTTCAGCCTCTTGACTACCAGAATCATAAGCATACTATACCAATCTGTACTTCTTTAAGAATTAGATTTTTAATCTCCAGTCCCACCCTTTCCTTCCATAGGTGAAGCTGAAAGTTCTAATCACTTGGACTCCCTAATGACCAATCTCGGCATGAGCCCGTTGAGGAGCCCTGCCTAAATTACTTCATAAGAATAATTGACGTGTGATTAAAAGTCACGTTGAACACCGCAAGGACCTCTATCCCTCAGAAAATTTTAAGGATTTTCGAAGCTCTTTGCTTCGAATACATAGCTTCTTAATCATAGTAGTGATTCTTTGGGGCAGACCCTTCCATGAAACTGAAGTTACAAATATAGAGGAAGAAAACAGCTTTTGTATTTTGTATATTTTGCTTGCTTCCCTGAAATTCCTTCATAGTTCCTCTACTTAAAGAATATTCAAATTTTTGGCCACCTGTTTCTCACAAATCAAATCAAGTAAAAATACTAAATATGATTTTTGAGGTTTTTTTGGTTATTGTTGTTAAATACAGAGTTCAGATGGGCTACTGTCTCATGTTGAAGGAAGAAGTATTAGAACAATGGAGTTTCTATACATTCCATGAATTTCCCAATTTCTCTTCTTCTATTCTCAAGACTAGTGCGAGAGGACAAGAGATCTGGTAGGCCCATGTTCCCAATTTAAGTTGCAGTTTTGTAATGGAAACTGGAATCTTCCAGGCTGTTCTTCGGAACATCATGTACTTGTTTTCTCATGTGCCAGTCTTTAGGACCTTTTATCTCTAAGGTTAGAAATGATTTTCTTTTCTTTTCTTTCTTTGTTTTTCTCCTGTGGCTTTTAAGGAACTGGCATAAAATTAATCATGTTAAAGTGAGTTACTTGTGGACATTTAGTACAGCAGCCCCCAACATTTTTGGCACCAGGGACTAGTTTGTGGAAGATGATTTTTCCACAGGCTTGGGTGGGGGATGGAGAGGGCTTGGGGTCAAGGCACAATCATCACCCCCTCAGCTCCACCTCAAGTCATCAGGCATTAGATTGTCACAAGGAGCCTGTAACCTAGATCACTCTCATGCCCAGGTCACAATAGGATCTGCACCCTTATGAGAATCTAATGCCCAGCCAATCTGCCAGGAGGCAGCGGTCAAGCAGTTAATGCAAGTGATGGGGACAGGCTATAAATACAGATGAAGTTTCGCACATTTAGCCCCCTCCTTGACTCCTGCATTGCAGCCCAGTTCTTGAGAGATCATGGACTGTTTTCCATCCATAGCCCAGGATTTGGTGGGGGCTCCTATTTCAGCACATCCACAAAATTGAGCAACTACCATCTCTACTTCCAAAATATTTAAAACACCACAAATGGAAACTCCATAGCTACTGAGCAGTTAGTTCCAGCCGCTTTCTCCTGAGAGCTGCCAGTGACTGTCAATCTCCATTCTGTCTCACTGGATTTGCCCATTCTGGCTATTTCTAAAGTTGCTTATTTCAGAATGTCTGCCTCTTCCCGTTATACATGGAATCACACACTATATCCAGCCTTGTCTGTAGCATCCAATCCACAGATCCAAACAGCTGTGGATCAAAAATATTTTTAAAAGACCAAATGTTGTTGGTACATACCTACATTTCCAGCCCTCTGGGGGATGGAAACAGGGGATTGACAGTTTGAATCTGACCTAGACAGTTTAACAACTTTATGAGATGCTATCTCAAAATGATGAAAAATGATAAGGGTCATGGACTTTTTTATTATTATTCCCTAAATAGTGCTGCATAACAACCATTTACATCATACTAACATTGTATCAGGTATTATACTTTTTCTAGAGATGATATAAAATATTCTGGAAGATATATATGAAAATGCTACACTATTTTACCTAGGAAACTTGAGCATTGACAGGTTTTGTTATTCTGAGGGAGGGCCTGAGAAAAATCCTCCATAGATACCACGAGATGACTGCATGCACTTTTGTGCCAGATTTCTTTGACTGAATATGTTTCAAGGTTATTCACTTCAATAGCAGAGGTGGCACCAGCATGAACGTCAGAGATTCGTTATCTGGCTTTATCACAACAGCTGAAGCTCATGGTCCTTTACCTGCTTCCTCCAATAATTCATGAGACCTTAGGAAAATCTTCTCTTCCTTTAATTCACTTAATAAAATTTTGTTTTGAGGAACTGCTTTATCCCAGGCATTGTATTAGTCTCCAGTGCTCTTAGTAGAGATAGGACAGGCAAAGCCTTTGTGCTCATGAAGTTTACTTAGGGAAGGAAAAATCCCTGCTTCCCAAGGTTGGACTCTGTCTTGGCCCCAGTCTTTATTGAGAACAAAGGCAGGTTTTGCAATTATAAAAATTACTAATTACTTTAGAACAACATCTAATGGATTTTTTATTTTCAGCGATTTCAGAATTACCCATGTAGTGATGACTAGGAAATAGGTCCATGTCAGTATTCGTTTTTGTGAGATTTGTGAGATGATTTTGGATTTTACTTGTCTGTTTTGAGTTTCCAATCAGCTTTGTTATTGAAAAAGAGCATTCACTAGAACAGTTTCTGATCATTAGTGTGAGATAGACTTTCAAAGCATTTTCTGAGTTGAGACAAGCTACTTTAACATTACTGTCAATCTAGTAGATAGTGAGCAGGGTTTGATTGCTCTAATGTGTCAGTGGTGATAGAATTTTGCAGATAATGGACCTGCCTTTAAAAAAATTATTTTCAGGAAATAGAAAGTCCTTTGAGGAATGGGCCTTGCTGAGGGCTGGGCAAGTGTCTTTCTTATTCAGACTTCCCTTTGGGGCAAACTCAACTAGGGCATGCAAAAAAAAAAAAATGCATCACCCATTTATGGTGCAATGGTAATAGGGACTTAATCAATGTTTATTTTATTGAAATTTATGTATGTGGTTGTGCTAAAGAGATTAGGAGCCACCTACCTAGGTTGATGCAAGCAAGCTCTGCTAGTAAATAACTAGCTCTGCTAGTAAATAACTTGTTCAAGTTCACAGTTAACATGTGGGAAAGGGATTCAGTTTTCGAACTCAGATCACTTTTAATTTACACCCTGAGACCCACATGACTGATAAGTGGTGAATATTTCTTTTTGTCCTATGTCTATTTTCTTCTATATTTTTATTACTAACTCTGAGTCCATTTTCTACTTATCAGTAAGCTGAGTATTACAAATTCATAATTCTCTTAAAAGTCATCTTTCTGCTTTCTGAGAACTAGCTGTTTGTGATTGTTGTTGCTATTATTTGTATAAAATTTCTACTTGTTTAATTTAGAAAATAATTAAGATAATCTAATGCTCATATGATTGGTTTACATGTTTGTGACAGAGGTTAGGAAAATATTGTACCCATAAAGCAGAATTAGCATATACATTTTGGAGTTTCTCTCATTTAAATGTATTACCCCAGCCTGATCTATATATTATTTTCTTTCTCCTTGCCTATCAACCCCTCAAGTCTCCATTTCTCCTGCTTTTTATCTGAGGGTAATGAATATATCTTTATTCAATTAACCAGTGGCATTTTTTGGTTTTATTTTTTGTTCTGTTTTGTCATGTTCTTCTTTTCTACAGATTAACCTCTCCTCCCAGGTTTTTGCATGTGATACTGCTCATTAAACTCCTGGGTCCAGAATAAGCTGACAGAACACGAATTGTGAGTCCTCCTAACGACTTTGGGCATCATGATCACCAGACAGTTAACTGGAACATTATAGTTCATCTTGGTCTTTTTAGATTACTTAAGAAAAGTCCCTCAAGAGACCCACTTTTAAAAGGAAATTAAAGAGACCCAGAGGCAGTATATAAGATTTCTATTAGTTTGTTGCTTTATGGAATGTCAGGTTTCTTCATCTCCACTCAAGATAGTAATGTTTCTCTTATTTCTTATAAATAATCATCATTTAACCTACATCTTTAATAAAATCATGAAAAATCAGTCCTGAGAAATATAACTCAATTAAAGCCATACAAGTATAGAGAATTTTAATTCAGATATGTATTGCTTGTTTTAAATGGATTTTTAGCTCTGTCTTGGAATATCATCACTATTGTGTCAAGGGTCTTAGAGAAACAGAATTAATATAGATTATAGTATATATAAATGAATTTACTACAATGGCTTAAAGAGTCCAAAGAAAGAATCGAAAATGGCCGCCTGCATATGTGAGAACTAGAGGGTCTGGTAGCTGCTCGGATGCTAGATAGAAGAAAGTCATTCCAAGTCTGTGAGACAGCCACCTTAGGTTTCTGTGAGAGATCATTGTTCATAGGCAGGGAGGAGGACCTTAAGGCTAGAGCAAATATGTGATGAAGTGTGATAATGGAAAGAAAGGAGCAATTAGTGTCTAGAGATGAAGGTGAAGGCCAGAAACTGTAATAATCTTCCTTCCTTCTTTCTTCTTATTTAGTTCAAGCTGCCAGTCCATTGGCTGGGCCATTATCTCCAGGGTGGGTCTTCTCTTCCCTTATTTACTGGCTCATATGTCATTCACTCACACCCAAAGCTCTGCCCTCTAATTAGCTAGGAGCTTCCTAATCTCTTGAAGTTGACATAATGCTTTAAATGGTCACTATCATCATCATCTCTCCACTTATGTTATTTTCTCTATATACGTTGTGTTAATATAAATAACTTGCTTCCAGGAATAAAAATATAAAATGAGTTAGCACCAACTAATTCCATTTCTTTCTTGAGCAGATTTTTAGTAAGGAGTGTGTGGAGTGTGTGTGTATGTGTGTGTGTGCGCGTGTGTGTGTGTGCACGCGCGCGTGTGTGTGTGTGTGTGTGTGTGTGTGTGTGTGTGTAATTATATAATTCTCTGGTTTAGAGCAGAAATATGAAAACTCTGATATTTATGAATGAAAGGCGCTGTGTGAATTAATTCAGAATTATATCTAGAGTAGCAGGCTCTTCATTAAAACCTCATTTACTACTCACCATCTTTTTGGTTTCATTCAGATTCATTTGGACTTCGCATTTTGTCAAAACTGGAAACATTTGTGATTTTTATTTCTTGTTTTCCAAGTAGCAAGCAATTTGTTTAAGAAAACTACAACAACAAAAATAAATGCTTAATTAGCTTGAATATTGACTTTTGTTGGGGCATTTTCACAGAAAGCATTTAGCCAAACAATTTCCCATCAGCTATATATTTATGTGCATATTTTAGGACAACTTTTTTATCTCATAAATAACTTAATGCCATTTGTCTGGGAAACTTTCCTAGAAGTATGATTTACGAGTGAGATTAAATCTTTAGAAAGTGTAGATTTTGTTGAAAATACTGACGATTTAATCTAAGATTAGAAGACAGTAAGGGCAGAGCATGTGTCATTTATTTGGGGGGGGTGAGAGGTGGGAGGGGAGACAGGGTCTTGCCCTGTGGCCCAGGCTGGTCCTGAACTCACTATGGAGCCCAGGCTGGCCTTGGACTCACAGAAATCCTTATGTCTCAGCCTCCTGAGTGCTGGGATTACAGGCATGTGCCACCAATCCTGGCTTATGTGGTACTGGGAAGTCGAACTTGGGTACTTAGTGCTTGACTTAGCACTTGCTAGGCAAGGGCTTTAACTGCTGAGCCATTCCTCCAGCCATTATCACTTCTTTAATATAGAAAAAAATTATGGTCGAAAAGGAATGTATTTCAGTAGATTCGGTTATATATTCCCTGGAATTGATACACAAAAAGTTTTAAAAATCACAAGATACATAGGAGATTTATGGAATGGGAAAGTTAGGAAAAGAATATGATTATATCTTCACGTGTAATCTTTTCCTGTGGAAATATACCAGTCCTGTCACTTTATTGAGCAAAGGATTTGCACTTGAAGCTGCTTCTTTATGTTTTGCACTTTCTTAAGCTTGAATTTGTAAATCCATAAAGGCAGCATCTGACCACTACTGTGTCATGAGAGACGAACCTGAGGTGAAGACATCATTTAGCATTAGCTCCTCACATGTCCAAGGGGCACCACTTATGCATCTTCATGTGAGTGCCTAAATTTGGGGCCTTCATGAAAGATAAGTGCCACTAATTGTTAAAGTCAACCAGGGAGAAACTTCTTTTGAAAAAGTAGCTCAATTATTTATTAGAACTGTCACAGTACAGTGTCAGCCAAAGTAGTATTTGAAATTAATATACTGTTTGATTAGGATGATTGATTGTTCTTACAGCTAGAGATCTGAGCATTCATTAGCCATCAAAACTGGCCATTAGTACTTTTCTTTAGTAACAAGCACAGAATAAACAGAAAATCCAGTAAAATATTTGTCACAGGGAATGTGCTCCATACCTAAGCAACTTTTGAGGACTGCTGATACACTAGATTAATTATTTTAGAATTGGTGGCAGCAAAGATTTCTGTTAAAATTAAAACTATCTCTTAATTAATATTTACATTCTAATTAGATTCTTCTAAACCTAAGCAGGGTATACAGAAAATCTCTTATTTATCCAGTATATAAAGCACTAATAGATATTTTATTTTTAATGGATATTTTATGTTGTATCCTTTATTGGTTTCAGGAAGGATTGGGGACGTTAAGAAAGTTTGACTGTTGTGCTGCAGGTGAAGCTTTCTATCCACACATTGGAATAAAAGCAACATGGCATAATTTTCAGCCAGGCAATTAAAATAGTTCTGACTTATAATGGAGAAGTGGTAACTTGTTATAGACACGACGTCTCTTTGTACCTATTATACTGTGAATCCTTTGTGGGTTTTACAGCAAAGTAGAAGGAATGGTGAGAATGAGGGAATGAAGTTGGCAGGGAGAAGCCTTTATAAATTAACTCAAGGCTGATCTGGAGCAATTTTACATTCATTAAGAATTTTATCTACCTAATATTGATGACCTCAGCCCATCACAGTTATGGGATCACTTAACACTGAGGGTGGTCTTAAAAATACAGCTATCTTCATCTCTCAGATAGTGTCAGAAAGGTTAAACAAGTTGCCCAAGGTCATAAGGCAGCATTTGAACCAAGTCTCCAGCCTAGAGCCATGTTTTTCCACTGGGCACCCAGCATAAGCTTACGGTGATCTGCAAAGTTCTGTTTGTGTTTCTGTCTGTGCGGGGTATTATTTTTCTTGGCTCTAGCATGAATCCAAATAGCTGAATGTGTAAAGGTGGTGAAGGAATCTGGGCAGGGTCCAGGAACTTATCTAGGCACTATGTATACACCAGAATGCATCAAATTCTACCTAAACTGAGGCAAAATGAAAATGTCCAAAGATCAAGACTTCCAAGTAAACAGGAAGACAGCATCAAAAGGGAATTGGGGCTGCTGCATCCTTCAGAGGTAGAAAGTCTTCAGGTAGTTATTGTTCTGAGGCTAGAGTGGTGATGAAAGGGGAAGAACCTAAGAAACAGAGGCAGGACAGACAGTAGTAAGAGCAGTGAACAAGGATCAAAAAAAAAATGTTCTGCCATAAAAATTGGGGAAGAGAAAGACCAAGAAATGTGAGAAACTGCTTTGGAAAACATGGGGTCCACAAAGATACTGGAGAGGAAGATAGGCAGCGTTGCTTATCTTGGGTTTGATATGGAGCAGGGCCAAGTTCTGACGAGGCAAAACTCCGAAAAGTAAAGAAAAGAAAAAGATAGCTAGTGAAATGCTCCCGACCCATGAATGGCTCACATGGTGGCTGAAACTCTGCCCTAAGTCCCTAGGCAAAACCTGCTTCAACTGGAGAATGCAGAAATAAAGGCAAGAGGGGGTTTCCTGTATGTGACCATACGTAGTTTTTCACTGTGGAATAAAGAACTAAATTAGGATCAGTGCAAATATATCTTAAGAGGTATCATTATCTGTAACTTCCATCTACCTGACAATTTTAATTCTACCCAATTCTAGATTTAAAATGCCTAATAATCAATAGAAAATGGTTGATTCCATAAATTAAAATTTTACTGTAATAATCTTATATTTGAGTCTATTATTGCCTTCAGTGACAAATTACTATGGATAGAAAAGTCTATTTCAGTAATTTTAGAATGTTATCCTAGAGGAGTTCTACTCTTTTGAATCCCTGTTTCAGGTATTTTCTTTTCCTAGTTCTTCTAAAGGATTTGGAAAAGTTAATAGGTAACGTTATTTGCTTTTTTTTTTTTCCTTCTAATTCGCTTTCCCTCCCTTTTCCTATACAGGAGCCTTTGAATGTGATCGATCCTGGCTTGATGGAGCTAAATGGGATGAGTGAAGATGCCCTGGAATGGGATGAAACAGACATAAGTAACAAGTTGATTAGCTTGAATGAAGAACCAAATGCCCTTGATCGAGAACCTCCGCCTACCATGCCTTCATTAAAGCATGAAGAAGCAAGTAGTGAGGACCCTGGTTACGAGGAGGGAGCAAGTGACCACCGGGGATCTCTCTATACCTCTGATGTCACTGCACCCTCCAGTCCACATATTTACCAAGTGTACAGCCTTCACAATGTTGAACTCTGTGAGGATAGCCATAACCCTTTTCTGAAAAGCAATTCAAAGTTCACTGGCATGACACAGACGAATGTTTTAACTAAGAGTCTCAGTAAAGACTCTTCATTTTCATCGACCAAATCTTTGCCAGATCTTTTAGGGGCTCCTAATTTGGGAAAGCCCTTCCCATGCCACAGTGGAGATATCAGCCAGAATTCTGGCAGTGAGAGTGGAATCGTCAGTGAAGGAGATACTGAAATGACTAGCAACTCTGAAATGGGCTTGCTTAGTGTGGGTGATGGGTCCCCAAATAACCCTCAAACTGAGCATCTGGACTCAAAAGTGGGAGATATAGTTAATGTGTTAAAACAAAAATTTAAAGATGAGGAACAGTACATGAAGCTTTCAGATAGCCCTCAGTCGTCTGTTTCACCAGTGGGTTGTGCAAATGGGAAAGTCGGAGATTTTAGCAGTGTTACCAAGCACAACCCTGACTGTTTGGGAGAAGAATTACAAGGAAAGCATGATGTGTTTACATTTTATGATTACTCCTACCTCCAAGGCTCAAAACTCAAATTACCAATGATAATGAAGCAGTCACAAAGTGAAAAAACACATGCGGAGGATCCCCTTCTTCGTGGGTTTTATTTTGATAAAAAATCCTGCAAATCTAAACATCAGGCCTCAGATTTACAACCAGATGCACCTTCACATGAAAAGGTTCTAGCAAGCGCGTCCCATGGAATAGATCGTAATTCATATAAAAGTGGCGATATAGAGAAGACATTCACTGGCATTCAGAATGCCAAACAACTTTCCCTTTTATCTCGTAGTTCATCTGTTGAGTCCCTTTCTCCAGGGGGTGACTTGTTTGGGTTAGGCCTCTTAAAAAATGGCAATGACAGCCTCCAGAGAAGCACTTCCTTAGAAAGTTGGTTGACGTCCTATAAAAGCAATGAGGATCTTTTTAGCTGTCACAGCTCTGGGGACCTAAGTGTGAGCAGTGGCTCAGTTGGTGAACTGAGTAAAAGGACATTAGATCTCCTGAATCGTTTGGAGAATATCCAGAGCCCCTCAGAGCAAAAGATAAAGAGAAGTGTTTCTGATATCACTCTGCAAAGCAGTTCACAAAAAATGTCCTTTACTGGCCAGATGTCATTGGACATAGCATCTTCTATCAATGAAGACTCGGCAGCATCTCTCACGGAGCTTAGTAGCAGTGATGAGCTCTCTCTTTGCTCAGAGGATATTGTGTTACACAAGAACAAGATCCCGGAATCAAATGCATCTTTCAGAAAGCGCCTGAATCATTCTGTGGCTGATGAAAGTGATGTCAACGTCAGCATGATCGTTAATGTCTCCTGCACCTCTGCTTGCACAGATGATGAAGATGACAGTGACCTCCTCTCCAGCTCCACACTCACCTTGACTGAAGAAGAACTGTGCATCAAAGATGAGGATGATGACTCCAGTATTGCCACAGATGATGAAATTTATGAAGAATGCAACCTGATGTCAGGGCTGGACTATATAAAGAATGAATTGCAGACCTGGATTAGGCCAAAGCTTTCCTTGACACGAGATAAGAAACGGTGCAATCTCAGTGAAGAAATCAAGGGCAGTAAAAATGTAAGCGGTAGTGAGATGACCAACCCCTCTAACACCCTCAACATCGAGGCCCTTCTAAATAGC
Source organism: Ctenodactylus gundi (assembly GCA_004027205.1). Classification (NCBI taxonomy): domain Eukaryota; kingdom Metazoa; phylum Chordata; class Mammalia; order Rodentia; family Ctenodactylidae; genus Ctenodactylus; species Ctenodactylus gundi. The sequence goes on from PVKB01001934.1 coordinate 247,353, forward strand.
TCCATAAGATGTCTCTCTGAAAATAATGGAAATAGTAAGAATCCATCCCAGGCCCCTGAGTTAGGAACAAAGAGTGAAAACAAGAAAAATATTTTCAAAGTTTGTAAAGATCCCTATGTGGCTGACATGGAGAATGGCAATATTGAAACTACCCCAGAAAGGCAAAAAGATGAAGTGAACGATATTATAAAGGCATCAGAAAGTCTTAGTTCAAGTGGGAAAGAGATTTCAGAAAGTGAGCATTGTAAATGTAAAGCATTTATGGATGGTTCCGATGATTCAGATATTACCAGAAAGGAATTTGGTCCCCCTGGTGTTAAATGTCTTCCAAAGAAATGTCAGTATCACCACCATTTTGAAAATCAAGGTGCTGATTGCACTTCCATTGAGAATCCGTGCCCAGAACTGGCTTTAGAAACCAAAGTTAACAATAGACAAGACTGTGAAGTACTGGAATCTTCATCTATTGGTGCACCCAACGTGGCTGAAAAATCTGCTGGATGCTGCCTGGCACTTGAACAAAATGAAAGTGAAGAAAATGTCTCAACTAGTGACAACACTACCTGTTGCAATTGTGAACCAGATGCTTTCCATCCAAAAGATGTTGAAGACTGTTCAGTACATGACTTTGTTAAGGAAATCATTGACATGGCTTCAACAGCCTTAAAAAGTAAATCTCAACCTGAAAATGAGGTGGCCGCACCCACTTCATTAACTCAAATCAAAGAGAAAGTGTTGGAACATTCTCATCGCCCCATCCATCTGAGAAGGGGGGACTTTTATTCCTATTTATCACTTTCATCTCATGACAGTGATTGTGGAGAGGTCACCAGTTACCTAGATGAGAAGAGCAGTACTCCATTGCCACTAGACAATACCGATGCTGGCTTAGATGACAAGGAAGACATTGAGTGTTTCTTTGAGGCCTGTGTTGAAGATGACCCTGATGGCGAAGAGCCCTGTTTCTCCAGTGCTCCTTCAAAGGACCCTGCCACTCCCACGGAAGCCACAGTGCCACAGCATGCAACAACAAGCTCTTCTAAGTTCAGTGACTTTTCTCTCTTAGTTGATGATGCCGACACGGTGGCTGTTTCAGGACCTCCATCTCACAAAGGAGCTAATGTTGGGAAAGAAATAGATGATTTGCCCCAGACTTCCAGTGGCTCTGTAGAAAACTCAGAGCTTATTCCTCCAAGTCTGGGTAATGAAAAGGAAAATTCAGGAAAACTAGGTGAATCAGGTATGCCAAAAGATCACAATGTTGCTTCTGCCAAACCTGAAGCTGAAGGCCTCTCCCTAAAGGCAAGTCAGCCAAAAGACAAGACTGCACTGCACCCCAGCCGCAGTTCTTTAACCTGTGAAGAACACCTTTTTGAATTTCATCAAGAACAACATAGAAATATGCATCGGTAGAATGTATCACCCCCTCCTGAGCATGAAAACCCTCTCACGAAAGGTATGTATAAGTCCATATGTTTTTTTAAATGTAACTTTCCATCAATGCAGCTAGAAAAGAAAAAAAACTAGTCAGAATGACGAATCATGGGCAGATATTTACCTGGATGAGACATTTAGCAGAAGAAATAACTATCAACAATGAAAACAGAGCAAAAGGAAAAATAGTGAAAAATTGATATTTTTGGTGACATTTCTTTATTCCTTCATTCTCGCAAGCTAAATGCAAAATGTGAGGAAGTAGTTGAGTGTTTTAGGCCCTCAAATTTTTTCACTGAAGGAATAAAAAGGTTTATCCAAATTGCAGTTTTACCCTGTGATCAAAATGCACGCGCAGCAGCACCACTGCCCGCATCGGTTTCCTGCGCGTTCCCTTCCATGTGGTGACCAGCACGTAGGCTGAGGCTGAGCCTCCCCAGCTGGGCTTCTGTCTACGGCAACTATCATCACATTTGCTTCCCCCCCCCGGAAGGCTGTGCTGTCACAGCTCCTAATCACGGCCGTGTCTGAGATTTCAAACAAGAGGGGAAAGTTGATGTGAGAGAAAAAGCTTTTATTTATCCACACACAGATTGAGAACAGGCACAGGAAGCGCATGCAGGGAGAATACATGACAAGTTAATGGCATCTTGATAAAAACAGAATTTTTGAATTTTGCCTGAAGGTGACAGGCTGATTTTCCATCAAATTTCTTAAAGTCATTCTACTCATCATCTTTAATAAGACAGCTATTGATTGATAATTCTGAGATGATGATGTATCTCTATAAGTGACACAAAGATCCTGTTATTTCTCATTTCTCAACCCCAGTGATGAATATGCTTTTTCAATCAAGTTTAAAGAAGAATATTTGAGCTTTCAAGTGTGAGAGCCATATTTCACCAAAGTATGAGGTGCCAACTGCAGTCTTCACCCCCTACTCCAGAAACCTCATGCCGTAACCTAAACTCGTGCTATAGGAAATGAATTACAGGAGCAATCTACCCTAATTTGTTAACTTATTCAAATAACAGTTATTATACTTAACTATGCTAAAGATTATCTTTTTTGTGGCAGATTGTTTATTTTTTGATGAGCCTAATTACTGATTTTCTAAAAGTAATTTACATTTATTACAAATACGTCTCTTAAAATGTGACAGATAAGTGTTGTTCCCATAATGTATTATGAAAAAAGTTACTATTTAAAAACACATTATTTAATTTGAAAGATGAATGGCAAACATCATTATTTTTTTTCCTGCAACACCTGTGCCCTGAGCTCATTAAAATGTGTAATCCTGTGTAGAGCTGTTAGAAATGGGGAGCGAGGGGGGAATCTATACCATATATATACCCTAAAAATAAATTCAGTATGCAAAATTGAAGAAATGCATCCCACGTACTAATAGAGCTGAACTAATTTTCTGTGTTTCGGGCTCTATTTACAATTGGCTGCGAGTGAGAACAAAAGTAGGAGAGAGAGAAATGTATTTTCTGTGAGTCGTGTCCACCCTATAATCACAGTCTCCATCAGTATGCAGTAAAACTGACCATTAAGGGAGAGTAACTGCAATTCCATAAGCTGCTTCAAAACAAGTTCTATTAGAACTGATTGTACTGCAGGCTCTGCCAACCACTGCCGAAAGACTAGTAGAGCCTGGCTGATTTTGTTTTCTGAGAGGGGATAAAAGCTTGAAAGCAGCACCACTCTGAAGCATGCTATCATGTGACTATGACCCTCAAGTCACCAGTCATGCTGACCCAGAGCTTCTGAAGCTTTGGCGCTGGAATAGCCTTTGAGATATGCCCGCCCCTCTTGGTATGCTGCGAATTTTGTCTCTTTAACAGGCATAGAATAGAACTGGAAGGGAAGCGAGGGACTTCTCCATCTTTACACTTCAGGAAGTGAATCTGATGAGGGTTCTGTGTAATCCTTCCAAGCAGGGATAGTGTGAAGATTGGCTAGTCAGCAGTATTTCCCCCCCCCCCCCCCCATATTGCCTGGTCCTGTCTTGGGCACAGGGAGCAGTAGCTAGATTTTACTTCTGCAGAACTTACATCGCCCCCAAGTGACTTGTTATCAGCATAGAGCTATTTAAAAAGTCATATTTAGTGGTCCTATTTGGATGTTTTATTGTCCTTCAGTATCATGTAGACAAATCATCAGGATGCTAAATTTTCCTCTAGTCATTAGCATTGGATACTTGAATATAAATACTTACCTATTGTTCAAGTGCTGTTGCCCAGGGCAAGTAACTGAATCTCAAAATTATTGACAACTTTTAGTATTTAACATCAGGATTACATAGTAAATTTATTTGGTAAATATGAGGTTTCATATCTGTAGGAGCTTATTTTACATATTATTGTTCTTCCTGCACGATTTAAAAATTTCAAAGAAAAGGCACTGCTTTTTAAATCCATTTGAAAACCACCAGTTGTGATGCTTTTCTTATCACGACAAAAAATCACCAAATTAATTATTTTTCCCAGAAATGATTTCTCAGGTGATGAAATTATTATAATTTCATCCAGAAAAGATATAACTTGAAATGGAAGATATAGTGTGCAACAGTAATGAGATTTTTTTCTCAAAAAATCGCAAAAGTCTTTATTTACTGTGTTCTCATTAAAAACCTGCTGGACCTATTTGAGAAGCTTTAATGTGATCTAACAGTATGCATTTGCACCGATTTTCAGGCTCACTGCTGTGCTTTTCACTATTTTCATTTATGTGTCATGTTTCTATAAAAATAGAGAGGTCAGTTGCAGCAAATCACATCAAAGGCAGGGTAACTGGATAGGCCCAGCTCTTTCTGCCTAATTTGGGGGAAGCACATAATGTGTGTCTGGAGTGCCTTCCAGGACCTGCCTAGGAGATGGACTTTACACTAATCTTTTTGCTGTATTCTGACAGTTATTTCTTCATAATCCTCATCATAAGCCTCTGATCTTTGATGAATGGTTTAACTCTAAACTTCAGGCTGGGTATAAAAATTTAACTCATTTTCAGACAGTGTATACGTTTATCCCCTTTCCTTGGCTCTAGTGCTTTGGTGGTGGTGGTGGTGGTGGTGGTGGTGGTGGTGTGGTGTGTGTGTGTGTGTATGTGTGTGTGTGTGTGTGTGTGAGAGAGAGAGAGAGAGAGAGAGAGAGAGAGAGAGAGAGAGAGAGAGAGAGAGTGGTTTTAGAGTAGGGTGCTATATTATTTAGAATGCACATATTTTTCTTTAGAACTTTTTAGTCTTATTGTCGTTCCTATTTTATTAGTCTATAAATGTGCTAGTTGGTAGCTATAGGTTTTAGATTTTAGGCAATTATTAGTATTTATACATGCTCAAGTGCTCACACATAGAGTTAAAAGTGCTGCTGCTCTGTTTCTCAAACAGAGGAAGTTGTTAAGAGCAAATGTTTCTCGTGTACACCACACAGGTTCTCGTTCTACTATTTGGATTGACACTGAGTGATAATTCCAAAGCTAGCCAAGCAGTTTTAAGAAACTATCTTTTGGGATTGTGTATTAATTTTTAATCATAGAATGCTGATGTAATCTTATCAAATTGATCTGTAAATCATTTTAATAAATCAGGATTCTGTTGTACTTTTTAAAATTCAACAGCACTTCTGAATAACTATCTCTGTCATGCTACTAAATAACAAAGATTTTATTAGAGACGCTTCTCTTTTCCTGCCACCCCAGATCTGTGCCTCAGCCAGTTTGGCCTGCCTATTTCCACATAGGCCACGTTGAAAGAATTGATTATCCAGAGAGAATTTAAATGCCAGCTTTTTAGTAAGACCAGATTTGCCTTACCTAAGGATTCCCTACTCAGGGGCCAGATTTCAGATGAGTCATGTCTTGAGCATTTGAACAATGCACCATGATTTCTTGAGTTATTGCCTTGTTTTTCTGTGCCAGACTGTGTCCCATCTGTTCTTGTCTGTCTCCCATTGGTCCTGTTAAGTTTTCAACTCTCCACAGCTTCCTTGGCTCCAGCTAAGCCTTTGTTGTTGTTGTTGTTGTTAAAGATTTTCTAGATCTTCAACAAGTTGCTAGCATGTAGAAAATGAGAAAGCAATATGGAGAGAATGAGAATAGTTAATTCTAGAAGGCAATAAAACAACTTGATATCCGATTCAGAACTTAGTTTAAACTAAGTTCTTAGTTTAAGCTAAAGCCTGCTCCAACAGCAGATAAGAGGGCCTGAAGAAATTGCATCATGTATTGTGAAACCTGGCATTTAGATATTTCTCACATTTGACCAGTTGGTTTTAGCCATTTAGAAATAGGTAAAACAGACTGAATTTAGAGCAAATTTGGACCAACCATCACTTGTACAAAAAGTAAATAAATCTGTTTCTTTTTTGCAATGTTGTCTGTACCTTAAATGAAATGCATTACCATTTGAGTGTGTTTGAAATACCTAAGAGTATTAATTATATCCTTTTATGGGGAAGGGGCTGAAACACAGGATTATCACAATGTTATGAATATTTCACCACTATAGAACAGTAGAATTGTTTGCTATCACACAAGTCACTGAAAGGAGTGTTAAAGCTGAGAGCCCATCCGCTCAGCTGTGAATTGTGGTTAATACCTTTTTGGATCACTTGGTATCAGCTGCTTCACATTTTCAGAAAGATTTGAAGCTTGACTTGAGTGTTCAAAACTGAGTTCAACTACAAAAGCGATAACCCAGAGATAAAGTCAAGCATGATTTTTCTTGTTGTGTTTGAAATTATGTCTTTTGTTTATATATTTATATAGGTTTATATAATATACACACACACACACACACACACACACACACACACACACACACACGTGTGTGTGTGTATATATACTGAAATGTTTTTTTGTAAGTAATTTGAATCTTAGGCTATTAAAATCACTATTTATATTTTGGAACATTAGCTCGTAATCCCAAAACCTTTGAAGATTTCTCCAAGAACTTAGCTTTGCAAATGAAAAAGACATTTCTGAAACCCTTTCTTGTCACACTTTTCTTTCTTATAGATAGCCTGGCTGCAACTCAGGGCTGTCCTCACTCTCCTGCCCTGGGCTGGTCTCTGGTTCCATCACGTTGTCACTGCCGTGTGTCCTGTTGACTTTCCCAAGAGGAATCTTCTTTCTGATGCGGTCTGTCCACACTTGCCTTGTGATCTGGATGCGTGCACTGGTTCTCTGTAGGTGATTGTCTTTGAAGTCCCAGGAAGCTGCTTGTTCTCCTATGGATTCCTGTCCCAAGCTACCTCTACCAATCCTCCCTGTCCAGCAAGACTTCTGTTTGCCTCCTCCCTCCCCACTGCTCTTTCCAGTTCTGCTCTTCACCAAATTCACCTGTCTGGAATCACACCCCTACCGGTACTTGACCGATTTCATGTTTCAATGTGGAATTTTTTAATGGCATGATGCCTGTGTTTATTGAAAGAGATTTACCTAAAAAACCAACATGCGATTTAATTGCAGCAAAGAAAGCAACACTGGTCCTTCTTTCAAATTAAACAACTCTCAAAAGCGTGTTCTGTTTAATTTTAGTTATCTATGCAGCACTTCAAGAACCAACAATAGTAGTGTTGAATATTATAAACTGGCAAGATTCTCCTATTAAACGATGTACAACATTTTTTTGTTCTTATGCTTCTTGAGGTGGTAATGAGAAAAAAGGTTTTTTTAAAGTGTGCCTTGCTGTATTTCTTACACCAATTATTAAAAAGCTGCTTTCGTGGTAAAATTACGTGATTAAAAGGAGGAAATAGCAAGGTTAAGATGTGTGAATAATTTCTGTATATATGTATAACTAAGTGCAAACACTGATGTATAATGACAGTACAAAATGCTTTCATGTTTGTGATGTCTAGTGATGTGGAAAATAGAAGCCTTAAATCCATTAGATTGCATGGTAATTAAAATTGGCATAATAAAAATAGCTTATTGGGGGACAAGGAAAATTAGTAATCTCTTCTACCTGTGTTCTTCACCAAATTGTTGCATCTGGTTTTGAAAAAAATATAATGTCACAGCTTCCAAAATATTGAGTAAGAGGCTCAAAATTAAAGTCCAGACTAGACGTGAAGCCTTTACAAGTTTTTGAATCTTTCTGACCTCTACAAAAAGGATTGTGAAACAGCAAATGATTAGAGGCCAGTTCCCCTAAATGAATACAAATTTATGGTAGACTTTTTTGGTTTCTAGTTATTAATGGTTTAATGTTGGATTGCAGGAGATCTTGTGTTTCTTAATTTATTCTAAATTATTCTTTTGAATGGGCTTGATAGGAAGATGGTAGAAAAGTTCAGAAAATTTGACTATTTTTATTTAGACTCCAGATTTTAGGTATATTTATTTTGTTTAAAAGAATTCAGCAGAGAAGTATTCCATTTGGTCTTTACTGACACTTGTTAAATGCAGTTTTTAATTTATAACTCCTACTAAAGTGCCTGACACAAGTAGGTATTCATTAAAACAAATGATAAATCAAAGTATTGAATTAGGTTAAATGGATAACATGCATCTCATTTTGAGAGGCCCACCTTAAAAAGTCAACATGACTAAAAAATGGTATAATGCAATGTAAAGTCACACACAATATAAAATCTATATCAAAGTTCATAAAGGGAAAGAATGTCCAGGATTTGTGTAGTCACAGAAAGGACAATCATTCATTCAATAGATAATTCATTACCATTTTTATCGCAAAGCCCTATTGTACATTCAGGAATTGGGGTGAGGAACAAACGCCCCACTCTCAGGAGGCGTACCCAGAGGAGGAATGAAGTGAACACACGACTGGCATGCAGTTGTTGTCTTGAGGTGAGGAGAGAACAGATGTAGTGAGAAGAGGCACAAAGAGAGAAGTAGCAGTGAGGGACAAGGAAGAGTAAGGACTAGGAAAGAGCAGAAATTGAGACATTAAAATATTAGTGAGCTTTCTTGCCAGGGTTTACGAGGTAAGGTCAGTTGGGAGGACTAAACGAAAAGTCTTAAAAGGTTAAGTTGGAACTTTCATGTGTACTGTTATGGTAGGTGGAAAGCCTTCTAGAGTCTGTTTTGCAACTGATTTTATTTCTAATTGGAACTTTATTAGCACTATACCAAGAATATTTAAACATGACTATCTATTATCCCATCACTTTTATCACGATCTGTATTGTTATGACCCTATTAATCTCTTCCAAAAATTATTTCTAAATAGGTTTATTATTCTATGCTTTTGAATAGTTAGTATAATTTGTTCCAAAGGGGTTTTAGCAGACATATAGTTGCAACATTCAAGAGGGTTACAGGGGAAGAGATCAGAGATAATTGTCTAGTTAGGAGGCAGCTATAGGAAATAACTAGGTTTGAGGCTGTAATAAAGACAGTTGCTTGGCAGGTAGCGAAGGAAGAAATCCCAGAGTGTTTGAAATGCCTAAGAGTATTTTGGACCTCTTTTGTGATATGGTATTATTTTACATACTGAGACAACTTAAATTTTTCTTGGATAGTAATGAATATCAGGTCTGTCTCCATCCATTGGTAAAATATTCAAAAAAATCAATTGACCATGATGTTCTGTTTGCCTGTTGTATGCTCATAGAAGACCTTGAGGTGTTGAAAATACTTATTATCTGCTTAGTATTAAAATCAAGTTTTTAGATTGACTTTTGGGCTTATTGAACAATGCCTATTCTGGTTGGAAGAGAAGAAATAGTCTCAATCTTACATACCATGTACTTGGTATCTCCCTAACTAACCTTAAAAATAATCTCAATAGCTCTGCCTACAAACTTCTAGTAACAGTAGTTATCTGCTGTAAAAGGTAAACTGTTCCACTCGTAGGCTCCTGTTTTTGAAACATTCTTTCTTAGGTTACTAAAGTCATCAGAATACCCCCCACCCAATCTTTCATTTTACCTACTGTACCTATTCTGTTTTAGGGAGCAGTTTAGAACATTTCTCCTTCCTATTCTTCATGGCAGTCCTGACAATAATTGAGACCTATTACCCATTCTCTCCCAACCACTATTCCTCCAACTGCCCTTCATATATCATGAGTTGCAGATCCATTTCAACCTGACTGAATGTTGATAGAATCCTTGAATCTGAGAAACTGCCTTCTTCATTATACATGTAGAAAAATATCTGAATATTTAAGTGCTAAGTTTTCTCTAAGAATATATTCAAGATATATGTTTATTCTATTATTGTACATTTCAATGAATAAAAAATAAATAAGAATTCATGAATTCCTTCAGTGGCCCAAGCAAATGCTGGAGTCATCTTGAATTTTTCCTTTTGATGAATCCAAACTTAATCTATGTCTATGTAGAAAAGAGTCCATCTTTCATTCATTCATTCATTCATTCAGCCATTTGACAAGCATTAGTTGAATGTTCTCTGTATGAGGCACTGGGTTTGGCATCAGATGTACAAATGCAACTAAGATATGGTCTCTATGTCCAAAGGGTTTACAGGTTTTCTCTTGAAAGTGCCTTTCATGTCCTTGAATATTGTACTTATGACTTTTATGACTCCATTTACTTTGTTTCAAAAATATGATGTGCAAGACAGTGTGTAACATGAGTTGGATCTGACTGCTAAAAGCAAAGTGGTTTTAGTTACCAAAAAAATGTTTTTTAGATTTCTGTTTACTGAATAAATATACATTTTAGGCAACAAGAGAACAATCTAAACTTAAGGCTTTTGGTAACCTGAGTTTGGTGATTCTGTTGTATTTGTTTTATCCAGCTTAAGCTTTACCCATTCTATGACTCCTGGGAACAAACTAGGTGAAAATACCAAGACTGAAATGACTCAGCTATTCTGTTAAGCATGGCCAACCCAAAGGCTGCACATTGGACACACCTGTGTAGAGTTTAACAGTTCATCTGTAAGACTTTGGCGTAGGACACCCAAGAACAAGGGCATTTTTCTACAAGTCTACAATACCATCTTTACACTGCGGACGTGTGGTGTTGATGTAATATCATCTGATGATCCATATTAAAGTTTCTCTAACTGCCCAAATAATGTCCTTTTAAAATTTGCTTTTGTTTTAATCCAGGAACCAAACAGAGACCACAAAATTGCTTTTGGTGTTTTGGTTGTTTTGTTTGTTTGTTTTTGTCTTCTTGAACCTAAATGATTTCTTGTGATTTTATTCTTTCTTTCTGTGGTCTTTCATAGCACTGATGTTTCTGAAGAGTCTAGGCTAATTGTATGGAATGATTCATGACCTGGAGAGGTCCGGTTATTTTCTCATTATTAAACTCAGGATAATTTTTTTTTGTAAAGTGAAGGACATGGGTGACATTGTGTTTAACATTTTAATAAAGAGTGAATGAACCGCTGACATTTTTTATATGTCTGGAGTTCACAATTTACTGTTGCAGCTCGTTAGTCTGAGGCAAGGGTGAGCAAACTCTGGCCCAGAGGCCAAATCCAACCCATTGCCTAATTCTGTTTGACCTGTGAGCTAAAGAGGATTTTTATTTTTTTGAGTGGTTGAAAACGTAACATGTGAAAATGTTTTGAAATTCGAAGTTTGGTGTCCACGAAAGTTTCATTAGAGCACAGCACACGCACTTGTTCACTTATGGCTGCTTATAGACAGTGTTATATAGTTGCAACAAAAATATATAGTCTGCAAAGCCTGAAGTGTTTACCCATAATAGAAACTTTCCTGAACTCTTGTATACTGTATTCTAAATTCTGACTCCATTCTTTTTTAGCATTAGATAGATTTTAACTTGTAGGCCGAGTCTGTGTAACATAGAAGATCTTAGAATAGTTTTTTCTTTTTTGATCTTGCAGAATTTTTAATTTTAGTTTCATATTACATTTAAAAAAATGAAATGTGTTTTTTGTTCATAAGGGAAACTATTGCTCCACATCCATTGTGTATTTAAGGATTTAAACTTAGTCCCCTGCTCTTACTGATTGACTTAACAGGCCAGTCAGTCACAGAGTAATTAGTTCAATCAAAACTGTCAGAAAAATTGACACAACTTAAACCAAAAATTGGAATCCTTTCTCTAAATGTTTTCTAAAGCAATCTAAGGAATTAAATCCAGGTCTTTCACTGTCATTTTTTTCCCCCAAACCAAAGGTAAAATCATGATCTGAAGATTGCATTTGGTTCCCTTTTATTTTCCAACTGCTGGTTGTAAATAAGTCTTATGTATCCAAGTATTCAACACAGACTTTGCTGTGTCCACAGATGGGCATTTATTGAGTAGAAGGTTTTCAATAAAAACAATTTTTCTTTTTTTTTTCCTCTTAATTCACCTGTAACAGCCCTGTGCCCTCCCACTGTCACATGCCTACCAGAGAACACTTGAGGAAGCCTTGTAGCTACTTCTCTAAAGCAATCACATATCTCCCACATAGCAATGGCCTTTTAATTTTAGACTTGTTATATACTTACATTTCCAGAGGAAAATAGTTAAGTGATACATACAGGTTCGGCCCACATTTTTGAAGTTTCTTTGGCAAAGATGTTTTAGTCCGTGCTTTGAGGCCATTTGATCCTTGATTAATGGATTTCATCAGTGCATAAATTAAGAGCTTATTCATCCTCATGTTTTGAAGTAAGTCAGGGCCTGCATAATGGAACATTGTTCTTTTCCATTGCAGCACACGGGACTTAGAAGATGTTTACATGTGTGAAACTGTTAGTCCTTTAAGGGTTGTTCTATCACTGGACAATTTATAGACAACAGAAATGTATTGCTTAAAATTGCCGAGAAATCCAAGATCGAGGCAACAGAAGATACAGTGTCTGGTGAGAACATTTTTCTGTTTTATCAAGGATATTCCTTCTTACTGCATCTTCTCATGACTTGAGGTTGATGGACATGCTCCCCCAGGCCTTCCTCATAAGGGCACTAGGCCCATTGATGAGAGCTTCACCTTGATAATTGTCCCTAAGGACTTCCAACTCTAAATACTACTATATTGGGATTAATTAGATTTCAACATGAGACTGGGGGAGATACATATGTTCAGATGACGGCAGAGATGTTTTCAGGCCTTTGCCAAGCATTGATAAATAGTCTCCATTGCAGGGATATTTTGTTCCCTTCTCTCTCACTTGAGAAATTTATCATATTGGAGCTAATTGGAGTGCCATGGCTTCAAGAGTACCTTTAAAACCAATCTAATTCATTCTTTTAAAATGTCCTAAATTTCATGCTTTACTATTGGCTACCGAATATACAATATCGGACTGCTGGTCATAAATAAAAATTCGAAGGTAACATCCTACTTAAGAACCACTGAATCTGAGGCTTCCATTCTCTTGTTTGAAATGAGCCCCACATCAGAGATAGGGCTCCAAGAGTATGAATGCATTGGCATGGGGTAGCTCCTGAGTGAACAGCCCCAGATGATCCACCACCACAAAGAGCTCACGTTTCTGCGAATTTGTTCTTCAGGAGAGAGAGGGAAAAAAAGGTGAATTCAATAAGCAAATGCAAAATGCAATAGAACTAGGCATCATTTATATTACAAAAATGGTTGGTCCCAATGATCTAGCCCAGGTGTCTTTGCCCACAGTTAGCCATGGAGTCCACAGATAGGGAATGGCAAGATTTTCCAAGTATGCATAAAGGCCTTTGTGTCTTTGTCACGTGAACTTTCATGCCCATCAACTTTATCGACTACGCTGCTGCTCTTTCTCACTTCTTTATTCATTTTCCATGAGGAAGTTTGTCTAGAATCCCAGGTGTGAGTTTGGAATTTGTTCCACACTAAGGGACTTATCAATAACACTGTGTTTTACTAAGTTGATACAAATAAATATGTGATTTAATAAATAATGGTAAGATTATTAAAACATTTTTGTGACAATCTGTTTTTCTTAAATGTAACTTTGTAAACAAATGAGACTTTACAGATATGCAGTATTATTCGGCAAAATTTATTCAAGGATTTAAAATGATTGAAAGCATTAGGAATATAAAAATGCTTAAGATCCTCCTTAAATCCCAATATTCCCTAACCACTGGTTTATAAAAATACTGAGGTTTATAGAATTAATCTGGTTCTCTTAGTTGATCAGGTGACTTGCAGTAAGTCAGCAGTTCAAAACAAATAATTCCTTCTGTGTCTTGTGTCTTTACATGCATGTAGATCTGTTTTCTTACAGTGTCTTTTTATGGAGAAATCTAAGTTGCTGAAATTCTTATCATTAAAATGGTGTGAAAACCAAATCAGCTTTCATGATCCTGCCGATCTAAATGATTATGATTTTTCCAGCAAGATTTGTAAATTAAAAACTCTTTAAAACAGAAAACAATTCTGTTTTCACATGTTCACCTTGTATGTGAAGATGGAAAGAAACTGTTTTTTAAAGCTCACCTCCAACTTAGGTAAACAGGGATTTATGTACAGCGATCATTTAACATCCATATGTATATTGTTAAACTTCCTATCTGCATTTGGATGCTTACTGAATATGCAATTCGTAATAAAACCGAAGCACTTTCTTTTTTTAAAAAATATTTCTTATAAAAATTCTATAGGAAGAAATGATAGCTAAATTAGCACTTGAAAAAGGCCAAAGAAAATTATAGACTGTATATAATTATGCCTCATTATGACCTCTGCACATTTTCCAGAAAAGTTAGGCATTAAAAACACACACAACAGGAACACCTTAAAGGTCAGAGCCTGATGAAAGAAATATCCAATAGTTAATTATGAAGGATGAGATTAATGTTCTAGAAGAAACTTTTATTTTTAACATTTCATTTCACTTGAGAACTACCTTAAAGTTTGTAATTTCACATCCATGTATTTTTGTTTCATATCCAAAAATGTAACAGAGAGAGGCAGTTCTATCAAGTAAAAGCATTAATTAAATTTTAATTTAATGAAATAAGATGTGAGGTTTGCTATGATGCCTACCATCTTTTATGTGATTTTTTTTTCTTATGGATATATCCCCTGTCTTCTTGCCAGAGTATCTAGGTTTGAGAGTGAATACTGAGGACTCAATATAAAAATATCCAAAATGTCTCATTATCTTTTAAATGTATTTTCAAAAATAGCAGAGTTCATGGATTATGTTTGTTGAATTTCACCACTAGCAACACGGTAAACTATAAACATTTAAAATAGCAATGGATAACTTTTTAAATTTATTTGAAAATAATTTTAGATTTATAGAATACTATGAAAATAAACACTTTAGGATTTTCTTATTGTTAATATTTCCTTCTATAATCTGTGTCATTATCTCTCCCTCTTTACATTTGGTTTTTATTTTTCTGAATCATTTGAAGATACATCATGGCTGTTTTCCCTAAATACCTCATTGTATGATTTTTGATGGGTACATACCTGCATTCTCCAGCATTACCACACCATAGCTATCAACTTCGTAACACAATGGTTCTCATCTTTCTGTTTTTGTGAGCTTTACCAATAGAACCTTTTGTAGCATTTGTCCATCTGTAGTATCTGATTTAGATATTGAATTTGGGTGTCATGTCATTTTAGCTTCCTTAAATTCAAAAGCATTTCTCCAGCTTTTATTTGTCTTATTACATTAATAATTTTGAAAAATAGCCCCCCCCCCCTTAAGATAGATGATTCTTCATTTTGTGTTTGATCGCTTCTCGTGATTAGATTGAAATTACGCATTCTCAGCAGAGCTCACGCGTAGGTGATGTTGTGACTTTCTCAACATAACTTATCAATACACACACAACATCCACATGTCTTCCATTTGATGTTAATGTATTTTATGGAATTGCACTTTAAAATCATTCAAATATCCTGACCCTCTTTAAAATTTTCTCTAGCATTCATTGGTAAGTTTTGTCTCATTATTACCGAGATGATTGTAAAACTATCATTTTTAAAATTTTTACTCTGTCTACATTCATTGATTGGCTCAACAACAATGGTGGTGGAACACAGCAGCACTCCTCGGTAGTGCTGTCCCTTCACTCCCTGCTACTTCCCTGCTTACCGCAGCCCTAGGAACTCGTGGGCTCCTCTTCTCCCCAGTTACTTACAACTCATGACTCACAGTACTTCGGAGGTCCAAATTGTCTCAGTTTGGGCCAGTGGGAGCAATTCTCCTTTTCCTCCCTTCCTCTTTCCCTGTCTTCCTCCAACTCTCTCTCTCTCTCTCTCTCTCTCTCTCTCTCTCTCTCTCTCTCTCTCCCCTTTTTTCCTTTCTTTTTTCTTCTCTTCTATAGTTAAGTCATTCATCTAAGATTGTTAAAATTAAGTTTTATTTCAGTACCTCTCAATTTCATTTATGTTTTCTTATCTCCTGTCCTTATTGATAGCTAAATTAGCACTAATTTTATCCTTAAATACATAGATTAATAAGCAAGCTTTCTAAGCTGAAATGATACAAAAATATGGGCTCAAAAATTACCATTTTCTCTTCCTCTCTCCCATACCATTTCTTCCCAGCCTCTGTAAATATGCAAATCATCCTCTGCCTTGTTTTTCCTCTGTTTCTTTGTGAACGTGCATATTTTTATTTCCCCTTCTTTCTTTCCCAAAAGCAACTATACTGTGTATAAGTTTATGAGTTTTTCCTTTGGTTTTTAAAATGTTCCTATACCCTGGAAATACCTCCATATTAGTTCATCAAGATCTTCCTGAGTCTTTTTTATGACTATATGACACTCACTAAAATAACATTTTGAAGTCTTTTCAAAAATACATAGATATTTAGATTCCACTCTATGCCTAGATAAATGACTTGCAAAAGAATTTTCAAGTGAAGTTTTGTCATCAATGGACATCTCTTCTCTGCTCATGATCAAAGATTCAAAATTTTTATCCTTCTTTTTGATTTTCCTTATTCTCTTGAGTATGTTTCATGACACCCACATATCTACCAACAACAGGCAACTCTTCCTAAGTCTAAGCACGGGTTTAAGCACCTGCTGTCATCAGAAACTTAGTAGTAGTCCCGTCCTCAATCCTTCTTTCCTACCACCATCTTTGATTATCACATTTCTCAGAAGTTTATGCTGACTCTGACCCTCCTATTCATTCCTTCTCTGCAGCCATATCTCTGCCCTCGTCACTCTAATGAAATTGCCCATTCAAAATTCCAGAGGAAATTGCATTCCTGTCCACTGCCAAAGAAGCTTTTGCTGCTTGAACTTATCTTAAAAGCCAATCTTTTGATTTCTGAAACCTAAAATTCTCCTCCTCTTGGTCTCTCGTTATCTACTGCAGATCTTCCTACAAGGTTTTTTCTTTTCATTCTATAGTCTCTCTCTGTTCTTTACTATTATAATTTCAACTCACTTCTGAGTGGATATTTCACATCCAGACTGTACTTTTCTCAGGAATTCTAGGTATGGATTCTTTTATCCAGCGATCTTTCTACCTGGTGCTTTCTTTATGCCCTGATGCTTTAAAGCCACACATACAATTTTCCGCTCTTGATTATATTTTCTACCTCAGACAGTGGCATTGATGTTTTTCCATTTGTCCAAGATTCTGAGTATCTGATAATTTCTCATCTACCAAATGTTGACAAGAAAGGTCCTCCAGGTGCTCCTCTGAAACCTTGTTCATACACTCTGTATTCTCACTGCTGCTTGATACCGATGATTCATTCACAGTTTATAAGGAAAATTTCCTGATCCTTTGTTCTATTTGGGGGTCACTGACAGTGCTTCCCACTTCGCCTCAGACATTGCAACCAACCGAATTCTTTATGAACATCTAAATATGTGTCCTTCTAGCGCTGTATAGAACATTGGTGAAGGGCAAGAGGCACCCACCCCCAAATTCAGTACAACAACTTTGGTGATACAATTAGGCATATGGATCAGCTAAGAAAATCACCCTGGATCCATGTTTATCAGTCTGTGGTGTATAGAAGTCTTATTTGAGGAGCTTGTGGATTTTTTGTCTGCATGTTGATTCTGATTCAACTGATCTAAAATAAAGCCTAGGAACTGGTATTAAAAAATCCCAGTTTTTAAAATATATAATATGTGACACATTCCTCCAAGGAGTGCTTGATCTAGTATCCAATGTATGAGGAAAAGATAAGGCTTTTCATAATGTGTTTATATAATCTCTACTATTAAAATGAAATGATGGCTAAGGCGATGCAACCTACATTGAAAATCACAAGAGGAAAACTCATAATAAAAGGCTCATGAACCAAGATACAAAAAGTTTGAAGGGATAATTACGCAAAGGTCTAGATTAAGTATACGTACTGAATCTAAGTGTAGTAATTCACTCAGATTCTCACCAATCTAGGTAAAGAAAATATGATAAATGAAAAAAAGTACTTTGTCTAATAAATGGAATAACTTCCTCTTCTATCTGAACTTTGGGAGAATTTTATCCTATATCCATTTAACAGTTGTTGACTGACATAGCATATAACCGTAAGGCTACACAAATGGTAGGTCTGTATAGAGTTACTTCTTATCATAAATTTGAAAGAGAACTGAGGATGCAGTATGGCTGCATCTTGAAGACTCTTGAAGATGAGTGTTGGGTGGTTCTCTTAGGTGGTCTCCGCAAGGCTCTTGACAGAAGGTGGGTGGTAAACAATTCACAATTGACATGACTACCCACTTTTACTCATAGGATGCTGACTTAAAAAGATGTGATGTGCAAATCACAAAGACGTTCCTTGTGAAGTGGAAGGACCTGTCAGTAATGGAGAGTCACTTTATCTTTGTACAACAGTGAGCCGAATAAACACATTCAAACAGGGCAAGAAGAATTCTTTCCAAACCATCTGGATGTCTGTATAAGTTGGTAATGGAAACAATGTAACTCTGCATTATAGGGCACAACAAAAGATGGCCTGTCTTACAAAGTCTTGTGAATAAGAAATACTGAAGTCCACAGGAGATCCTTTAAATGTTTAGTTTGGAAATCTACTGCAGTTCAAGGGTTAACAAGATAAATCATAGGGTATGACCCTTAGGAACTAAATATGGCAACCAGTTGACCAGACTAATTTAACATTATCCCCTTGAACATCAAAGCATATGTGCAAAAACTGGTCATTTTGCCTTTAGGAGAATATCACAGCTTTGCCTGACATAATTTGGCCAATAGGTTGAATTGCTTGTCAAAGCGAGTTCTGTAATCACATTGAAAGAGATGTCACTGACTCACGAGAGGTGCATGTCTCACCATGGCTAGGTCATTGGAACAACTAATTTGTTCAGTTATAAAATTAAAAGGAGGGCACTTGGGATACAGCCGTGTTTTGTGCCATTTAAAATAGACATTTCATCTGTCAAAAAGAAGGCTTTTCCTATCCATGTTAATTTGTGCCATATTGGCCAGCAGTAATGGCTTTAGAGGAGAATTATAAGCAGTGAATCTAAGTTGAGATCATGCACTTAGGCCTCTTTATAGATTCAGTGACCAATGTTAAATCAGTAAGTTCCATGAAGAGTATTAGAATACTCCTGACACGCTACATTTTTTTTAAAAATCTTTGAAAATATGTGTATGCTAATTTCTAAAGCCTCTATTTTCCTAATCTATCCTTATACCTCTTATTATATAATCTCTCATTTTGCGCTCATTTTTACATATATTTATTGCTCGAACTAAGTGGCTGCTTTGTTGGGTCCTCCAGAGCTCTAAGCACTAATTCTATTAGTATGTGCATTCTCTAAATGTTCACTGAATAAAAAAATGAATGGCTGATGGGTGAGTAAATAAATGGATTAGTATTTCATTCTCTGGTTATGATTAAATATGAAGTTCCTAACCAAATAAATCAGAGACACAGAAGAAAGAAATGAAAAATCAAAGAACAGGATGAATGTGATCTGTTTTCTTTAGCTGGAAAGGTTGTTTTGCCTTTCTGGTCATGAAAATTTGGAATCACTTGAAAGTTTCACAGTATAGATTGTTGAAAATGGATGGGCTCCATCAGGTCTCCCTGTGGAGATGCAGACCTTGACACACTGACCAAGTAAGTCATTGCAATGTTGTGGTTGGATTTTGGGGGGGTCCTTTGTCCTGGGGGAAAACCCAAAGAACACCTCACCAGACCATGTAATAAAAGGTATAAATTCTTGAATTTCCTCACTTTTATCCAGCTTCTGTATGTATAAAGTACTTTACCAGACCTCCAAGACAATTTCAGGTGACAGATAACACATTTGTATTTAGCTGTAATGTATTTCAATACATTCTAAAACCAAGTCAGTTGATTCCCTAAAATTTTCACCTCATGGCAACCATGACCATGAAGTAATGATGTAGTACCTATTATACAGTGAAGAGGCTGCCCATGGTGACCGCCTTGGTGGCCCTCCACAGAAGCCCATTGTTGGATATAAGGGCATCCAACCTCATCTTGGTACTAAGATGTCCAATGGCACTATGTTTGGGAGGTCTGGTCCATTGTATACAAAATAGAACTTTGAAGTAGAAAGTGGTTATCAGGTTGTATTTCATGCCAGAACTTATACTTAATTACTCTAAATATCCATGAGAGTAAGTGGTTAGCCTATGTTTAAATATTTCTAGAGGTTTAATTATATTGCCTCTGTTAAAGGGCTGTCCTGCTGTGAAAAACTTGTTCATGTACAGCTTTTTTTTTTTTTTTTTTTTTTGAGACAGGGTCTCACTCTGTAGTCCATGCTGGTCCTGAACTCACTATATAATTCAAGCTCGCTTTGAATTCACAGCAATCCTCTTATGTCAGCTTCCCTAGTGCTAAGATTGCAGGCATACACCACCACACCCAGCAAATTATTTTCTTCTGGTGCTGGGGACTGGAACCCAAGGCCTTGAGCATGCAAGACAGGTGCTCTAATCACTTTGCCTAGTGCATGGCCCAAGAAGTCTATATGTCACCCAGCTTGCTCTCTGTTCTTTTTATTCAGTCCCTTTATCTTTTCATAAGTGAAAGTCAACATTCTCACAAGAACTATCTTTGAAACCTTTAGCAAGGCACTTGCTCACTCTTTCATGAAAATAAGGAAATCCTGTCCTTTTTATAAACATAGTAAAAGGGTATCTCTTCAATATTTTTATTTTGTTTTAATTTTTCATTCTGTAAATTCTGTGTGACTTCTCCACATGTGTTAAAAATACAGTAATAAAAACTGGATAAATTATGCTGTAAAAACTTGACATGACTGTACTCTGCACATGTGGACTTCCTTAGTACTCATGTAGTATGTAGTCCACTGTCATCAATATGTGTTTTTCCATTGTAAATGAGATTAACTGATACAACTTTCATTTATTCTTGACAGATAAAAATTGTGAACAAATAACAAAATTATTAATGTTAATATTGGTCCTAGCTGTTATTGGGTTAATAGTATTTGAGGTGTATTATCTCATTTGTTTCCTAACAACTTGGTAGATTATTAATATTTCTATTTTATAGAGGAGAGATCTGTGGCTCAGGGACTTTTGTGAATGTGTCTAAGGTTCATCTTATATGAGAGAAGATTGACTTTCTGATCACTTTTGCATACTAACTTCAAGATCAGTAGCTCATAATAACGACCATACTGATTTATACTGTGTGTAGTGTTCTGACTCTTTTCTATCCTGGTTCACAAGCCAGTTTTCTTTAAAAGGGACTTGAATTTTCAAATTTTTATCAACTACCTTCTTGAAAGAATCAAGTAAAATTCTAAACACAGTTAATGCTTCTCAAGATAGACTTTCATACATCTTATGATTATTTTACTTGTAGAAAAAAAAACTTTCACAGGCAAATTTACATAGCTCTTATGTGTCTTAGCTTATCAGGCAAATTTGCATTACTTTTCTATGTTCAAATACTTATCTAAGTGTTTTATAAATTATAAAGTACAAATTAACTACTGCTTTTAAAATGGGACAGAGAAATTTAGTAACTTGCCCAAGGTTCTAGACCTAGTGTTGAGTTAAAACAAGGACACCAGAGATCAAGCGTATGATCACTCATTTGCTTCTCTTACCTGCTGAGCAAAGATTTAGATGTAGAATGTTAAAATGACTCTTTTAGTCCAATTGAGAAATTTAAATCCATAAAGCATGTATTAGTTAGTAAATGTAGGGAGAAACTATGTGTACACAGATTTACAGTTGAACAAGTAAATGAAAATAAGAACTTTTAATCCAGAGGTGGCTTTAATTATTGAGATGCAGACCAAAAAACTATAGTTGAACACATAGGCGAAAAGCTTCAAAGCAACATAGATAGGGGTCACCAAAACTTCCCCTAGATTCCCCTAGTGTATATGGGAGGGTTCACGTGGGTCCATCATGTATTGATCCAATTTCAGGTTACAAAGCTGAGACAGCATTGAGTTTCCTGACAATTGAGCCTGGACTTCTAACCTTTGAGGAAAACTGGGAGACCATGACAATATTTCAACCTTGAGCCCATGTAAGTGTCAACTCCACCTCTGTTTTCATCATTAAGCAGATATTATTCAGCTATGATATATCTGTCATTTTTAGACAGCAAATGCATAAATACGTCACTATTCTTGTATAGTCTCAAATGTTGCTTTTTGTCTCTCTCATCCAAAGACTGTTCAGTTCAAACTAGGGGTTTTTAATCGCATGATACCCTCCACTGGATTAATAGTTAGTAATATAATTTGGAAGATATTTGGGAGTCCCTTTTACATCTAAATTTCTAGTAAAAGGCCTGGAACATTTTAACATTTGTTGAACTCAGTGTGTATTTTGATCTGGGGGGAGGAAGAAAAGAATATCCTTCTCACAGCTTCCCCTGAGGTGTGCAATTGCACCTGAGATAATGCACTGGCAAGTCGGTAGCAAGGAGGGCTTCAGGAGATACATGCATTCGTGTAGACACTGCTTAAGCAAGTGACAAAACTTACAGATCATGCTGCTAAAAGGGGGGGTATATTTGATGTGTTTTAGACAGACAGACAGACACACACACACACACACACACACACACACACACACACACACACACTACTGTCAAGAAAGAGCTCTGTGTATTAGAGTCACAGGGCCTCATTTGGAATCCCAGCTGTGTCACTTGCTGTCTGTAAGTCTCTAGTCAAATTACATATCCTTTCAGAGTTGCGGGTCCCTCAGGTGAATGATGCAAATATTTTATAAGGTTTATTCGAATTTGAAAATAATATACTCATTAACCCCATTCTTGGCCTTTCTTAAGTGCACATATAAAGACAATGATTTTTATTACAAAACTCTATGTTCTTATTTACCATTGTGATATAAGAAATAAACAAAGAAAAAAGGCAGTTGTTTGTGGCAGCATGAAGATGTCAAAAAAGAAGGCTCTAGTTTCCTTCCAAAACTCAAAAACTGGGTGCTTTGGTTTGTCGTGTCTGGTACAGGGTGGCCGGCACATGGTGTTGATTCAATTATGCCATATGCAATAATGTGGGGCCAAACAAACATTTTGTTCTGTCACTCTGGTTAATTGTGAGATCTTTTATTTGAAACACAACAAAAAAACACAACTGTGATTACCATATGGGCTTCTGTGGTAGAGACAGATTCACCTAAAGTAGGATTATCTTGCCAAGGTTTAGATCTGTACAAAAAGAATCGTAGGCAGCAAGTAGAATCTTTGTGCATTCTCCCAGATGCAGCAAACCATGATAAATTATATTTCCACAAAGAAACTACTCTTATTCAAAGCAAGTTTGGAAACAATATTTCAGGAGTCTAACTCTTTCTTAATCATATACTTTGATGGAAGAATGTTCTTACGCACGTCAGCTCAGCTCAATTCCCTCCAGAAGGACTGACATCTTAAACGGCACTAAACAATGAATCACCTTGTCAAATAAAGTGCAAAATGGAAAACCTGTTACCAAACTCATCTGATATAATGACATTTACAACAACATGTTTGAGGTGATAAACCGACAATAATAATTATATTTCCTTTAGACTTTGATTGTACTTTGAAAGTTCGGTGCAATCATACTTTCTTCCTTCAAGAAAATTTTACACCCGACATTTAATTTCTGAAACTTCAAACCTTCTATGAACATGCAAATCGCAGTTGGCATTAAAAGACGCACTCTCGGCTCCCTTCAGAAGCCTGGAAGATGATGATTGTGATGATGTAAACAGTAGCCGGGGCTAGGAGACTTCTGTAATTCAAGGTTGATGGAAGCATTTCAGAGGAGAAATGACAAATAGAGCACTTTTCTCTCCCTGTAACAGCAGAATTTTGCTGGTGGAGTCTCTTGAGGAGAATAAAAGTAGAATCAAGGTCATGCAAAACGCCAGGTCATGGCCATGAGCTAGAGCTTTTGCACATAGTAGGCATTTAATATTTTTAAGAATGAGTAGCTGTTTCTGGGGATATTCAGCATAATATTTTGATCATTTGAAAGATATCGGTCCTCCCTGTCCTGTGAGTGGTCTTTTTTTTTTTTTTTCTCACTATGCTGGGACTCTCTCCAATGTGAGGTTGTAAGGCCAAGTTTCTGGGCCTTGTAGATGTCTCTGGCTCTCTCTGTTGCCCTTATAATTTTGCTTGACATCCCCTCCCCCAAGACAAAGGCCTCAACTCATGGGCTTTCCTAAAGTCCCACTGCTAAAGCAGTAGTGTTCAAAGGCTGAGGGTGCATACTCACTGCATTCTATTTTTCTATTAGCAGCTTGGGCTAAAAGTACATATTAAAACTTTTGAATAGAATGAGACTAGACACAAAACTTGCAGAGGCCCTATCAATGCCCTATCTGTCATCAGTGCTCTAGCTGTGCTCCTGTCTGTCTCAGAACTCCACCATGGAATCAGGCACAGGCAGTAATCTCATACCAAAATTTACAAAAAAAAAAAAAAACTACTTATGACCCAAAAGTTCAGCAATTAAAAGATCATCATTAAAAACTGAATCATATGTAAAAATAGGAATTTTATTTCTAGATGTAATTGAGGATCTAACTGCTTTGAGCACTCTAAAGAACAAAAGGTGTTTATTTTGTACTGTGTAGGAAGTCTCAGCTTTACATATGAGTGGAGGACATTTGCCTACTTTTATTTTTCTATAATTCCTCAGATCTTATGTGGCTTCTTCCAGTACAGGTAATAAGCCGTAATACCCTAGATCTAACATGTGGACATTCTTATTAAGTTGTGTGGAATTCTTTGCCCACAATTGCATCAAATTCAAATATACAAATTTCTGGATGTTGGTTTCTTAGTTTTCTGAAGTCAGTACAATGCTTCCCAAAATAGTAGCATTCAAAAATTTATGGAAATATTACATATGTAAGTATATATTTTAAATATAACTGTTATGGTTTAAATCTTGAGTGTCCCACAAAAGCTTCATGTATCTAGATGCAGTAGGATGCTGATGGAACTGTGTGCTGTTGGGACTGAGGCTTGGCAAGAAGGGGCAGATGCTTGGGGGGATTGTGTCAATTTACTGAGATTGGAGTCACCCAAAACAGAGATTTCAGGTGTATCTTATTGACTTGTGAGCCAAGAAGTAAGGGAGGGGCACCTATTCTGGGGGGTGGTGGTCCAACTGGTAGCTTGAGCTGAGGAAGGAATTAAGAGGAAACATTGTTACAGCTTCTTGGGAAAGCTGGATCCTGCCCTTGCCTTTCTCTCTAGACATCGACTCATTCTCTCACTTGGCTTTTTGTCTGCCATGCCATGAAGAGTTTTTCTCTGACTAGACCTCTTCCATGTGCTTCCACTGTCGTCAGCCACCCATGAATAGACCTTCTAAAACCACGAGCTAAAACAAATCCCTCTTCCCTGAAGTTGTGGATGTCAGGTATTTCTGTAACAGCAACAACAACAAAAAAGTAACTAAGACAAGAGGATGCCTGGATTTTCTTTTAACACCTGAAGGCGGCTGGCATAGTATTGAAAAGGCAAGGAGATTTCCAGAGCACTTGGACTGGTGTCCAAGTTACACATCTTAAACCCACAGTTCATAGTTATTTAATGAGGAAAGAGTAAAATTTTTAATATATAAGAGGCAGTTTCACAATAAAGAACTCAACAAAAAATGGGCCTTTTAGTAAATAAGCAAGTCAGGATGCAAGTCAGCAACAGCGACAGTTATGATCACTCATTACATGGAAGAAACTTCACATAACTCTTCATACATAATGTCTTCTGCCATGCAATATATGTCTTGATAAACCCATTCTGCAGATGAAGACATGCCTACTCCTTAGCAGAAAAGAGAATGATCCAAGGCTCAAAATCATGTCCATCTCTTCCAAAGCCTAGCATTTTCTTTTTAATATTTATCCTGCTTGATCTTGATGGTTTCCTGAAGTTCAAAGAGCCAATGACAATGTGGGGCAGGCGAGGCACGAAGAGACAGGTTACCAGGCTCAGGGTATTTCAAAACTCATTGTAGGCAATGGAGGTTTGATATAACAGGCCAGTTGAGAGAAGATACTAAAAATAAAAAAAACTTCTCTGTACATGGGTGCATGAGTGTAGTGAATTTTTAAATTGTTCTT
The DNA here is from genome assembly GCA_004027205.1 of Ctenodactylus gundi. Lineage (NCBI taxonomy): Eukaryota > Metazoa > Chordata > Mammalia > Rodentia > Ctenodactylidae > Ctenodactylus > Ctenodactylus gundi. The sequence goes on from PVKB01001934.1 coordinate 273,213, forward strand.
TTGACCAAAAATGTAGAATAATATGTCCGTTCTTTGAAAACAATAAGATATGATTGGTGACTTCAAGCTGAAATGGTTTTCTTCCCTCAACTGTACACACCATTATTTATAAAATCATTGAGGAAGGAAAAATGACAAACTCCAGATTGTGTAAGTTACTGCTGCATTCAGATAGCTTTGTCCCCTTCTTAAAAAATCAGGCAAGGAAACTCAGCTAATTGGAGGGTCTTTGAAACCCATGTAATGAATTTCAGAGGCCAGGGCACACTCCAGGGTTCACATTCTAATAAATGGTTTTAGGATCAAGGAAATCAAGACGCTGTCTTCCTATGGGTGGTGTCCACAGGAACAAAAACTGCAGGTAGCCTACCGACATCACACACCGGGACTTTGGGCTAATATCTGTATTAATTTAACTTTTTGCTGGAATTGCTGTTCAAATTTTTCTCTTAAATGAATCACTGCTTTACAAAATGAAAAATCCATAAAATGTAACAAGGACTGTGTGACAATTAGTGCCGTATGCACTTTCAAATCCTCTTTTGAAAACTGAGTTTTCATGGTTCAGATACTGTTCTAATAATTAATTTGAAAAATTTTCATACTTTTCTGAGTTAGTGCTCTTCATTGGCCTCCAAGGCTGCTTACCTTCTTAGTAAACTAGATGAAAGTACAAGTTAAGTGACAGCCTTGGTAATGGTAACTTCTGCACCTTTCTCTGGGCCAGTGAAGTTCAATACACTGGCACTCAGCAGCCTCCGGCCTTGTAGCTCAGCCACTGAGGAGAGAGAGTGACCATCGCGTCTCAGTAGTGTGGTCAGATTTGGGCAAATCCCATTCAGAACTCCAACGGGTGCTCAATTTTATGTACTAATTTAACTATCAAGGTCCAAACTTAGATCAACTAATAATTAACATTTGTAGAGTACCTAGTGTGTATTAGCCTGGGAGCTCACCATTGACGGTACACAAGTTTCTATAGTCAGAACCCTGGAGGTCAGGCCTGATTAATAATGTTCTGTCATGTCCCATGTTTAATCTTTCAGTCCTGTTGATTCTATATGAAAAATTCTCCATTACTTTTTCTCGTTGTTTTTGTAAAAGTTCAAGACATTATTTTTGTTTGTTTATTTGTTTGTTTTTTGCTTAGTATTTACTCATCCATCCATATGCCCATCCATTCAAACCCTCCAAAATTTCCAGGTACTTTTCTGGCTCTGAGGGTCATGCTATTGAAGAAGGCAATCAGGGGCCTTAATCCTGGGAGCAGCATCCTTCAAAAATTAAAACTTTAAAGTGAAGGAAAAACCAGCTAGTTATTAGCATAGTAGAGATAAGAAAGCAAGATTCTGTTGCTGAGGGCAATGACAGTAAATACAGATGCATTAACTTTTAGTTTGAGATATCACAGTCAAACAAATTTTATGTCTGACTCTGGCCTTTACAAAGCTGAGGTCGGCAGGAAGTGGTATTACAGGACTCTGAAGAAACTACTGTATGTGCACAGTGGTTTTAAACTGCCAAAATCCACCACTGAAATATTTTGTGATAAAATTATAAAAATATTTACATGGATTGATTCAAATGTTAGATTTTTTTAATGGCGAAAATTCATTTAACAGTGAACTAAGTATGAACATTTAGCAATTCAGCACTGATCCAGAAAAGGTAGCAGGAATGCATCAAGTAAAAGAAAAAGTAGAAAGGAGGAGGAAGAGGAGGAGGAGGGGAAAGATTAGAAGAAGAAGAAGAAGAAGAAGAAGAAGGAGAAGAAGAAGAAGAAGAAGAAGACGACGACGACGACGACGACGACGACAAAACCATCTTATTGTGAAAGTGGTTGAAGTGCAGATGTATGCTAAGAGAATGAGCCATGAGCCATTTAGGCAGCCGTCTGGGTAAGCAGCATTTCAGGAAAAGGTAAATGATAGTACACAGACCCGTGAAAATTGAGCAGCTCGTTTTTGGAAGGAAGAAGTGGCTGGCACTTAGGAAGCAAGCTGTGGACCGAGGGGTAGACAGGCTCCAGATGTTGGAATTTTCTCCCACTCTTGTCCCTCTCCACCCCCATCTGGCCTCCAGAGCCCTTCATTCTTTCCTCTGCATGCCCACAGAACGGTCTTCCTTGTAAATTGCATGTTAACACTCTTCTGCTTGACCTCCTTTCTCCATGGTTTCCCATGACTTGAAGTTGTGATCCTCCTGTCTCAGCCTCCCAGGATGCAGAGATTACAGTTTCTTAGCTTCTGACCAACATCACCCCAGTCCCCATCCCTTCCCCCACCCAGTCCCTGGCAACCACCATTCTAATGCTTCTGTGAGTTTAATGTTTTTATATCCCACATGTAGGTGAGATCACAGAGTAGTTCATATTTACCTTCCTGGCTGGATCATGTGGTAGTTGTATTTTAATTTTTTTGGCAAACCTCCAGATTGTTTTCTATAATGATTGTACTAAGTAACATTCTCAACAAAAAAGTACAGGAGTTTTCTTCACATCCTTAATATACACTTTTATCTTTCCAAGCACAGGCATTCTCATAGGTGTAAAGTGATACCTTACTGCATCTCTAATTTGTATTTCCTAAGGATTCATGATGTTTAGCATTTTTTTCATATATGCATTGATTGGCCATTTGTGTGTCTTCTTTTTGAGAAATGTCTGGTTGGATTCTTCATCACTCCTAAATCTAGTTGTTTTCTTGTTACTGAGTTGACAATTTTTTACATATTTTTGAATATAAGCAAGTAAAATATTTTCTCTCTGTAGATTTTCTCTTCACTCTATTGAATGCTTCCTTTGCTGTGAAGATTTATAGTGTGCAGCAATCTTCACTTCTCTACTTTTCTTTCTATTGTCTGTGCTTTTGGGGACTTAATCCAATAAATAATTGCCATAATCAATATTATAAATCTGTCTTCTTAAATTTTTTCTAAGTATTACAATTTCATTGATTGATTTGTGTATGTTAAACCAACCTTGCATCCCAGGTATGAAGCCCACTTGGTCATAGTATATGATCTTTCTGATAACTTTCGGATAATTTGCCAGAATCTTACTGAGAATTTTTGCATCTACATTCATTAAGGAGATTTTTCTGTAATTTTCTTTCCTGGTTAAGTCTTTATCTGGTTTTGGTACCGGGGTGATGATAGCCTCCAAAAATAAGTTTGATATTTTCACAATTTATGCTTAACTGTTTATTTTTTATATGGTAAGTAATAAGCCTAATCTCATTATCCATGTGGATATTCCACCTTCCCAGAACCAGTGATTGAAGAGCTCTTTCCCCCTAATTTGTTTTGGGAACGCTTGTCTAAAATCAATTAACCATGAACTTGTGGATTTACTTCTGGGTTGTGGGTTCTGTTCCATTGTCTAATTGTCTTTATGCTAATCCCATATTTTTGTTTGCTTGTTTTAAAGTACTAGAGATTGACTCAAGGGCCTCAATCATGCTAGGCAAGTGCTCTACTGGTGAGTTATATCCCAAGTCCAACATAGTACTTTGATTACTATAACTTTGTAGTGTATTTTTTAATTGGATGGTGTGAACCAGCTTTGCTTAGGATTGCTTTTACTTTTTGGACTCTTGTGGTTTTGTTTAAATGTTAAAAATAATTTTTCTTTTTCTTTGTTTGAAAAATACCATTGGAATTTGTATAGAAATTGCACTGAATCTGTGTGCTGCTTTGTGAAGTACAGGTATTTTAACAATTTAATTTTTCCAATCCATGAATACATGATATCTTTCCATTTATTTGTGTATTTTGCAATTTCTCTTTTGTAAATTTATTCATAACGAACACTGTAAAAAGTTTATAATCAGGAAATGAAATTTTCTCACTGTTTCATAGCTAAATCATTATCATTACTTGCTTTTTAATCTTTCAGTTTGTCTCATTATATTTTCTTTGTGTTTTTTTTACCCATTGCTTTCCATCCTGCTTTGCTCAGAATCTGTTTTAGATATAAGAATTTAATATATGATAAAAGTGGCACCACAAAGTGATAGGGAAATAAAATCAATAAATTATATTTGAACCATGTGTTAGCTATTTTACCTTTTGGACCATGATTTCAAATCACAATTCAAAGTAAATTTTATGTAAACTAAAAAACTAAATTGAACTTTGATGCAAAAATAAAATAAATAAGATAGCATCCATCACCTTTGCCACAGGCTGTGGTCAGAAGCCAGCACAGATCCCAATCAGGCTCAGTGGTATAACAGGTGTGGCCCCAGCCTAGGGGTTACCTCAGGGGTGTCCATCACAATTCATGCAATGACACAGGTGATTCTTAAATCATGACCCTGATGGGGAAAGCAAATAAAAATATATACTTTGACACTATTTATATAAATTATAGGAAGTATAAATGAATCTATAGTATTTTTTTTCACCTACCCACTCACTTAACTATGGTCTGGAAATTCAGAATAATCTTTAGAGCAGAAACCTGTGGCTAACGAGGCGGGTGGAACTCCTGGATCAATGCGTCTCCCTTCCCCTTGCGCCACGCCCCCTGCCCCTCCTCTGCCTCAGAGACTGCGCTTCTCAGTCCAGGAACTGCAGATCAGGCTCTGCTTCAGGCCCTAATTTCTGGGGCACTTAGGCTAACTCTTTGCTACTAAAAATTATTTTCATAGTATTAACTAAAAAGACGTCTTATACCACTCTGATGCTACTTGCAGATATTAATGAGCTAGGATATGCCGTACTCCCAAGTCACTCCTCTCTGGTCATTCAGAAAATGGTGGGAACTAGATCAGAGGAGGCATAGGGGAAAGCAGCAAGTCACGTTCTGACCGTGGGGAAGTCTCCTCTCAGCTGGCGTGAGCTCTTCTAAGTATGCCTATTTTTGTCTTTTTCAAAATCTCTTTTTCATAAAACTAAAGCTATACTAAATTAGTCTCTCCATACATATGACAAAGCTTCAGATCTCTTTGGCCACCTCCCTTGCTGATGCCTAAAGGACCCAAAAACCATACTTTTGAGGGTGAAAGTGCTCAGCCAGAGCTGCTTGTGAGAAATGAGATCAAACACTGGTCTCCAGTAGCTGTGAAACTAGGGGAGTGGCGTCACATCAAGCTTGTAGGCAACCCTCTTGTTCCCTGGAATCATCCAGATTACGTTTTAGTAACATCATCATCATGCACGGGCAGGAAGCTTCCTGCATGCTGTGATTGAAGTCACTCAGAGTTATCCAGTCTGCTAAAACCTATCTTGGAGGATTCTAAAGTTCCTGAAATTTCTTTGCAGTTGCTTTTAAAACATATATCTTCTAACACATCTTGTTAAAATGCAAAATGCTGTTTTATACAGCTCAAACTTTAATCCAGGCCCACCTGTTGAGCACCTTTAACATATTTTTTTCTAGTTAATGGGAGGACTTAATTTCAAGGAAATAGTGCATGGGAAAAAATTTTTTCTTCTACAATGCTGGATATCAAACTTAGGACTCCCACATGCTTGGTAAGTGCTCTACCACTGCCTTGCCCAACAAAGGAAAATTTTATAGGAGAAAGATTCATCTTTTCTGTTTTCTTTACAGCTGGCGAAAAGATTCTTAAAGATTCCAGAAAAGATCTTAAATGCGTTAAATAAGGAGAGTACTCAGAAGATCAGGTGGGCTTACTTAACAAATGGCCGCCAAGTCTTAGTGGTTTCCAAGCAGAAGGTATTTTCTTGCTTAGGTGACAGTCTACACTGTCCCACACATCTCAGGGGTTCGGGCTGACAATCACAAAGTCATCTTAAACACATGGCTTCAGAGGTTACATCTCAATCAAGGAAAAAGGGACAAGGGCACAGAGTAAGGAGAGATTTTATAGATCAGACTTTAAGTCGTATCACTCTCCACATTCTATTGGCCTGAACATAATCTCATCGCCCCAACTAACCTCCAGGAAGGCTGGCAGGGTAGTCTAGCTATGCAGCCTAAAACATAAGGAAAACGAGCTACAGCAAAAAAAAAAAAAAAAAAAAAAAAAAAAAACCCTTATAGTTCCCATCATAAACAAGCTCAAAAACAGTCTACCAATGGAAAAAGCCTCATTTGTCTAAAAAATCTAGCTTATTGCTGGTAATATGAGCTTATGGCACTTCTGAATGCTTTGAAACAATTATATAACATGAGCACTGGGAGAAACCAGCATGATCTTCCTTTCTTCATCAGTCTCGCTGGGCTCTGCCACCAAGCAGCCCCACGGCCTTCCTGGGAGTGCCCTGTCCTGGGCCTTTCTCCATGTGGATGTGGGCATGAACGCCTTCAGGTGGCATTTCCCGAGAATCGTTCAGACATCCTCAGGGAAAATCATTATCCTTAACATAATGTCATTTTTCATAGTGAAAAGTATTTTTCAGTATTGTTTATGCTGCTTAGATTTAGATAGGAAAACAAAAGAGATTTCTGCAGCTTTACCGAGAGGGCAGGTGATGCCCACGCAGCATGACAGGGATGAGTGCATGGTGTGGGAAAGAAGTTTCTTTCAGCAGGCTGGTAGCCTCAACACTAAACACCAACCATCATTTTTCTGTTTTTCTGATGAGAAGAAAAATACCAATCAAATTAAAAAACGTTGCTTTTTCAAAGAAAACACCTAGTTTTATGATCTGTGTGATTGCCTCCCCCATCCCCCAACCAAATCACTGTGTTACAATCCTAACCTGAAGACAATAGTATTAGCAGGTGGAGCCTTTCAGAGGCTTTGGGTCATTAGACACCTTATAAAAGAGGCCTGAGGAAGCTTCTTTGTGTGAGGATGCAGTCAGAAGGCACCGCCAACGAACCAGAAAGCAGCCCTCACCAGTTGCTGTATCTCCCTTGGCTTCAATTTCCCAGTCTCCAAAATCGTAAGAAATGATTTTATTGTTTATATTCTATGTACTTTATGTCATTTTGTTACAGCAACCCGAACAAAATAAGACAAAACGAGTAAGAATGCCTGTTTTCCTGTTTGAATTTAGGATTACTTGAGAGAAATGTTATTGTGGTTTGGATCTGAAATGTTCCACAAGAGGCTCATGTACTTGGATGTTACAGATTTTCTATGGACCATGTGCTATATCGGGAGATTGGTGCCTGATCTAGAGGGGTGGTTGCAGGCATGTCGACTGGATTAGAGGTGTGTGGACTGGGTTACAGGTGTGTGTAGCGGCTTAAACCTGAAAAGAACAGAATATTGAGCCTGGACCCAAAAGGGGCGAGTCACTGGGGTGGGAACTGGAAGAACACAGGCTGCTTCTGCCTTCCTTCTGGAACTTACCAGATTGCACTTGACTTGGATTCTCGTTTGCCAAGTGGTGAGGAGCGGCCTTCTCCCTGTGTTTCTACCATGTGTTTTCACTGTTGGCAATCACCCTGAGGAGGCTGTTGATCTGAAACTGAGCTAAAACAAAACTTTTCACCCCCTGATTTGTGCATATCAGGTTCTGAGTTGCAGCAACAAAAAATAATTAAGACAAATGTCTTTACAGCTATTCTGTGTAAAAGTTTTTTCTGAAAACGCCAAGTTTCTTTCATTTATTCCTACTTCCAGTATAATTTACCTTTGTGGTTATTTCTAAATGAAGACACCTTGAATACGTATTTCTTGAAAATTTTCTAACATTGTTTATATATTAATGTATGTACAACCTAAGGTATATTTAACAAAAGGTAAAGAAAAGCAAATTATAAGATACTAGATTCTTCCTCAAATTTGAGATTACGATTCAGTAGTTAGTAGTCACTAAATTAATTAAGCTGTAACAATGTTTAGCTGTTACTAAGTAGAATTTCAACAGTTTCTCTGAAGGTACTTTTGGTAAATGTTATGCTCAACAATAAGAACTGTAGATTTGATACTCTCACTTGAATGTTATTTTTTCCCTTGCCCCATCATTTAGTCAGAGATATTCTCCAAGATGGTTTTAAAAACATTCCTTTGGAAAAGTTGTGCATCCCTGAGTAAGTGCAAGGTGTTGCATTTCTTCTGGCCCTTAACTATCAGGACACAAAGCTAGGGTAGTCCCTTTGCTGTCTTCAGGTAAAGTGCCAAACTAAAAAAAAATACCAGAATCTTCCAGAAACGATTCATTCTCTTATCTCTGTGAACTGGAAAAGGTTTTTTAATCAGATTTTGTACAAAGGGAACCTTCTGTGGACCACCAGACATTCCATGCTTTTCCAAACTTTCCATCCTTTCCAGGTGTAACTCTTGTGTTCCCTCACCCGGAGCACACAAGATCCTACGCCACTGTTGTGGTAAAACCACTGCTCATTCAGTTAGACCAGGCAACTCTACCCCTGTACAGTCTGTAAAAAGCCTTTCACTTACACAACATGTAGCATGTACCTTCACCACCACATTATATTTGTGATATTAATTGCAAGTTGGTCATCCATACCAGAATTACCATCAGGAAACCTTGAGTACTCAAGCTAGACTCAGGACAGATCACATGCTCAATAATTACATAGTGAAGAAATAAATGAATTATATGTTCTGTTAGTGTTGGTTTAGATCCTCAATTGGACTACCTCTGTTCAAGATAAATGCTTTTATTTTAGAATTTAAAAAAAACTACTTTATGTTCTTCGGTGAAAAATTGTTTTCTTTGTAAATTTAGATATCCTGATCTTAAAAAGTCTGGGCATATGTCAGTGGTAGAGCAGTTCTGGGTTTAATCCCAACTGAACACCATACCCACACATACATGCACACACACAGATCAGGAGGAGAAATACCACATAAATTTATAGGCTGTGACCGGCAAGCACACACAGCCCCAGCTTTGATATGTGGGTTACCTGCATAGTCCTATATCTAATCTAACACTACTACTGAGGATGCCCTGTTGTGAGGATACTCAAAATGCACAAAGAGAACATATGTGCACAGGTTCTCCACCAGACACCTGCCCCACCCCCAGCTGAGCCAAGCCTTTAAATCTTCTCAGATCAGATGTGAAACTTACAAATAACAAAAGTTCCAGATCGCTTCAGCCCTCAACCATTCCATTCACACCCAGTTATTCCAGTCTTTGTTTTGCCTTGTGGTACTGGTGAATGGAGCCCAAAGCTTTCACACTGAGCTACATCCCTATCCCAATTTTATTTTTGATTTTGAGACGAGGTCTTACTAAGTCACTAAATTGCCAGGCTGGACTCAAACTTGCAGTCTTTCTGCCTCAGTCCATCAGGTGCTGGGATTACAGGCTTGCATCAAAAGGCTGGACTCGGTCTTTCTAAAGGCGGGACTAGATGCTGTGCAGCAGGAGGAGGACTTGCTTCATTCGTTTTGTTACAAACTTCTAACTTGAATCTATAAACAAAATAAAATATTTTTGCCCCAACTTTGGCATAGTTTATTGTGCAGTAATCAGAATGTCACTCCATTTATATAGTTTATGTAATTAAAATATATAAGTATATATATATATATATATATATATAACTTATATATAATATGTGCATAATGTAACAATTTGTAGTTTTTTCATAAGCTACAAATATGTAAAAATGAAATATAAAATTTTAAAAGATGAACATCTAAACATATGAAAACTTACTGAGTGGCATAACTATAATGTATGAATAAATATTTTCATGGGCAGAAAGATAACCCCACAAAATTTAGTTTTGGGTGTGAGTTTCCAGAGGTCCAAGGCCTGTAAGTACAAGCACATGGGCACCAAAAGATATGACAAATAAAAAATAAATATCAAGATGATAAGTTTTACATCAAGAATATTAACATTCATACTAAATGTAGTTATCTAAACAGCCAAATAAAAGGCAGCAATTTGCAGAATGGATGATAAAGCTAGATTACAGTAATTGACGTAAAAAATAAACAATGTAAATGTTGGCAAAAAGACTAAAAGTAAAAAGATTTTAAAAAGCATGAAAGATTAAACAAAACATCTGGCATGTTGTTGACATTGAAGTAGATTTCTGAATAAGGAATATTATTAGTAATAAATGGGGACATTTAAAAATGATAAACATGAGAAATGTGCAAGTTTCAAACACATGTTATGATTATACACAAACATGCCGGAAAAGGCACATGGTGGAACAGCACATTGTGACAGCAATACATAGCAAAGTCCCTCATCCAGGATCAGCACATATGAGGCAGGAAGAGGAAGGAGCAGTGTTCCCTTCCAGGCCACGCCCCAAAGACAAGACTTCCCACAAGTATCCAGCTCTTAAAAGTCCCCAAGTCCCCACCCCTTCCCAATATTGCCAAGGGTCCAGTCCCAGCCCTTAACACGTGGGCCTTCAGGGAACAGCTATCCAAACCGTAGCACTCTGTTTAACTTTACCTTTTTTTAGAGACACTATGAATTGTTGTCCATAGTGGTTGTACTATTTCAGAATTCTACCAATGGAGTATAAGTTTTTCCACATCCTTAGTAACACTGTAACTTATAACAGCTGAACTGAATCCTCAACTGATTGACCTGGAACAGCCTGGGGTACTGGTAAAGCACGCTCTGGGTGTGTCTGGGTGGGCCACAAAGGTATGAACTTGGGACCCACCGCCTATCTCTCTGGCACTGTTCCCTGCACAGCGTCCTGGCTGCCATGAACTAAGCGTCTCTGCTCCCCACCCTCTACCATTGTGTTTCTGCTTTGGAGTCAGCTTGCAATGTGCTGAACTCCTTGAAACTGTGGGCCAGGGTAAGCCTCTTCTCCTTTAATTTGTGACTAGAAGGTGTTGTGTCTCAACAACAGGAAGGCTGACTAATACGTTTGTTACTATCACTTTTATTTTAGCCATCTTACTAGAGAGTGAAGTGATATTTCATTGTGATTTTGATTTGTATTTCCTTAATGGTTAAACAAAGCACTTTTTGTATCTTTTGACTGTTTATTTCTTCCTTGAAAAAAATACTTATTCAAATTCTTTGAGCATTTTAAAACTGAGTTACTTAGCCAGGCAGAGTGGTATGCACTTTAAGTCCCAGCACCCGGGAGGTTAAGGCAGGGAAATTTCTTGAAGCCAGGAATTCAGAACCGATTAAGGCAACATAAACAAGGCTCTGTTTCAGGAAAACAGGGAAAAAAGCTATTTTGCCCTTTTGGTTTAGAGTTGAAAGATTTCTACATTCCAGACATGAGTCCTTTCTCAAATATATTACTCATAAATATTTTCTCTTATTCTGTGAGTTGTGTTGTTACTTTATTGACGATGGATTTTGACACATTTTATGGTGCATTTTGGTATCTAAAACTCCTTTCTTAATCCACTCGTAGGAAAATGTACTATTCACTTATTCTAAGACATCTATATTGCCAGCTCTCAGTTTTTGCCTGTGGTATAATACAATCTATTTTGTTAACTTTCCCACGTGGACATCTAGTCTTCCTGACACCATTCATAAAAAGCCATTCTTTCTCAAAGTTTTTGTCTTGATAAAGCTTATTGACAGTCAGTTGATCGGAAGTGTGATCTGTTTCCAGAATCTCAGTTCTATTCTATTGGCTGCAGAGATTTCTGTCATGGTACCAGTGTTACCTTGTTTTGATTTGGACCTTTTTATAGATTATGGTGAGTTTTGAAGTGAGTGTGCATTCTTCAATGTTTCTCTTTCTCAAGATGATTTTTCACTCTTTCCATTCTCTTGCATTTCAGTATGAACTTTTATATAATCAGTTTCTCAAAGATAAAGCAGCTGGAATTTTGATAAGAATTATATTAAATTTATGTCAATTGAGTTAATCTGGGTAACAATGTCATTTTAATATTTTTTATTTTCCCATGAACATGGATTTTTTTCATTTAATTATGTTTTTGTTTCCTTTCAGCAATTTTTATCCATCTTGCAATTTATGTATCTTGCCATTTTTTCATTATATGTACTCTTTTATATTTTATTCTTTTATATGTTAAAATTTTAAATTTTTTTAAAGTGTGAATTGTTCAGTGCTGATGTATAGAAATAAAATTAAATTTTGCATAGTAAACTTGTATTCTACAACTTTGAATTCTTTTATTAGTTGTGTGTGTGTGTGCGTGTGCATTATACTGGTTTTCCAGTATAATGCTAAGTAGATGTGGCAAGAACATTCTCTTCATGTATGTTTTTAATCTTAAGAGATTAAGCATTTTACCATTATCTTTGTTACACTTAATTTCTTCAGTATTTCGCCATTAGTCTGGTATTGTATCTCTGGATTTTTCTAGTATTTCATACATGTTCTTTATCAAGTTGAGGACCTTCATTCCTATTCATAAGTGGTTAAAAGTTTTCAAGAATAAAAAATTGATTTTTTTCAAATGCTCACTTTGAATCTACCAAAATTATATGTTTTATTTTCTATTCTATGAAGATGACATATTATAATGACTGGTTCACACATACTAAACCAACAATTTAGGATGTTGAACACTTCTCGTGTATTTATTGCTCATTTTTCTGCCTTTTTCTGAAAATTGTCCATTAATTTCAATTGTCCATTTTTAAGTGAATCTTGTATTTTGAGGGGCCTATTTTCCTGTAGTTCTTGGTATATTATTCTATTAGTTCCTTGTCTGAGGAGTAAGTGGTAAAACATTTTTTTCCCCGTTCTGTTGGTTCTCTTTTCAATCTGTTGTTTCCCTTGCTGTTCAGAAGCTTTTAGTTTGATATAATTTCCAGTTGTTAATTTATGGTATTATTTCTTTTGCATCAGAGGTTCTATTGAGAAAGTCTTTGCCTATGACTATCTTCAAGTGTTTTACTTATTTTGATTTCTAAGAAGTTCAGTGCTTCCATCTTAATATCTAGGTCTTTGATCAACTTTGATTTGATTTTAGATTTCATAAAAGGTGTGGATCTAAATTTGTTCTTCTGCATGGGAATAATTATTTCTCCAACATTATTTGAAGAGGCTATCTTTTCCTCAGTATAAGCTTTTAGCTGCTTTTTTTTTTTGAGACCAGATGCCTGAGAGTATTTGAGATCGTCTCTGCATCCTCAGTTCTCTTCCATTGTCCACCTATCTATTTTTACACCAGTATTATGTGATTGTTATCACCGTTGCTTTGTGATGTAATTTGATATCCAAAATCGTGATGCTACTTGCTTTTGTCTTGTTGTTCAAGATTGCTTTGGTTTTATGGGTCTGCTTTGATTTCATATGAAATTTAGAACTGCATTTTCAAATTCTTTGAAAAATTTGGTATTTTGACAAGAATTGCATTTCATCTGTATATCAATTGTGGTAGTATGGCCGTTTTGACAATATTAATTTTGCCTAACCAAGAACCAGGGATGTCTTTTCATTTTCTGAGGTCTCCTTCAATTTTTTTTATATTTAGTATGATATAGTTTTCAGTGCAGAGGTCCTTCAATTTCTTGATTAAGATAATTCCCAGATACTTAATTTTCTGGGGGGTGGCTGGCTGTAAGTTCATTATTAGTGTACAGAAATACTGTTGATTTTTGTTTTAATTTTGTGTGCTACAACTTGGCTGAATTTTTAAATTTGTTCTGTGAGTATTCTGGTACAGTTTTGGGGTCTTCTATGTAGAAAGTCATACCCTCTGCAAATAAGAATTATTTAGCTTCTTCCTTTCAATGACATATTCCCTTTATTTTATTCTCTTGCCTGATTGCTATGGCTAGGGTTGCAAGTACCATATTGATAAGCACTGGTGAGAACAGCCCTGCCCTTTTCCAGCCTTAAAGGGAAATGCTTTCATTTCTTTCCCATTTAGCATAATATTAACAGTAAGTGTGGCTAAAATGGCTTCTATCAGCTTGAGGTAAGGTTTCTCTATACCTATTTTCCTCTGGGTTTTTTGTCATGAATGGATGATGGATTTTCTCAGAAGATTTTTCTTCATCTATGTAGATGATCATGTGATTTTTTATCCTTGATTTCATGTATGTAGTGCATTATATTAATTCATTTATGTATGTTGAACGATCATTTCATCACTGAGATGAAGCCAACTTGAACATGGCATATAATATTTTTATTTAATTGTTGCATTCTGCTCGCCAGTATCTTATTGAGTGATTTTGCACCTATGTACATGAAGAACATTGGCCTGTAATTTTCTTTGGTTGTTACACCGTTGTCTAATTTTGGTAGTAGGGTAATGCTAGCTTCTAAAAGAGAGTTTGACAATATTCCTTCTCTTTGAATTTTATGGTACAGCTGAAGAAGTATTGCTGTTAGCTTTTCTCTGAAGTACTGGTAAAATTCTGCAGTGAATCTATGAGGTCCTGTACTTTCTTTAGAGTTAGAGACTTTAGCAGTTAGAATTTTCTTGTTTCTGTGGAATTTTGAAATGAATCACATTTTTTATTTGTGTTGGTCTGGGTTTTTTTAAAATGTGTACAGTTATAGCTATAAATTTCCTTCAGTACTGCTTACATTGTGCCCTATATGTTCTAGTAAGATGTACCTCTATTGTCATTTGACTCTAGAAATTTTTAAATTTCTTCCCTGGTTTCTTCTATGACCCATTCTTTGCTCAATAATATATTATTAGTCTCCATGTATGTATGTAGTTTCTGAAGTTTCTTCTGCAATTGATTTTATTATGATCTGAAAGCATACGTGGAATTATTCCAATGTGCTCTTATTTATTTAAATGTAATTTCTGGCCTATGTTATGGTCTATTTTGAAAAAGCCCCATGTGATCCTGAGAAAAGTTTTTTCTGTTGATGTTGAATGAAACATTCTGAATATTAGTTGAGTCCAATTGTTCCATAGTATTGTTTATTTTTAATACTTTGTCTTTATTTTTTGTCCAGTAGACCTGTCTATTTGTGATAGTGGAGTATTGAAGTTCCTTGTTATAATTGCATTGTGGCTTGTTTATCCTTTTGTGTCTAGTAGTTTTTGTTTTATGAATTTGGGTTTCCTGATGTTGGGTGCATAAGTATCAGTAATTGTGACTTCTTCCTGTTGGATTATTCCCTTCACCAGCATATATTATCAATATTTGTTCTCATCAATTTTGGCTTGGAATCTGTTATGTCTGAGAATAGTGTAGATACCCCTGCTTATTTATTGAATCTTGTTGCATAAAGTATTATTTCCTTTTTTATTTTCAATCAGTGTGTTTCTTTATGGGTAAAGTGCATTTCTTGCAAGCAAACAAATTGTTATTGTTTTGATTCAATCTATCAATCTGTATCTTTTAATAGGAAATTTCAGATCATTAACATTGAGTGTTATTATAGTATTATATGTGCTATATTCTGTCCTTTTGTTTTTAAAGTGTCAGTTATTTGTTCTTGATTGTTGCTAGGTCATTCTCTTTTTATTATTTCCTTTTCTTTGGTTCTTTTGTGTTGCTAATCTCCCTATCTTTGTGTAAGACTACTTTATGTATTTCCTGCAATTTTGGTTTAGTGGTCACGTATTTCTTCAGGTTTTCTTTATCATAGACAGTTTAACTGCTCCCTCTATTGTGAAAGATAATTTTTCTGGATATAGCAATTTGGGTCAACTTTGTGGTGTTTTTGTGTGTGTGTCTTAGTTACTTATATGTTGCTGGGACAGAATGCCCAACAGCCATAATTTAAGGGAGGAAGTCGTGGTGAGCTGCTTACCCCATTACAGGCACAAACCGAGTAAAGCAGCAACCAAGCACCAAGCCAGTGCCTGAAGACTCAAGTGAAACTAGAGCTCCCCACCCCGAAGGAACTGTAGCGATGTTTCTTCTTTCCTTCCTTTAATTACTTCAAACTGCCACCCCGGGTGGGTGCCCGTCCATTTTTTCCTACCCACAAATCAACTACGCAAACCTGAAAGCTCTGCCCTGGGCCCCCCTCAATCACAACAAGTTGACACAATCTTTCTAGGTCAAACCCCAAGTATCCGCCCCTTTCAGTCAAGTCCTACCTTCCAATAACACCCTGTTCCAAATACATGAGGCTTCTGAGGGACACTCAAGATCTAACCCTAGCAGTATGTGTTTGGTTTAGCTCCATGTCCCCAGAGGCCTTAAGTCTGTAATAAGAAATCTGTAGATACTCTGATGAGTCCTTGAAGATTACTCTTTGTTTTTTTTTTTTTTTCTTGCAGCTTTTGTATTCCCTCTTTACATTGAATGTCTAGGATTTTGACTATTTCATGAAATGTAGAGGCTCTTTTCTGATCAAGGTTCTTTGGTGTTCTAAATGCCTGTAGTATCTCCATGTTAATTTCCGCAAATTTGGAAAAAATTATGCTACAATTTCATTGACTATATTCTTTATATCTTTAGTGTTCTCCATTTTCTCTTGCACTATCATAATTCTGAGGCTGCTCTCTTGGAATTGTTCATCAGCTGTTGCATCCATCTCTTTATGTCTTTTATGTTTTATGACTTTTATCTCTTTTATGTTTGTTTTAAGACCATCACTGACATGTAGTCCAGTTCTGAAACTTGAATCTTCAAGATCCAATTGCCAGTATTTTCAAGTGAGTTTTTCATATCTTCAAATTCAGCTTGGGATCTTTTCAGTCTTTCTGCTTCTCTATTGAAATATACCTTCGTTTCTTTCATTGTCTTCTTTATTCTTTTATTTGTGTCTTCTGTGTAATCATTAAGCTTTTGATCTATTAAGAATGTTGTTTATTTGATTAAATCTTCTTTGAACTCATTGAGCATTTCTTATATTTAAGCATGGCTTATTTGAGCTGATTGGTCACTTCCACTTTTTTTTAAATTTGTTTCTTATAGGTTTATCTACTTCAAGTTCCATGATATTAGCTTCTGGGGTGTTAGGCATTTTTTTTTTTACAGGTGACTTATTGACCCATTTCCCATAATTCTTTCGTGGTAGATTATAAATCAGGTAGTGTGGATGAAGTCTGTCTTTACAATCAGGAGTTCTTTTGTTACGTTAAATCTTTCTTTGAAATTTTCTTGAGTTTGTTTAGATTTTAATGTTGCTATTTTTTGCTTACTCCACTAATTATTTGGGGGAGTCTTCTCAAGGATGAACTTGCTGCAAGTTACCTGATCCCCTCCACTCTTCAGTGAACAAGAAATTGATTACAGTACCATATGTGTCTAAAGATAGGTTAATTATTGGTGTATATTAGAAATCAAAATCAGCATCTATGTCACCATCATAATATGAATGAATATCTACAGTAATATTAAAACCTAAGACTACAAGTTGTTACCAAAACTAATTGCCAGCTTAATACTACAGCTATTCTACTTGTAATATTAAGGTGAAATCTACACCATTAAAGTATCTATCTAAAAAATCCCCTAATATTAACTTGTCAAAAGGTTCCACTAACATCAATACTATATCATTGTCAGTAATAGAATGGGCATTTATATTGCTTACCTTGGCTAAACCAGAGTATTAGAAGTTATTGACTCTTAATAGGTTTCAACTACTATACCCCTTGTAACAGTGCAATAGATACCAATATCAGTAGTAAAACTTAGTGACCCCAGATATATCATAAAAGGTTGTCAACTCATTTAACCATTCTACTCTTAACATTAGCAGTGTGATCTATACTACTAATGGAAGTATCTGTACAAACTGTCTAGTAACTCAAAGGAGCTTATTAAAGGACATAGTATACTGGTTTTGATAACATTTTTAAAACCTGTCTTAATATGTGTCACTAAATAGCAAAAGATTTTGATTCCCAACAAATCAAGCGATATAGCTTCAAGTTAATAATTAACAGTACTACTAATAAGAGTGGTAGTTGGAAGGGAGAGAGAAGACTGAAGCAGAGGGCTAGCTTGGGAACTGTGGTAGAAAACAAAAGAGCATAGAGGATAGAAAAAAATCAAGACAGGCCTCACACTCCAGACCAGGAGGAAGTGAATATGCCTATGCAACAGTGACAAAAGAGGAGAAACAAAGGAAGCTACGAACAGAATATGTCTCCAGAATCCATGAAAGGATTTTATCAAAAAGACATAAAGAACCGTTGGAGAGAGAAAGAAATATAAAAACTAACAAATAACAGAAAAGAAAAAAGTATGTATCACACCAGGAAAAACCGAAGTAAAAAAATAAATAAATCTCCAGAAAACCATTAAGTGTATTCAAACTTCAAAAAAATGTTTCCTATGTTATTTGAGTATGAAGTCTTTATATCCAAGCCCAAGAAGGAGGGTAGGACCGATTCTGTCTCTTCCTGTGTCTCGATGCAAAGATACACCACTCTGAAGTATCTCTCATAGCTCCTGTGAGGTTGGGGTGAGCAGAAAGCCCACTGAGTTCTATCCTGGCCGCAGGTAGTGATAGCCCTCTGTCCAAAGGCACGTACCCTCCCAACTCCCTGGGCAAACCACTCCTCAGTGAACTGGCTCTGCTCCTGTCTATGATGCAGGGGTAAGAGCATGAGATCTCTGTTTTCCAAGTCCTGTTCTCAATGGGCTCGAATCTTTCAAGAGGTCTACAGTCTTTTTATCCTTCTCTGCTACCAGTACTTTTCCTTCCCCATCACTGGCAAGGAAGGTTTCTGAGTTTTTTGGAGAGTGACCGGTCCACAGACTATTTCCTGGAACAGCTCAAACTGCACTCCCAGATCACCTCTATAAGACTGCCTAGAAGGCCATTTGGCTGTTAACTCCTGTGCTGTACTTGAGGCTTGCAGACTTTAAGCTGTGAGATTTGGGGCCTTAAGACTTACCTTGTTTCTGCAGCTGAAAGGCTGGTCATTTGAACATGCTGTGGCTCTTTTGGTCTGTTGAATGCTGCCAGTAGTGTTTTTGGCCCATGTAGGCTTCAGCTGCTAAATGGCTGGGAAGCCACGCACATCTACCTGCTGTGGACTGAGGCCCTGCCTGCCTGGAATGGGCCAAGGCCCCCCGCTTTTTTTTTTTTTTTTTTTTTTGTCTAAGAAGTCACTCTCACCTCACCTGACTGGTAATTTATATTCTTCTGCTAGTCTTTTGATCTCCTTTCAAACCCAATTATTCCTCTTTGCCTAAGCTGAGCCATTAATGAGTTTCCTTCACTAAATCTTAGTCTCTCTGTGTCTGAGTTTATGTGAAGCCTTATGAGGCAATCCTACACTGTTGCTATCTTGACTCCACCCCTCCTGGCATGACTACTATCATATGTTTGGTGCTTATTATATATGGTTCAGTGTGGTAGAAGACACATTTCATGGACTTCTTTTTTTTCCAATCAAGTTTATCTCAAGTATACATCTTGCTTGGGTACACCATTAATCAACACTACTGGATCATGTGATTCTCAGGGAAGTTGTTCTCATCAAGTCTAGTCTTCATCACTGAGTTCTTGAATTCTTCAAATCTGGGATGACCGAATCGCCACTGGCTACCCAGGTCCCTCTCTTTTCTATGGCTTTTTAACTGACACTACTCTTTGCAGACCCCATCTCATCCTGTCCACAATGAGACACATTAAAACAACAAAATAACTTCCTCAATGATAAACACTTGTGACAAAAAGAGGACTTAAGTTAAGCAACGTTCACGCAGTCTTTTCCTGACATAAGAGATGGTTCTCTGCTTGAAATGACAAGGGATTGTAAAGTGAAGGAGGAAGAAACACAATTTGATATCTTAATAAACTATACTTTTGTAGGGAAAAATAAATGATCAAATGAATGATCACTAGAGTTGATGCTTTGCTTGTTTTCATAGCCTCCTACTTACTGTCATGACCACCCTGACTCTTGCTTTTCCATTTTTCAAATGACTTCCAAAGGTTTCCCATATCTCTTAGTGTATAGACTAAAAATCTTGACAGGATACTTGAGATACCACAGAACCCAATCATAAGCTTTTTAATTCAACCACTTTCCCCCCTAACTCTACAGCAGCAGTTCTAACTTTTGGATACATACTAGAATTCCCCAGGAAACTTAAAAAAATAAAATAAAATCTAGTGTCTTGTTTTTTCCTATAATGATTAACTACAAATCTGCAGATGACTCTCAGTTACTACCCCCTCCTTTTATAAGCCCCATGAGTGCCACCAGAGTTGTAAGGCATTGCTTTACAGTCACCAGCTATACCTGGGTGTCTTTCCACTTACTTCAAAGTAGAATGATTTCCTAGCCTTTGGAACTAGGTTGGCAAACATTCTCCCAAGGATGGGAGTGTTGTTGGGGTAGAGCTTTGTGATGGTGAGTAGAGGCAGGAGGCAAGTGAGGATCAAAGTTTCATCTCCTGTCAGATCAGTGGCAGCATTAGAACCTCATGGCAGCACACTGACAGGAGGTGGAACTTGGCCCTGCTCAGGTCCCACTGAATGCTCATCTGTCCCTGTGGCCTGGTACTTGCAAAGTCACAGTCTGGAATCCACTCTCAGTCGGGTAGTCGGGGATTCCAGTTCTAGCCTTTTCCACAGTTGATTGGCCAGTAATCTTCATGCCTCGCCCCAGCTCTCTTCAGGGATGTCTTCCCTGAACCACCAAATTAGTAACAGTCCCTTTTCAATGCTTGAATTGCACCCAGAACATGAACCCTTGTCATGGCTTGTGATCATTTATCTTGTGTGATTGTTTCATAATGCCTCTCTCCTTTATTGGATCCTAAAAGCCCATGAGGGTAAAAAAGATTAAGAAATTATAATTCCATCTAGAGATTAGGGTGTAATAGAGAAACAAAATTTGTAGAATGAACACTTAAATGAGCAAATGAATGGATAAATGTGGGAAATTGTGAACATTATGCTAGAGGTATGTGATAAAGAAAAAAATTATATATTTTTTCTGATAAAGTTTGGAACACTTTTGAAAATGCTTCTATAGATGCTAAGATAACAAGTTGAGTTTTCAACTATTTTGAGATTTAAAAATTCTTATCCCAAGCCACATTGGTGAATAATTTCAAAATTCATAAAGAATATTTTCATTTTTTAACTATTTTGATTTAACTGTCTAACGCAAATGAATGAACAAAACTTGGTTTTGTGAAAAGAGAAAAATAAAACCTTGCGATATCACTTAACAAATAAACAAATAACTCCTAAAACCTTACAAACTGTAGTATCTGTATCTAAATGAAAAAGTTATCCTTACAAGTACCAAAAACATGGCACAACTCAATTAGAGTATCCTCCCAAGGAATATTCTAGGAGATAGAAACAAACTCATGATTCTGTAACATGGCATTGTAATCATTTATTTACTCAAAAAAAAAAAAAGCTCAGTTCAGACACACAGTGGGTTTTAAGTGAAGTCCTGCTTAATCTAAAATATTCCTTTTTAAAATATATGTTCAGGGAATGGAATCAAGATGGCAACAGTGCAGGATTGCTTTATCAGATTCTCATATGAACTTAGAAGACTAAGATTCAGTAAAAGAAATTCCTTTACAGGTTATCTTAGTAAAACAGCAAAAATGGATCTAGGATTAGCCAAAAAAGTCATAGAATCTAGGTGAGCACAACTTCCCAGACAAGGATGGGGCCTTGCCCCATGCCAAATGGCCTAGGCCTGCCATGGGAGGCATACCCAGCCAGCCCTGGGACTTGAAGTAGCAGATACCTAGCGGGAATTTTGATCAGGAGGTTAGTCTAAGAGATGCCGGACAATCCTGTGGCTATGTGCAACAGATAAAAATGACCCTCATCCACAGTGAGCAAAGCGCATTTGGTTGCAGGAACAGAGAGTGTTCCAAGTTTAAGGGCTGTGCAGCAGGGTGCTGGACCACTTCAAATAAGCATGCCTGGCTAGTGCCTGGATCACACAAGCAGCATGGGCCTGGGGAGAGTTACAGCCAAGGCAGCAGCTTAGAAGGTGTTGGACAATCTTGTGGATGTGCACAACAGACAAAAAGGAACCTAGGGCACAGTGTGTTTGAAAGAACTCAAAAAAAAAAAAAAAAAAAAAAAAAAAAAAAAAACTCTAAGACTCATGTGGAACCTGAAATGACTCAAAATCTAAAACAGTCCTTAATAACAAGAAAAAATCAGATGGCACTGTGATTCTGGATATCAGCTTATATCACAGAACATCAGTGATGAAAACCAGAGGGTACTGACATAAAAAAAGATAGGTCAACCAAGCGAACAGAACTGAGGATGCAGAGAGAACCATCAGTATCTGATCTTCAACAAAGAGCCCAAAAACCTACACTGGAGAAAGAATTCCCTCTTCAAAAAATGGTGTCGAGAGAACTGGTCTTCCACATGAAGAAGAGTAAATCTAGACCCGACCTTTTACCTTTCATAGTGCACTAAAATCAAATCACAATGGATCAAAGACCTAGATATTAAAGCAAAAGCATTGAACTACCCAGAGAACATAAAACTCTTGAAGATACAGGTGTGACCAAAGACTTGTTCAGTAGAACACCTGGTACAAATGAAATAATCCCCAAAATTAACAAATGGGATTAGATGAGATTTTAAAACTCCTGCATGGCAAAGGAAACAACCATAGAGTAAAGAGAGAACAAACAGAATGGGGAAAAAATTACCACCCACAACTTGGACACAGGAGTCTAATAACTGGAATACACAAAGAACTATAGAAAAACTCCTCAAAATTAAAGGCTCAATTTAAAATAATTAATTGAGATGAATTGCCGGTTCTCAGAAGAAGTACATGAAAAAAATGATTAATATCCTTAGCCATCAAAACAACACTGAGATGCCATCTTATCCCACAGAGAATGGCTTCTGTCAAGTACTCAAAAGCAACAGATTCTGGCAAGGACACAGGAACAAGGAACCCTGCTACACCGCTGGTGGAACTGTAAACTGGTACAACCACTATGGAAAACAATAGGGAGATTTCTCAAAAAATTGTAAATAGATAGGCCATTTGACTCAGTTGTACCTATTCTGGGTATCTTCCCAAAAGACTCAAAAGGGTCTGATCACCTGCCCCTGCGTGAGTGGCAGAACTTGACTAGCTAGTGACCCGGGGAAAGTCCCTGCAAATGGAAGATTCAGAAAGATTGGCAGAAAATGGACTCTTACTGCCTGCGCTGATCCTAAAAAGACTTAAAAAGCAAAAGACTTAAAAGCATCTTATTACAGAGACACATGCAGAGACACATGCATACCCATATTTATAGCAGCATTAATGGTGTATTGGTATACTCCAGTGGTATATCAATATATATCCTCAATGAAGTACTATTCTGCCATAAAGGCACATAGACTCAAATCATTTCTAGATAAATGGACACAACTTGAGACCATTATTCTTAGTGAAGTGAATCAGATTCAAAAGATTAAATCATCTCTCTAATATGAGAAAACCAGAATATAAATAAATAAATAATAAAGTCAATCAGGTGAGATGTTAGGAGTCAGGGAAGATGAAGTGGCGTGGGAGGATGGGAGAGGAAGATGGGGAAATGTGAAACTGATACGGTATGTATGTGTACAAACTTCTCAAATTTAGTGTAAACTGGGGCTGGAAGAAAAGCACTGCAGTTAGAGTGCTTGCTTAGGAAGCACACGGTCCTGAGTTTGATTCCCCAGCACCACATAAGCAGCTGGGGATGCTGGAGCATTTCTGGAATCCCAGCGCTCCAGAGGCTGAGGCAGGAGAGTTGCCTTGAGTGTGAGGCCAGCCTGGACTACAGAGGCAATTCAGCACTACCCTAGACTAAAGAGAGAGAAAGAGACACTGTCTCAAAAAAAGGTGACTACTGTGCATTGCAAATGGATACTAGTAAATAATGGGGAGGGAAAAAGAAGCAAATTCTACCCTTAAGAAGGCAAATAACTAAAGCCCTTAAAAATTTAAAGTATCACCACTGTTAATCATGTATTTTAATTCATTTCATTTCCCCAATAACCCCATAAAGTAGGTATTACTGTTCCAGTTGTTTCCAAGTGAGAAAACTGAGATTCAAAAGATGTTAATTTGCTCACAGTCACATAATTTGAATTAAAACATGACCCTTGGCTCCATGAAGAATTGGCCAGTGTAGGACAATGCAAGATCAGTCTGGAATATGTTGTGGTACCGGAAGTAAGGAAGGGTTCAAGAAAAGATGAGTGCTTGTTGAAAGGGCACAGTGGCCATTGCTGGAACCATTGAGAAAATAAAAAAAGTAGTACTAGATTATAACCCATAAAATAGATAACCCTATGTTTATATCGATGAGAAAACAAAATAGAAAAAAGGATCACAGTAAATATTTAGAGCAAGACCCATTCTGCTGAAAATAACACTTGAATGTTTGAGGAAACACAGGCAAGTTGTACACTCGCAAGGTATTTCCTCTTGAGGTATTTGTTAAGTGCAGTGGGGAAAATTTGTGATTTATTATAGATAAACCTAGGTAAACTAGCATAACCAACCAAATGATACAAGGTTAACATCAACAGTGAGAAGATACATTGATACCATGTATCCTCTGATATGAGGAGAAAATGTGTACTACACTTGCCCAAACTGCATAGCATGAGAAAACAGGCAAATTCAAATTGAGAGTCATTCTATAAAATAATTGACCAGTATTCTTCAGAAGCATCTGGTTCATTGAAGATGAGTAGGACTGAGGAACTATCACAGACTGAAGGAATCCAGGGCAGGAACAAGTGAAATGTGGGATCCTGCATCAGATATTTGAAAAAAGAAGAAGAAGAAAAAAAGAGACAGTGTAAAACTTGTGACATTCTATTAAAATCTCTAGTTTTGTTATAAAAAATTAAAAATAAATTATAGACATGTGAAAAACTTTTAAAACTATATGATTTTCTTCAATGTCTTTTCCTCTTTAAAATGAGCTAATATTGAAGGATTATATTTCATCATTCAGATTTTAAGCATGGCAAACATTTAGTTCTATTTTTCCACAAATTGTACATTAAGAAACAAACTGTAGTTCAAGAAACTGTCAAGGTGACAACAGTATCACTCTCAATTGAGTCATGATTTAGTTCTTAGGGTTTTTTCATAATTAGCCATATAATTTCCGCCTTTGTATGTGAATCCTTTAATTGTGTTGCTCATGGTAGTTACATTAGAATATGTAAGATATTAATTTTGTTTCTTTAAAGATCATGTTCCCCATAGACACAAATACAAGTGACAACTGCACAATTATGAGAAAGTGATACTGACACAATCCTAAAACAGCTGTTTGTAAGTCTGCACAGAGCCACATTGAGGTTGAGGAGTGGCCCATGGTGTGGCACACCCAACTGAGAAGAGAGGTAGTTAGAGCACTCACCAGACTTTCTAACTCTTGCCACACCCTCGCTTGCTGCCAGCATCCCATAAATTGTTCTGCCTTTGTTTCCTTTCATTGACCATAGAGTTGGTCTCTTTGGTTTGATAGAAGTCATGTTAAGTCATAATTGCAAGACAGATAATATTGAGTATCTATTACACGTCAGATACTGTGGTGTTCTGGGAAAAAGAAGGTAAATGCATTCAATATTTTCAGCAATGAAAACTATTTGTACCACTTGCTGTTGGAGAGTTTGGTGGTCAGAGTTCGTCTTTACTACATACTAGCTCTTCAGTAGAAGGAAGATATAATATCTGTGGCATCCACTTAGTATCAGGTAGTGTGCATGCCTTAAGAGATCTAACACTGTGACTCACAGAGACTTCCTGGGATGGCAATTCTGTTAGCTTCATCTTGTGGACAGGAAGCGGACACTCAAAAGGGTCTAATCCCTTGCCCCTGGGTGGGTGGCAGAACTTGACTAGCTACCTGGGGCAAGTCCCTGCGAATGAAAGATTCAGAAAGAACGGCAGAAAATGGGCTCTTACTGGCTGTGCTGATCCTAATTGCTCCAAAAGGGACAAAGCGAAGTGTCAGTAAAGCCACTAGAAAAGGGGAGATGTGTCACACTAACACACAGAGCAAAAGAGATGCTTTTGCAAAGAGAGGAGGGGTAAGTTGGAAAATGAGATAGCCCTTCCCGGGTACTGGCCATTAGCAAATTGCCCACTGCTCTTGCTGCGAGCCTGTGAGTTTTCACACAAACAGCTCTTTGCATTGCAGGCCTGACACCTATCTTTCTGCTACTCGTACAGAGTCACTTAACAATGAAATGATGCAAATACTTGTCCCTGGGTGCTAGGCACATTGTATTTCAATCTGAGATCCGTGAGTAGTAGCTTATGAGCCACCTCTGACGGTACCCAGCATCCTTCTCCAATCTATATTCACATCAGTTCCATTTTCAAATGAGTCAAATGGGAAGCTGAAGTTAGCCAGTCAGAGCTTAACACCTCTGATTTATGGTCAGAAGTATCTTAATAGGATCATTCATTTTCCTTCGCTCGTTCAGAACATCTGATGTTACAAGTTTCTAGAAATGTTCGTGTATCCTCTGGTTCTGCAAAAAATATAATCTTTATCTCCAAAAGTGACCTTCAAATGAGCAGGAAATGAAAGCCGGCTGTCCTTCCTCAGTCACCTTGCCTGGCTTTATTGATGTGTCATAATGGAAATCTTGAGAGCCAGAAATCTCAGAATTATTATGATATTTTAATCTTTTTAGGTTAAGTGTAAATGTGAAGGTGTAGGGCAAAAAGCATTAGTTTAGGCCTAGCTTTATAAAGTATGTCTCTCGTGCCCCTTTTCTCCTTGATCACTTGCTTTAGAGAATGTGTCTCTTCTGCAAATCCTCAATTTCTGGGCTTCTGTGAACTTGAGCTCCACTTCGTTATCCTTTTTAAGTCACTTGATTTATGAAATTGGCCAAGCAATCTAAGTATTCTTCCTAACCCTTCCCTTTTTCCTCATACGAGCTCTTGCAGGACTAGAACCTTCGTTTCTGCTGCTGCAAATGTTTTATAAAAATATTTGTGCATAAGCCTGTGTTCCGTGTAGTTGTTTCCATTTTCATGGGAGTCGTGTATTAAAAAACTGCTTTTTTGTGTGTGACTCCCCCCAAAGCCCAACAATCAGAATATAACTTTTTGCAACACGTATCACTAGAATTAGTGCTCCAGAATGCTCATTGGTGGGAACAAATTCTTAGTAATGGATCAGTGGCTTACCTAAGTTAATAATTTTTCCTTCTGCAGCAGAAATAATTGCTGACTGCATGATTCTAAATACATGTTAAAGGCAGCAAAATATTATGATAAATTAGTAATTTACATAGCTGCCCCAGTAAATATAAAAATAACCCCTGTCATCATAGTGTCTGTGTCACCCGCAAGATCACCTCAAAACCACTGAGCTTAACTATGTACTGAATTTTATTCAGACACTAGATTTTTTTTAAGTCTTCTGTTGCCAAGTACATTCTTTAAGAAAAAGTACTGGCTTTGTTTTTAGTTGCGAAAATAACAAATTCTCATTGGAACAAAGAATCAAATAATATAGTCGTGCAAAAACTGAAAAGTATTATTCCTTACTAGTCTCATGGTCTCTAAATAGCCATAGATTAATTGATTAATTTGTATCCCCTGTCTTTCATATAGAAAAGTAGGTGCATAGGTGTGCTAGGCAAGTACATTTGATAACGATATAATGAAAGTATATTTTCATCTTAATATTTGTAATATTTCTTCAACTTTATAGCTTCCATCCTTTTTCTGAAGACTGTAGATGCAATAACCCCAGAAGGTGTGTCTTGGAATGGAGGGCTAACATCTTAGCTTTACAATTGGCCTTACTAGATGGATTGAACACTTGACACATTACGCTTTAAGGCCTCAAGGAGATATTTTATGATCAGATTTAACAGACCACATACTCTTTCCTTTAGGGAGGCCATAAAATTCCCAGATTACAGGAGCAGATCTTGTGCTCAAGTATTCAATTCTCTATTTTAAGCTTGATTTTTCTTTTATTAAGATCCGTCAATGGTACTTTGAATCAGTTCCCTCCTGTGGCTGAAGGTTCGTCTTCTACGTATTTGTTTTCATGATCATGCGGTGGACTCTCCATATAAAAGAAGATAGTCAGAAGCATCTTTGTTGCTGAAAATACATAGCTGGTTAATGGGGTCATTTGTGAAAACTAATAAGGCTAACATGTTTGTGGTAGTTCAATAATGCTTATTAAGACAATGGGAAATTTCTGCAGAGCAGACAAGTGCCTCTTTCTCCTGATAATGAACTGAGAAGAACTTTGCTTCAAGATCCTTTTCATTGACAGGACAAGAAGGTAGATTTGGCCTCCCTTGTGTGCTAGTGTGGTACAAATTCATATCAGTTAGCAGAGGTAAATCCTAGGTCCTTTGCTTTCATTTGAAAGACAAATCATGAGGGACAGTATTTTTAAATTTTACTTTCTCCTAGTAGCTAGTTCAGGTTAGATGTTCTGTCCCACAAAGCATGATATCTTTGTTCTTCAAAGAGTGTATGACTGTTTCAATCTAGCCACTTTCAGTCAGCTGCTGTCCGAGGTGAGAGACCTTCAGTTTTAACAGCTCTACCAAAGCCTTCTTTACAGTCCGTTTCCCATTTTATTTCTCTTGACAATAATCCTGAGGCCTCGGAGTCAGTCGCTGGCCTTCCCATCGTTCGTGTTCCCCAGAATTGGTCAAGTTCCTCACTTTCCCATACTAGAAGCGTAACAGGAATCTGGTTTGGTTTCATTTTCTTTTTTCTTTTTTCAAAATCAGAGTCAATAGTCAGCATTTTGCACCAGCGTAAATCTTGTTATTGTTGACACCACCTCACCCTTTCTAATGCTATGAGGACCGCGCTGGACATAGACCCTGGGGACTTGCTCATCTTAAAGCTCTAAAACTGCACCACTTTTATGACAACAATAAAGCCTTGAGCTGTCACTTTACCCCTACGACTCTTACTCACCGTGATTACCAGCGGTTCTTTCCTCCTGATTCCCCCTCCTCCCCACTCCTATTTGTTAGGAAAAAAAAAAGAATTTTGGGGATCAATAAGGTAAAGAGCCAGTGATTAGCAATTCTTAGTTGAACTATATAAATCTGTGCTGCTTATATGGAACCTATATTTTATTTGCTGTGTATAAATGTATGAGCATCTCTTCCTAAGACTTCATACCTTTAATCTGGATAAAAACAAGAGAGAGAAAGAAAAGCTCAGCTTTCTTCTCTCTAGTGAAGAGCCAGCGGCATGCTGCCGTGAAGCTGCCCGGGTTCTACAGCAGTGTGACCCCTCAGACCTCAGTTCAAGACTTAGAGAGACATTCACTTCTCTGTTCTTCAGTTTTCTCATGGGAACAGATGTATTGACATCACAGAGCTGCTTGTGAGCATCAAATGCAAAAGTGCCTGTAGAAGTATGTTATGAACTTCAGAGTACAGATATTCAAACTTAGTACGTTTTCTACACTCTTGGAAATTGAGGCAGAAGGATTTCAGATTTGAACCCAGCCTGGGCGATCTAGAGACTTACCAAGACCCTGTTTCAAAATAAAGAAGGGCTGGGTGTGTTGGTGTGGGTTTAATTTCCAGTACTAATGATAACAGCAAAGTCTTTGGAATCCTCACACTTACTTGGGCATTTAAAGTCATAATCAGATGGCCCAATGATCTTAGAATGAATGCAGAAACCAATATGTTAGAGCACATTTCTACAAAGATGAACGCTTTTTATTTTTACCATTTTATTAATATGTATGTAAGCGATACATGATTTTTACATTGAACTTGAGTATGTTGTGCACATGTACACCGCCTCAGAGGTACAAATCCTCCTCTTCCTTCTTGTTCTTCCCACCATTTTATTCTATAAAGCAACCATACTCTGGGCTTCCTTTTTAATTTTCACTTTTCATAGTATAATAGGATATGAAGTTATTATTATCCCTATTTTATAAATGAGGTAAATGGTTTAAAAATTATGTCACTTGCCCCAGGCCCCATATGAAAAGCTTCCTGATTTTGACAGCATAGGTATTTGTCTTGGTAACTCTAGAAAAAGGAGAAAATTTATATGAGAAGTTCATCCTGAGAAAGGTCACGCGCTCTATAATGTCTGTTCGCTTTAACACTTTGTTCCATCCTAGGAATGAATTAATGGTATCTTAAATTTTGTCCTGTTGTTTCCTTATTAAAACCTATTTTAAAATTTTCTGTGCAAAGACAGATTGAGAGGCAAGATCATAGATAGAGGATAGTCGGGCAAAAACAACTCCCCAAGCGCCAGGTTGTTCACGTACCTTCACGGAAGCTCCCCATGCCATTTTCTTTTTCTTACTTACTCTATAAGTATAAAACATGCAAAAAGGTTTTAAAATGAAATGTGTTATATCTAATTCTTTCTATAGCGTTACGAAGGAGCTGAGAGTTAAAATCTGCTTGCTTGCCTTCTCAAAAGAATTTCTAAAACATGTTCATACTTAAAATTTCACTTGGAACAATGCTTTGGTTTAGTTTTTAACAAGTAATTTATATATAAACAAAACCACCCTGAAACATAAGTGAGATGAATCATCTATACAGTAAATGTACAGAAAACTTGGAACTTTTGTGGAAGTTATTCTGCCTAATTCCAGTTTCTCTACCAATGTGGCAAATAATTGAATTCAGAAATACTACCTCAAAATCCCCTGATTTATGAGTGGGTTAGTTCTAAGAGTTAGAATATGAGTCAGTTTTCTGAAATTTGGAGTGTATATTTTCCTGGGTAATATTTTTAGAAATGTAATTCACTTCTCCAATTAGTCTGCAAAAAGTTCACCTATAATAAATCAGAAGCCATAATGTTATTCCAGCAGCGAAAAGCACTCCAGCTGCTCACACGTCTCTCCTCCTTGATGGACAATCACAAGAGGGAACAGAGTCGGAGGACAGACACTTCTGAGTTCCAGTGACTCCTCTATTCACATGTTTGCAAGATTGTCTTCCGGTAAATGAGTTACTACCCATTTGGAGGTTGGGAATAGAAGACTGGGTACTGTGAGGAGTGAGGGGTTTGGGCATGCTTCCTCCAACACTGGTTCTGCACAGAAATTGTTATTAAGTAAACTGCTACTTGGAGTTTGACTAAGGGGATGCCTCAGCCTCCTATTCCCAGCCACAAGTGTGCAAACAAATGTTCTGGAAGTCTGATTTGCACACATGGGGAATTTCGGAGAGGGAGATCTTCAAATGCAGTGTTTTCTAAAAACAGAAATAATGTCTTAGGGTTGTAAATAGCCACCAAAAGACTGTAGAAACTACAAAAATCAGATTTGAATTGAAAAATGAACTTTAATCTTTCAACG
Source organism: Ctenodactylus gundi (assembly GCA_004027205.1). Taxonomy (NCBI): domain Eukaryota; kingdom Metazoa; phylum Chordata; class Mammalia; order Rodentia; family Ctenodactylidae; genus Ctenodactylus; species Ctenodactylus gundi. The sequence continues at coordinate 304,230 of PVKB01001934.1, forward strand.
TGGATAGAAATATGATAGAAAATATCTTCAAGAAACTTCTTTGTGCTTAAAGGAAAGCATATTCACAATTTAAGTGGGATGTTATGAAAATTTACTCTCAGCAGATGGTTCCTAAAGAGGGTGAATTAAAATTTACTGGTCTCCGAATGAATATGTAAAGTTAAACTTGAGTTTTACATAACCTTTTAGCAAAAAACTAAGTGTTGGGGATTAGCCCAAATATTAGAGTGGGAATAAAGCTACACTTATTCTCAACTCCCAAACCCTCTCTTTTTCAAGCATCATGGATATGTATCTTAAACAAAAAGGAAATTTACTTTAAGGCAATACTAGAAGAATAGGTGAATCCTGTTATTAGGTGCTTATCCAGTGCTAGATTTGGAATATATGCTACTACATCTATATTATCTTTTCTTATAGCCTGCCGGCAGGCTCAAACTGGGCTCCTCTCAGCCTCTGGGGTGACTTCCTCGGGGCCGAGGGAGGTGAGGCACATGGCTACATATGAAGTAGCCTTATCCCAGCATTCAGATCTTTGTGTTTCAGAGTATTAACCAGATTACAGGTCATAGTCTGTAAAAGCTCCCCTGCTAGTGCCCTGCTTGAGCTCTTTCCAGATGAAATCTCTTCAAACAAATCCTGGATCACAATGATACTCTGTTTTGTGTCTAGAGCCAAGGAGAAAAAAAAAATGTGCATACAGAAAGACGAGTACCCGCCAAGGGTAAAGAGCTAGATTGATGAGGTTCTGCGTTTATCACCTCTGGAAAAAAAATTGTTCCTGTAAAAGAAGCCAATTGCAACATTTAGAATGAAGTAATTCATCTAGTGAGTCTTCTTCCATTTGAACTTTTCATTTCCTTGTGCGTTTATATGGATGCCCAGTTTGAATGTGTCTAGATAAGGACATGACTTATTTATTGGCACTAAGAGCTTTTTATAAATTTAGTGTAATTTATGGATTTTTAATAATCCCTCTAATTGTTTCTTTACATGACTTACCACTTTTTTTAAAAGCCAAATTTCATTTGCTTTATGACAGCAAATGAATAAAAGAGAAAATTAGAGCTTAAATTAAAAAAGTGATCCCACTTGGCCGTATAAACACATCTTCCAGCTCATAAAACATTGCTGATGCAGGCACCCTAATATTTTTAAGGGGTTCATGAAATGGACAGAATTTAGCTGTTCTCATGTGAAGCCTTAAAAAGCTCCTTAGAAAGGTCGAGGGTAAAGCAGCTGTAACCAAGCTTATTTGCCAAATGCCCTTAATTTTTCAAAAGCATCTTTCCTATTATTTACAAAGCTGTTTCTCCTCCAGAGACTACCTTTCTAATTTAATGAATGTTTACAAGTATCCTTTAGTCTTTTAGCTTGTGTCTTACAACTTGCTTTAGATCACACGATCTGCTGAAATTTCAATATAATTCCAAGGACACTAATCTATGACAATAGGTTACTGGTCTCTAGAAAAAGCGTCCAGTTCCTTCCACTACACCCCTTAGCTGCACACTGAAGGTGCCCACACCGAGATTATACCTTGTGAGACTCTTGTATATTCCAGCACTCTCTGGTCCATACTTTCTGTCTTGCTATGTTCCTATCAATGAGTAAGTTCCAAAGGCCACCCAGCTGTCTTGATTCCCCTTAGGGAGAACTTACGACCTCCTCTAGGTCTTTTCACTCTGGTGCTGAAATCAGCAAGCACCAAAATGCAACACAGAGGGAAGTTGCTTCCTCCCCAGTGTGGGGATATCAAGGTCGGGCCCTGGAAGTGCAGTCTTAGCTGGAGCTACATGTCTGGCAACTGTGTCCCCAGACTTCACCCATGCCTCTCTAGAAATGCTCTTTGATCTCCACTTCTGCTCTGATAAAATCTGCTTCCCCTTCAACTCAACTTCTGTTAAATAATTTTTATTGAGATACATTTTCATACAATACAACTCATTATACAATCTGATAAACTGATAATTGTGTAAGGTTATGTTACTTCTCCCTCAGAGAAGCTGTACAAGTCCCTCCACCTAATCCACCTAGGAAGCTCCCCGAGCTCTGTGCCTCTGCCTGACTCACAGCCCTTCATGGCGCTGACCTATTTCTCATTGTGGTTGAGCCTTTTTTAGAATTTCATACAGAGAAGCTGAAGGAGTATCTGAGTGGTTAAAGTGCGAAGCAAGAAAAAGGCCCTGGATTTGATTTCTGAGCACTACAAAAGCTGGGCATGGTGGCCAATGACTGTAATCTCAGCACTCAGGGCTGAGGCAGGACTGCTGTGAGTTTACAACTAGCCAGAGCTGAGGAGTGAGTTCAGGACCAGCCTGGCCTTCAGAGCCAGACTTTGTCTCAAAAAAAATTTTTTTTGTGTGTGTAGGAATGTATTGTGGTACACACCCTTCTGTGCCTGTACTTAGCCTGATGTTATTTAGTTCATCTGCTTGGTTAGCATAGTTAAGTATATTATTTCTTTCCTTCCAGAATGTACAGCATAAGATATTAACCTATTGCCCGAGTTGGTAGACGAGTGTTGATTTTGCTCCATATGCTCCATGTCCCCTGAAATGAATTGAGAAGTGAATTTCTTGAATTGCAGATGTGTGATCCAAAACCTTTGCTAATTAAACACATCTGTAGTTAAAAGTAATAGGAAAAGTCTAAAGAAATAGAGGAGTCCGTATGGCTCTTACAAGCAAAGGACATTTTCTTATACCCATACTCTTTGGGAAACTAGGAATTATTCAAGTGTGGGAAATTGATACCATATTGGAGAAACGTAAAGTTCATTCAACAGCAGAAAGAACAAAGACACAGTTTCCTTTATCTCCGCTGTGGTCTGTACCTTTTCAAGGTATACGAACATACCCTTCTGTAGTATCTGCCAACCTTCCTGAGTAGAAGTCTATCTTTTATTGGCAACACAGCGGCAAGGCGTGTCTGCTGTCATTTAAACAAACACCACGTGGTCCCTTAGAGTTCCTTCACATATGCCCTTAAGAGTTTCTCTTGTTTTCTAGCTACATTGATGCTGACATTTTAAAATCTGATGGTCAATTACTTGAAAAGAATTGCTGTTTGAGTGAACTCACAGGTCAATCTAATTGAGAGAGTGGCTTGATCTGAGTTGATACAAACTCATGACTTGAGTAGTGTTTTCAAAATTTAACATGCATAAAATCACCAGCGGTAGCTTGTCAAACATGAGATCCCTGAGCCTCACCTTTAAAGAAGCAGCTTAAGACGCGCAGAGGCGCTGCGAAAGAGTGCATTTTGAAAGAGCCCTTGGTGATTCTGAAGTAAGAAGTATGTAACTTTCACTTTGAGGAGTATTGGAAGGCAACAAATCTGATCTTAAGCTCTGGTCACACTTGCTATGTAAGGGGTTACATACATTGATAAGGACTCTAACTTACGAGTGACAGAAACCCAAGTTAAACTGATTTAATTTTCAAGCAAGTTAAGAAGCAAGACCTGCAGACCCATGTAACTGTGTACTATGGAGGCAGAGCGTGCATTGGTAAACAGGGCCATCAGCTTGCTTTCAAGAGTTGTCATCAGAACTTGATTTCTCTTACCTTCTTTTGGAATTGTTTTCTAGCACATTGCTTCATGTAGAAAGACTTTATCTAAGAGTCAGCAAGATGGTCACTAATAGAGCTATGTTTGCATTTCATCCTGTGAAACTTCCATGACTCTCATTGGACTGAGTTTTAATCACCTTCTCATCCCGAGCTTAACTTCCGTAGCCAACAGGTAGAATGTTCTGCCTGGCCAGAGGAGAGACAGATCCACTATCCTCACCACCCCCAAATCAAATGAGAGAGTATATGTGATTGTGTGCATAGCACGTGTCTGTAGGGATTGGGAGGTGTCAGAGAAAGTTTGCACAAAGCCCCATGAGTCACTATGGCAGAGGGTCGATCCTACATTTTCAGCAAAGCATATCAATATATTATTGGTCATAGAGAAAAGCTTGAGTCTAGTACATCACATGTTTTACATAAATGATATAAGGAACATGGAATTTTCCTCTATCTAGCTATACATGCAGATAATCTTAGATTTCAGCCTCCTAATGGCAGAACAAAAACTGGCTTGTTAGGATAAAGTTCTACTAATTTGTGCTTAGAAAAAGCACTTTAGTCTTAATTATTAGCACTGCTATGGTTAAGTAACTTTTGGAGAGCTTAGCTGCTGAACAGGGGCAAGAAGAAGCAGTTGATTAGAGCCTGTTGGGTGGTAATAATGCATTTTGTTGAATTAAGCTTTGAAATCCACAACTTAAACTGGCATCATTAACTATAATGATGAAGTAATGAATTATATTTTAAAAAAAGTCTTCTAAAACTTCATCAGTGAGAGAAGCAGAGTAGAAAGAATTATAAAACAACAGAAATGATCAAAAGGTCCCAAGTAAAGGCAAATTCTAAAAGGCACATTGTAGTAGTTATGATGTAACTACGGGAGCATGATGACAGTAATGTGTCCAAATGCAGACAGGTGAGAGAAGATGGGTGGGGAGACTGAATAGTTAAGACCTTAACGCCAGACCTAGTATTGCTCTGGGCAAGAGACCTACAAGTATACTCAGAAATAATTTTATCAGCAATATTCCACTGTGAAATAATTGCATAAAAGGTCATCTGTGAAGAAAATTAAGATTAGGTTAAGCAGTCCAGGAGGAAAATAAAAAGTTGTGTAAAAGACCAACAAGAACTGTGGAGCCTATGACCTGCAAGTTCCCTTTTAATCTCAGATTTCTATGATTCCAAACCAAACGTGTCTCCTTTGTAAATTTTTTCTAAGCAATAACCACTTCAAGTTCAGTCAAATGTCAAACATGTAGGCCTCTCTCCCAGCCTGGCGTATGGTATTGGATTAGGGGAACAACTGTGTGCGTAGGCTTGTGACTCAGCAGGTTCAGGAAGTGGCCACAGATGTCACAGCTTTTGGTATAACTCATTACTAACACCTCTTATGACCTAATATTGTAAAACAAAATAACTAAGCCAGACAAGCGTCAGTTCAGAATATGTAAGACTCAAAATAGATTATGATATATTAGCTCAAATTTTAAATGTTCAAGGAATATGGAAGAATTGGGTGGTAATGTGACAAAAGTTTCCCAAGAAATGTAGTATTCTGTCAGAATTTTGTTTTTAAAACTGCACGTGTATTTAAATAATTTAATTGTGTATAAATGTGTATTTTAACACTGTCTCTCAAAGGACACTACATAGTAAGGTTGTTCATACATAGTTTATTTCTCAACACTTTCTCTTAAATCAGTTAACCATGCATCCTACTCAGAGAAAAGCAAGTTCAAGGAAACGATAGTAAATTAGGCACCAGAAAAAGAAAAGCCCTGAATGTGAATTGAAGTGACGTTGAGGACTGAATACAGGATGACATCAGTGTGTTGGCAAGAAATGGAGGTAAGCAGCGAGGCTGGGCTGTCTGCTGTTCTGCCCTGGTTGGAACAAATGAAGACGGAGTCAAATACAAAGTTACAGCAATAAATACACCTGTCCAAGACGTGCCTCTCGTGGTGATTCATGCATTTATTTTCTGGTATAGTGGGACCTATTTAATGTACATGATTCATATTTAACCTTGCTCTTTTTCCTCCATGCTTTTCATGTCTACCAGCGTCGCTCTTGCTCTGACTTACTCCCAATTCAGAAGGATTCTTTTGAAATTTGTGTCCTGTAAGAAACTTCTCTGTGTCTTTTAGGGCCCCCTCCTCATTAATGAAACTGAAACCTGACTTTTACTTGACTGTGAAACTTTCCCTGTCACACGCCTAATGGCTTTCATTCATAGGCTGGCATCTTAGGTTCTTCCAAGATAGCAGGTCTTGTCACAAAACACTTGCATAGTGTACTCCAGGCAGCCCCAGAGGACAGGGTAGAGAACTGGGAAGGCTGAACTGAGGGAGGCAGGAAGGTCAACGTAAAGATGTATTATAGCCATGGGCAATTGCAAGAGCATATATCGGGGACATTCCAAGGAAGTTCACAGGAAGCACCCCAGAGCTATTGACCAAGGGATAAAAGATTCTGGTTCCCCAGCTAAGCCCTGGTCACATACTGTGCTGCCCAATATGTGTCAGGTCCCTGTCATATTCAGTTGCCATAAAGCTACAATATGCTTTTTGGAAAACCCTGAGACAGAAGATGAGGGCTGGAAGGTAGGTACAATTGAGCTTCTGTTTTGTGATGCTGGCTGATGCTGCAGTTCCTGAAGCAAGTGCTGTTTCTAGGGGACAACCAATTCCTTAATGACTGCTACTCTCAGTCTATGATTCTCCTGTGCATCTGGTCTGCGACCCTCTTCCGGCGTCTATGACGTCTTCCTAACTGCTCTGTCTCTCTCTGTGTCATTTCATTTTCTAACCACCAAGATGCTATTGCAGTTTCCTCACTGATTGTGGCACTAAAGGACCCCCTCTTCCTTTAAAGCCTGTGCTCTGGCACCTGTTAATGGCTTCAGTACACTTGGTGATGAGCAAGTGAACATTTATCCTCACCTAACCTCATCTCAGTAATGACCCGACCTCAATGATGGCCAGGACAATATAGCTGTGGTGCCACAACCACCCAGGGCTTCCTTACCTGTAAATCTTGAATGTGGAGATTTATCATTTTGTTGGGATATAATCTATTCCCTTCCTCAGTTCTCCCATCCTTCTCCTTAGTCCATTGTGCCTTCCTGTAGTTCTTTTCTTACCCTATCCTGGCAGCTCTGAGTTGGTTTGCTTCTTCACCTATGCTGGCTCCTTGATATGAATATCACAAAAGTGTAAATTGTGCCTGCCCCCTTTGTAACCTACTGTCTACTTTCTTGATTCTTCATCTTTGGGGGATATTGTCAAATATTATTGAGAAATTTTCTCAAAACTTTGATACTAGATTCAACTGCAAAATTATGCTCTTTCAATCAGTTATAATATCAACCTATTTTAGTTGTAAAATATGAATCCCTAGCGTAGGACCTTCCCTGCTTTGTCTTTTCACGTTCCCCACACTTATATCCTTAATTGTATATGTTCATCTTCAGTAAATGCCTTTGCATCTACTTTTCTCACTAAAAAGTTAAGATATGACAACAGAAGACCTCCCAACTTCTCTTAGCTCCCACATCAAAATTAGGAGTCATCTTCCAACTCTCTCTTTACATCCATCTTTGAGAGAAAATTAGTCCATCTTTTTGTGGGGCTACTTTTACCTCTATAGGGCAGGAATGGCCAGTCTGCACCCTGATTTTTTTGTCGTTCATTTGTTTAGTGTTATAATAAAAATTTGAAATAAGTTTTAGTACTAAATATATGCATATACATGGGTAGATAGGTAGTATATTACATATTTTATATGTGGTCCAAGACAGTTACTCTTAAAATACTAAGGGCAAAAAAGGCAGCGTCCAGGTTGGACACACCTGCTTTAAAGTAATGACATCAAGCAAACTGCTAAAGGCTTTAACTGGAACCCATTATTCTCCCATCTCTGTCAGCACTTCATCATGCTTACAGCCCCTCGCACTTTAATTGGCATTTCTCTTTGCTTTGTCACCGTCAGAGAATATCTGTACATGGCAGACTAATGTGTTCGTCCTTAGAAACATGATATTTCCACACCCAATCTTCTCCTGGAGACACTCCCCTTTATCCCCACCCCCAATCAGTCTCCAACACTCTCATTGGTCTTCAAACACTGGCACAATCATTACTTCATTCTTTCATCAATAATTAAAGGAATGCTTGAAGATCCAGCCTGAAACAGGGTTTCATAGCTTTAGAGGAAACTTCTCACAAACCCACACATGCCTCACACTTTTTCCGCATGTAGGAGGAACGTGTTTCTCAGCACGCGTTGTAGCTGTTGCTTGGTGTGTCTTCCCCCTCCTACGGGTTATCCTTTGTTTAAGGATCTATTCATTTTCCACAAACTAGATTTGTACATGATCATCTTTCCCTTCTCCAAATGTCTACTGTATGTAGAGTCTACAATATATTTGACTATGTAGTCTTTTTATTCTTTAATTACATATTGTGTTTGTGACTTATCTCTGATGAAGGCACGTGCTTCTTCAGAGCATCTGACTTCCCTTCAGTGAGTCAGAACTTCTTGTTGGAAAAAAGAACCTACATGTGTGCATCTGCATCTCAGATTTAAGCCAGCGCTTTGAAATTCGCCGTTGGTATGCATTGGCACAACCTGGACCTTCATGTCATTGTCCTCTGCGTGTTGGCTGTGCGTGACCTAGCTGTGTAGGAATCTTGGATCAGGGGTATCAGCAATGAATTGACAGCTGCAACTAAGCACAGTGCCAAAATGTTCATCCAACTATGTAGATGACGAAATATCTTAAATATAAGTTGGGTCTACACATCGTAAATACTCCATCTATGGAAATATATTTTAAAAGTTCTTATAAGGCTGTTTGACAACAATTTTGAAATTTAATCTTAATATTTGTTTGAAATGTATATAAATAAAAACTAAATTTAAATCACAGGTTTTATGTTTATGGATGTTTAAAAAGTAATAGAGTAAAAGTAGCTGAAGCAAACATGCACCTTTAGAAACAACTTTCTAAAGAGATCTTACAAGTCTCTTTTATAAAGAAATTTGAAAGCATTGATCAAGAGTAATCTTTACCTACATGCAAAAATCTGTTACACTTACATCATACGCTTCAACCATGTTCCCTCAGCTGATAGGAAGTTCAGTGCCTCTTAAGGCGAGCTCACTAATTTGGAGACATTCCGTAGTTTCAATATCTTCGTCACTTTAATTTACCAAAATCACATGGTAATTCAAATGCCTAGAAGCCAGACATGTGAATAATTTGCTAGAGCAGCCCAAGTGTAATATAGTAGGGGGTGGTGGAGACTTTAGTAATGGTAGGGTGCCGGCCTTGCCTTTTGGGAATGTAAACTGCTCTGCTCCATGTGAGAGCTGCTATTACAGTGAGGGTCCGATGTTGTGCAGAACTTGTAACTCCAAAGAAGCTAAAAGCCCAGATGTGTATATGAACTCTGTGAACATTCCAATGTGAGCAACTAATTCAAAATGTTTGCTAAAACATGATGAAATGGGGTGTAAATAAAGCCATCTACAGAGCCAGTCATGGTAATCCTAGCACTCTAGGAGGATGAGGTAGCTAGAATATCATAAGCCTCAACTCAGCCTGGCCAACCTAGGAACGTGATGAGACCCTTGATAACTTAGCAGGATCTTGTCTCAAAAGAAAAAAAGAAAGATAGATAGATTAAAAAGAGTTGGTGACGTAGCTCAATTCAAAAACCTTGGGTTCAATTCTCACTTGCACAAAAAAAGAAAAGGAATAAGGAAAAAAATCAAATACTTAGGGATACTTGTTGTTCTTCATATTCTCATCAGTCTTTAAAATTCTTTGAATCTTTTGAAACCAAAACACATTGGTGTTCAAAATTCACCTACACAGATTATTGAGAGGCCATGATTTAGGGATGTTCTTGATGCAAAAGATCAATTTCTAATCTTTTGTTTAATGATGATCTATTGTTTAATTTCTCTTTTGGAAATTCTGTTTAGTATCCTCTTGCCTCCCAATTGTATATAATAAGGAAGTTTGTTACACATAATATTTTCTATTTCCTTACTAAGATCATAAGTTTAAACTAAGTTGAAATTTCCAATACAGAAACAACTATTATACAGAAAGCCACTACCCCACCAGCTGGCATCTATCAGCCAATGATAAATAAATTTTTACAAAAAAGTTACTCAGTCTGCTTAAATTATTGTGTTAACATCCAAGCTATATTTCTCTTGACAAGAAGATATCACAGCTGAGATTATTCAAAAAATTTCCTCCTTTTACCAATTTAATTTCAATTTTTTTAAAAAAAGCAAAAGTTTATATCCTTGCTTGGTACAGCTCAGGGTGTTCATTTATATTGTCTTTTGCTTAAAAGGAAGCCACTATCATGACTTGTACTTGTGGGATATGAAGTGGCTGATGTCCCCAGAGGTGTGTGCACCCCTGAATGAGGTTGATAATGCAACCCTGAAAGGATATCATGTGCAGTCCTGTTAGTTCCTACTGGTTATGTGAATACTTTTGGCTGCACCCAGAGAGACCCTGCCTGTCATCAGATGTCAGACATGCACTCCTTTGATAAATATTTCAGTAACGTTTGAACTTAGTCAAGATATTGTAATCTGGTTATACAATCAATTTCTAATCTTAGTAAATGGTATGTATCCCCATAGAAAATCTGAATACTGTTGGCATTCCATTTATACTATTCACTTACATTGAATAAACATCTTTATTGTAGTCAAAATTGTCTTTGAGAGTAGTCGTTGGTGAACACTTTGCAAAGGGCAGGGTCGTAAACATTTTAAACTTTGCAGGCCTGGTATGTATGGTCTTTGACACATACTCTTTTTTTTTCTAGTAGTCATAAATGTTTTCATAGTTATGATTTTATAAACAGTAAGTATTGCCTCGTGTTGTTAAGGGATCAATGCATTAGCCCCTCACAAATAGCCAAAAGAAACAGATAGCACTACTGTCTCCATCTTTTAGAGTGGGAAATTAAAGTGTAGTAGGAGAATTAAGTAACTTATTCAAGGTCAAATGAGAATAGTATCTTACATACACTAGAGGGTAAAAGTAAATGCAAAGTGGATATGGGGAGTTGTTACATATTCCTATATACGATAATGTGGCCTCTGCCTCTGACATTCTTTTTTTTTAATGCCACAGAGTGTAAATGCAGAAGTGTGTTTCCACTATATTTTGGAATGATAAACTGATATGAAAATACTTTAGATAGCAGGCCAAAAATGTCTGCACTGTGTGCAAATGGACAAAGTCCAAAAGTTTAAATTTCGTATTATCTACCAATCTTCCCAGAAGAATCTGAAAGATGTTATTGTTTAAGTCACGTAGTTCTTCTGAATAATCTTTCCTTTGTGAACACTTGGCAAGCCAAACTCTGGATTTTTCCATTTAATGTTCAAGGGAATCTCATTTTTAAGATCACTGTTGATCAACACATCTGTCACCTTCTTTTTTAACCTTTCTTGTGCCATTACCTTCTGGTGATCATGGACTTGAAACTTTAAATGGCTACTCACATTCTTTCACACTGCAATTTCCTGTGTGCTAAGATTTGTTTTTCCCTCACATTTCAGTTGAAACTGAAAATTATTTTTTGGTAAATGTTATAATTTTTAAATTAATCATTTTTCTTCTTTTAATTAATGTCACACATTGCCTGGGAGCTGGTGAGGAACATTATTGATTTATTTTGGAAGTTCTGATTCACATTGCTGTTGTGAAATAAAGGCTTGAGACAAAAAGAACAGAAACAAACAAATATAAAACCTCCTTATGACTTTGGACAGTGGGGTCAGTGAAGAAGTCGAAGAGAAGAGATTCTGATGGTGTTGGAATGCTCTCACGAATTCAGACTCCAGTCACCACTTAGAAGCAGGTGACCAAAGACTTTGTTCATAGGTAAATATAAAGCCATGTCCACGTACCTATGAATCCAATTTGCTAAAAATGCTGTCAGTCCAATTCCACTGGCCAGTGAGCATGAGGAAGACTAAAGAGCATAGCTTCCTTCAACACTTGTACAATATACCATGGGGAAGAAAATGCACCACCAAGAGAAAATGGTCTTATCATCAGTAAAACTCTTTTATGGTGCACAAATACTCATATTTCTCGTCTCTCAGTAGACTATCCTGCAAGTGCCTTTGTCACCAATAACTGTCTGCTGTTTTTGGATGTGCTGTAGGTATATTCTCTCTCTCCTACAAAAAATTAAAATGGAGCTTTTGATAAAGATTTTCTTTGCCTACATATGGCTTGTACCTGCATGTGGGGAATGTAATGCCTGCAGTCTCAGCTGCTGGAGGCTGAGGCAAGAGATGCACCTAAACCTGGGAGGTTGAGACTTTCCAGGCAAACCTCATTGAGAGACTGCTTCAAAAACGCATAGAAGTTGGAGATGAGTTATAAATATGAAATACATAAGAAAATAAACTGAAATTTTACAACTTGATTTATTATTTTAAATTAGACAAAGAAAATACACCAGTAAGTTAGAAGATTAAAACACTATTACATTCAAGTCACAAAACTTAATTCGCTTAGCAAATTTGCAGGATTCTTTCAAGATTAACAAAAAATAATTTCCAATGTTCTTTAATATTATGCGAACTAAAGTTGAAATGAACTATGTTAAATATCACAGAAAAAATGAATCGAGAATTTGGATCTTTTTTAATATTCTCACAATATTCCCCAATATTCACAACAAATTTTCAAAAATTTCATCTAGTTTTTATAACCCTAAGTCTCTTACAGTTTTAAATTTAAAATTATAAAAATTTGATGTTGGTTTTCTTGATTCAATATTTTAATTAATAAATGTGATACTTTTAGCATTGTAGTCTTACAATAGGACATACTTCTACTCTGCCAAGTTATAGTAATTAGGGAGTATCATTTACAGGAGAATCAACATTACTTTTATGTAATGTAATAAATTGTGATGAAAATAGAATACACTCTGAAAGATCAGATCATGGGTTCTACTTTTATGATGCTTTCAGATCAACTCTTCTAAAAAATGACTTAGTTGCCAGCTTGCCAACTTTAAGAACCTAGTTGATTATTTTTTTTTATGTTCAAGGGCAAATCTTTCATTGTCCTTTAGCTGGTATTTAGTAAGCAAGTTGTATGTGCAAAGGCCTCAGCAAGGGGTCTGTATTTCTTTAGTTCTTTTTTCATTGTGAATATGCCTTGAAATACTTACGCCAGTCTAAATGAACCTTTGGGAAATTTCCACATTATTGCTCACTGGGATTGTATTGCTATGGACATTCCTAGTGGCTTTCAGCTAACAGATGTATTTGCTTCTCTTTCCTTCCCTTTCCTTTATTTTCTTGTCTTTGTTTTTCTTTTCCTTATTTTTATTTATTTTGAGACAGTCTTGTTCTGTGGACCACACTGGATGTGAACTGACTGTATAACCCAAGCTGATCTTTTTCCGCCTATTTTATTGATATGTATAAGTGCAAAACATAAACTTTACATTAATCTTGAGTATTTTGTGCACATATATATCGTGGCAAAGTTACAAACCCTTCCCTTTTCTCTTTTTGACCCCCCTCCCCACCATTCCAGTTCCCATTATTCCCCAAATTTAGTTCTATAAAATAATTGTGACCTGATATTTGATATTTCACCTTCTACTTCTGACTCATTTTGCTAAGCATGGTGGTCTCAAGTTGCTTCCATTTACCTACAAAAGCCTCCAACTTATCTGTTTTTATAGATGAGTAGTATTCCATTGTGTATAAATATCACAGTTTGTGTATCCATCGGTCTGCTGATGGGTAGTTTGGTGTCTTCCACATTTTAGCTATTGTTAGTTGTGCTGCTATGAACATGGGTATATATGTATCTTTGTTATGTGTTGTTTTTAACTCTTTTGGGGAAATTCCCAGAAGAGGCATTGCTGGATCAAAGAGGATATTTATTTCCAGTCTTTTGAGCGACTTCCATTCTGCTTTCCGTAGTATTCGTACCAATTTACATTCCCACCAGCAGTGCAGGAGTGTGCGTGAGAGTCCCCCCTCTTCCCCTCCCCCACCCCTGCAGCCTCTCAGCCTGGCCAGCACTGATTGCTGTTTGTGTTGTTAATATATGCCAATCTATCTGGAGTTCGATAGTATTTTAGTGATGTTTGATTCGCATTTCTCTAATGGCTAGGGATGTTGAACATCTTTTCATGTTTCTATTGACCATTTGAACTTCTTCATCTGAGAACTGCCTATTTTTTTTGCCCATTTTTCAGTAGGGTCTTTGATTTTTGAGGGGCTTCCTTTTCTTCAGTTCCCTGTATATTCTGGTTATGAGCCTCCTATCTGAGGTTTTGGTGGTAAATATTTTTTCCCAGTCTGTCGGTTCTCTTTTTACCTTATTGATAATTTCCTTTGCTGTGCAGAAAGTTTCTAATTAGACATAATCCCTTTTGTTAATTCTGGGGGCTATTTCTTTTGCTTTTGGTGTCTTAAGAAAGTCTTTGCCTGCACCTATATCTCTTTTAGACATTTACCTAATTTGTCTTCTAGAAGGTTCATTGTTTCAGTTTTAATCTCTAGGTCTTTTGTCCATGTTGATTTTATTTTGGTGCACATTGCCAAGTGTGTGTTTAGATTCGTTCTTCAGCATGTGGATGTCCAATTTTCTCAGCACCATTTGTTAAAGAGGCTATCATTTTTTCAGTGTGTGCTTTTGGCTCTTTTATCAAAGATTAGGTAGCTGAGGGTATTTGAGTTTATCTCTGCATCCTCAATTCTGTTCCATTGGTCTACCTGTCTGTTTTTGTGTCAGTACCATATAGATATTATAACTATTGCGTGTTAGTGTAACTTGATGTCTGCAATTGTAATGCTTCCTGCCTTAGTCTTGTTACTTAAGATTGCTTTGGCTATTCTAGGTCTCCACTTGTTCCATATAAATTTTAAAAATATTTTTTCAAGTTCTGTGAAAAAATTGATGGTATTTTTATAGGAATGGCTTTGGATCTGTACATCAGTTTTGGCAGTAAAGTCATTTTGACTATATCGATTTTGCCTATCCAAGAACAGGAGATGTCTTTCCATTTTCCGATGTCATCTACAACATTGTTCTTCAGTGTAATGTATTTTTCTTTAATAGGTTATTCGCTTCCTTGGTTAGGCATACTCCTAGATATTTAAATTTTTTGGTGGGCTATTGAGAATAGAATTATTATTCTGACCTCTTTCTCAGTGAGTTTGTTGTTGGTATAGAGAAAAGCTATTTATTTTTTAGTATTGATTTTGTAGCCAGCGATTTGGCTGAATTTATTATTTCCAAAAGTTTAATAGTGAAATTATTGGGGTCTTCTATGTAGATAATCATACCATCTGCAAATAAAGTATAGTTTTGACTTCCTCATTTTCAATGTAATTTTTCTTTATTTCATTTTCGTGCCTGATTGTTATGGCAAGTGTTTCAAGGAATATGTTGAATAAGAGTGGTGAGAATGGACAGCCTTGTAATGTTCATGATTTGTGAGGAAATGCTGTCGATTTTTCTCCATTTACTCTGATATTTGAGGTAGATTTAGGTATATAAGGCTTCTATGAGTTTTAAATAAGGCCCTTCTGTACCTATTTTTCTCAGTTTTTTATCATGAAAGGTTGTTGAATTTTATCAAAGGTTTTTCTGCATCAATTTAGAAGATAATATGGTTTTTGTTTTTGATTTTGTTGATAGGGTGTATTACATTGATCGATTTACATACGTTGAACCAGCCTTGCATCCCAGGAATGAAGCTCACTAGATCATGGTCTATGATCTTTCTGATTACTCATTGGAATCTATTTGCCGGAATCTTATTAAGAATTTTTGTTATCTGTATTCATTAAACATATTGGTCTCTAACTTTCCTTCGTGGTTAAGTCTTTGTATGGTTTTTGGACTAAAGTGATGATAGCCTCCACAAATGAGTTTGGTAGTATTCCTTCTCTTTCTACTTAATGGAACAGTTTGAAAAGAATTGGACTTAGTTTTTCCCTGAAATACAGAAAAAAATCTACTGTAAATCCATCTGGTACTGAACTTCTATTTTTAGGTAGAGCTTTTATTGCCACTTCAGTTTCTGTGTGTGTAATGAGGTTGTTCAAGAGTTTTTTGTCATCTTCATTCAATTTTGGTATTTTGTATGTGTCTAGGAAGTCATCCATTTCTTCCCAAGACTCTAACTTGTTAGAGTATAGGTGTTCAAAATAATTCCTCATAATCTGAATCTCTGCAAAGTCTGTTGTAATTTCACCCTTTTCATTTCTAAGTGCATTAATCTGTGCTTTTTCTTTTTTTATTTTAGTGAGTTTACCTAGAGGTTTGTCAATCTTGCTTATTCTTTCAAAGAACCAGCTCTTTGACTCATTAATCTTTTTTATTGCCTTTTTAATTTCAATTTCATTAATTTCAGGTCTGATCTTTATAATTTCTTCTGCTTTTTGCCTTAGTTTGTTCTTATTTCTCTAGGGCTTTAAGATGTGTCATTAATATGTTTTTTTGTGACTGTTCTGTTCTTTTGATGTGTGCATTTATGGCTAAGAATTTCCCTCTAAGTACTGCTTTTATTGTGTCCCGTAGATTCTGATCAGATGTACTTCATCATTTAACTCTATGAGGCTTTTAATTTCTTCCCTGATTTCTTCTGTGACCCATTGTTTTGTAAGTAATAAGTTGTTTAGTCTTCATGTATTTGTGTATTTTCTTCAGTTTCTTTTGCTGTTAAGTTCTAGTTTTATTCCACTATGATCTGAAAGTATACAAGAAATTTTTTGTTTTCCTTTGTATTTTTTAAGCATGACTTATGACCTAGAATATGGTTTATTTTAGAAAATGTTTCATGTGCTGCTGAGAAGAATGTGTATTCTGTTAAATTTTGGTGGAAAATTCTGTAAATATCTGTTAGGTCTAAGTTTTCTATAGTGTCCTTTGAGCACTGTATATCTTTGTGGATTTTCTGTCTGGTTGATCTACCTATCTGTGATAGTGGAGTATTTAGTCCTCTACAATAATTGGATGGGGTCCTATACGTACTTTCAGATCTACTAATTTTTGGTTTTAATTGGGTGCTACAGAGTTGGGAGTAATTATCAAGGTATGTGATTTATGCCCTTCAAATGTGGAGATTGTATTCCTTCAACTCTATGGCTCCTGGGCTGAGCATAGGTGTTCAATGAATAGTTATTGAATGTGCAGAAGAACATATTGGACCAAAAAGGCAAAGGCAAAGGTAAAAATACCAAAATGGTACTTTTCTCGTGCCTTATTAATGTGCTTAATTTTTTCTTCTTTTCTTGACACTAATATTTTAATCAACTGTTTTCAATAATGGCTTTTTATAAACACAGTGTTATGTATTCATGATGTCATGAATTTGTCTCAAACACCCTGTGAAAGAACAAGTAATTTCAAATTGAAGATTGTAGACAACTTTTCTGAAAGCGAATTTATTTTAAAAGGTAGAAACTCAGAATATTATCAAATGGTATAGAGATAAAGGAAAACATGCTCTTCATTACTCCGTTCAGTTTTGATCTGTTCCATTTTGCACTTTGTAAAATTGATGCCACACAATAAGTATGTAACTGTGTTCATGATTGAACATTACATTGCTTTTAGAGAAATCTGAGATTACCTCCCAAATCTAACATACAAAAAAATTTAATTTTGAAAATTGAAGTGATTTTTAAAATGTAATGTTTGTGTAAAACAAATGAAAACCTACAAATAAATCTTTCCTGAAATATAAGGTCCCAAATGGTTCAGAAGCCCTTTTCTAGAAAATAAAAATATTGCAAAAGAATCAATTACTCATAATGTAAAAACTCTTCATCTTTTCCTTATGGTGTTTTATCTAGACACAGTCATAACTCAAAAAATAGGATTTTCATTTAACCTTTAAAATCTAAGAAGTATGAAGGGTTTTTTTAAAGCTCTGATAAGAATACATTGTGAAAACAAGGTAGTGGCAGTCTCAAAGTAGCAAAGTCTCCTTGAAGTTTTTTATGATAATTAAGTAAATAACAATGCACCAGAAAAAGTTAATTTTCAAAATGATTTTCCACTTACAACATTCCAGATTTTATAAGTAAGTTCCAAAGAACAAAAAGGTGCTGAACAAAGAGAAGGAACATTTTCAGTCAAGTCACAAAAAGAAAAATTAATAAGGATTAGACATTTTTCACACTTTGTTCAAAAGTGCATATTTTTACTTTGTTCTTAAGTAATGTTAAATTATAGTATGAAGCCCACATTAGAAACCATTCTTCAATAGCAACATTATCTGGGACTACTGGTATTAAATACTAAATTAGCATTAGCTGACTGCTACTGTTTATGAATTTTTTTTCTGGATTCTGTGACTCTGTAAATTTAACCATTGTGTAATCTCACAGTTATTCTTGGGAAACACAAGGTGTTCTAGTGGCAACAACTGTGGCCTAAAGATCTGCAGACTAGACAAGATATAACTTACTACCAAGTGACTTTATGTCCTTAGAGAAGTCACTCCGCCTTCACGAACTTTCTTTAAAGGAATGGCGTTGAGTGGAGGTAGTGTAGAGTCTTTTCTAATTTTAATATTAAACAACTCTTCTCTGGGCTCAGGTAAAGGAGGAATATGCTTTTGAACATAACACTGCTCTAAACTCTGCCCTTCCTATTCCAACTTTTGGTTAAAAATCCTAGAGGAAAGTAAGCCCATCACAGACCACCTTAAAAAAAAAGCCACTTTATTGGCTCATCTAACTGAAAGTTATATGCCTAAATTTTAAAATCCGGGGAGGTCCAAGGGCTGCAAATGTGTCATCAAAATCAGTCTCTTGAATCCCCCCCGCCCCCAACTCAGTTCCACTGTCCTGTGACTTGGTTTCGTTCTCCAGCAGACTTTCTCCATGTGGTGTCATAAGAAGCAAGACTAGCGTGAAAAAGAGCAAATGGTATTTCCAAAGTCGTGAGTGGCCAAGCCCGGATTATAACCTCTCATAGAGCTGATGGGGTTGGATGAAAATGTGCAGGATGGAGGTTTCCACATGAACACGGGTTGGGGTGGGGGGCGGTCTAAAGGAAAACTGAATTTCTGTTTGTATTACCTTTGCTCCGTTTCCATCTCTGACTATTCAGTCCACCGTGATACTTGAGCCAACACCACATTCTTTCCAGCCAGCCCCTTGCCCAGGACTGAGTACGGGAGGGTTCTAGAGTCTGGCCATTATGTGCCCAACATTGGGTTTGCTGGGCAATCCAACTGGAAGCTTTGCACTGAGCTCTGAACTTGCTCCGAACTTGCTTCCTCTCACGTTCCTTTCACACTTTCAGACCTCTGTCTCAATCTTTAATTGCCCAGGCTGTTCTCAAGCTTGTGTTATTCCCGCCTCAGCCTCCCAAAGTGCTGGGCTTATTTGTGTGTGCTACTACAACTCAGCAAAGACTACTTTTTAAGCTGCCAAGCTTGTTAGTTTTCAGGTTAACTGCCCTTAGCTTTCATTACCATCCTGCAGGGTTTCAAGTCTTTTTAACAATAGCAAGCCAAACCCATTGTCCTTATTTACACCTCAGGCCAGATGAGCTTTGAATAAACTAATCCTTGGAGCTCATTGTGACCTTTGGAGGGACAGTGTCAACTTGTTGAAATTAGGGAATGCCCAAAGAAGAGCTTTCAGGTCTTTGTTGGTGACTCCTGAGCTAGGAAGTTGGGTAGGGGCACCAGCCCTGGGTGGGTCAGCCCAACTAACTGGCAGCTTGAACTGAGAGCAGGAAGGAAGAAATAACACTGTTAGAGCCTCTTCCGGAAAAGCTCTGGTCTTGTCTTGAGTGTGTAGGTGTGAACTTGCCCGTCTTCGCATGCAGATCCCCATGCAGATTCTCATGAATCTCCCATCTTCCTCTTAAGTTTTGGACAACGCTCAGCAGCAGGCTTGCGCAGCCTCTCCTGCAGTCTCAGACTCATGTGCTTCCGGCACAAGTCTGAGCAGCTACTGGACCCTCCAGCTCTCACACATGCACGCAGCCAATTTGCACTATTTCTCTCAAGACTTACAAGCCCTTCAAATAAATCCCCTTTATCTTTATGATAGCTGTTAACCTACCTCTTTGAGAACCTTTACCAATACACCTATCTGCTGCAAGGTTAGTTCCTCCAGAAGGCAGATGCTGAGAGTAAGTTAGGAATGTTCCAGTTTTCTGACAAAGGGTAACCCAGGGAAAAATAAAAGAAGAGGAAGCAGGATTGGGCACAGAAAGCTGGCATAAACAGTCTGGATGGAAAGTCATCTTCAGTAGCTCTTTCAGTACCAGCTTTTACATTTGTTGGAGAGTAGTCTTTGCTGTCTTCTGGTTATAACTTGCAGCAAGTCTCCATTGGAGGAGTTTGCGATTTGGTAGCTGAGTAGGTAGGTCATCCACCCCCAAAGTGAAGGGGCAGTGCACATTGGAGAAATATGGATACTTTTTATCTTAAGCGTATTTTGCATCCCAATTTATTCTGAAGCTAAAGGCTCCGAATATTATTTTGAAGTGTGTGTTAGTGTGTTCCCTTGTCTCAAGGGTACTTCTGTAAGAACTTTGAAGGTATTTTCTTTCACTGATATTTAATGAACACCGATTTTACAGGGGATATCATTTCCTTTTTTGTTACCTTCTTATCTCCCCCCCCCCCCCCGGTTTTAGTCTTTTCCATTGCTTTTATTAAGCTATCTTTGAGTTCAGAAGGCTAAGAGAATTTCTCTTTTTAAAAAAGAAAGCTTGCCTACCAGCCAGTTTTATATTTTTCCCCAAGCACTCACCAGTCTAATCTTTTTCCCATTTAAAATGAGAATGAGTTTAGCAAGAAATTGACTTGATGTTAGGACAGGAGCTTCGGGAAGCTCTAATCTCAGTGACAGCTTTAACAAACCAATCCTGCTCCCTGGCCTGCTACATATGGAATAGGACCCATTCTATTGGGCCCTCAAGGTAGGAATCTGAGCCTCTAAAGTATGATTGTGGGGCTCCCTATGTGCCCTGTACTTTGAGGATGGTGGATCTTTGCAATATATTCCTAACCCTTTTAAAAGTTGAAGAATTTGGAATGGAAAGTGGATGTTGGTTGCCTTTTAATTTTATTATCTGTGTAGCCCTCAAACTGGTGATATTTAGAAATTTCCTGAAATCTCAGATCTTGAAAATCTTTATTTTCTCTTTATAAAGAAACAAATGACATAAATGTTGTCACTTATAGTGGGAAAGTCTTGCCTCAGAGAAAATAGTACAACAAGGATCTGTAACTCTGTTTATTGGTTATTAATAACTATGCATATCAGCACCCCTTGAACTTTGCATCATAATCAGCTGGAGGACGTTTATTTATTGTGGTACTGGGGACCAAACCCAGGGAAGCACAGATTCAAGCCATATTCTCTGAGGTATTTTTTGTTTGCTTGTTTTTATTTTCATTAGAAGGGACTAAACACAGGATCTTTGCACTGACCTGTATCCCCAATCTCCTTACTTTGAATTTTTTTGTTTGTTTGTTTTGAGATATGATCTCTCCAAGTTGCCAGGTTGCCCAGGCTGAGCTTGAACTTGTGATCCTTCTGCATTGGCTTCCCAGAGTACTGGGATTACAGACATATGCCATCATGGCAGGCCTTGGAGAGTTTCTTTCTTTTTTCCAATAGAAGGTAGCTGAGCACCATTATTAAGATACAAACTCCACAATTTTTCTGCAGTATCTAGTTATTAGTATTGCATTCCTTTGTTTCCGACAGGAGAATTATGATTGTAACTGGAAACTGTAAAAGAAAAGGTACGTTGAAAAACTCTTCAGTGGCTTCAAATCTTTCCTAGAGTCTGTAGTGATTTATGACATTTTTCCATTTGAAAAAGTGAGATAAATACAATGTATAAGATTGTTAAGGAAGCTAGAACAGAGTATAAAAAATGACTAATTGTACCTATCTGGTAGTAGGTAATCAGAAACATTAATTTCTCATTTTCATTTCCTTATACATTTTAATATTCTTAATTGTTTATGGATTTTTTAAAAAATATGCTGTAGTCTGAGAAATAGCAGATACAAAAATGTATTAATGTATGACATTTTTATTAGATAATACAAGGATTCGATTTGGATATTTTCAATTTTTTAATTTATTTTGCAAAATAGAGATTAGACCAGAAAAATACCTTCAATACAGAAGAGGCATGCTAATTTTCAGCTATGATGGTAAACTCAAATATATTTTTCTTTTTTTCCATACAAAGCCTCATCATATTACCAACACTGGCCTTGAAATTAGGAGTTTGAGTAATCCTTCCAAATAGGTGGAATTTAATTACATACAACCATGTTTGGCTGTTCAAATTTTTTGATTCATGCATCCTCAAATCCAAGTAGTGCTGGAATTATGTTTGTGCATCAGGCACTATAAAAATTTTATTTTAAAATGTATTTTCCATCCTTCTGTAGGTATATCTTCATTGTAATTTCCTCTTGCATCTATAGAGTTTCATATAAACAAAGCCTTGGTGTATTACCTGTAGTTACACTGCTATAGCCCCACTGCTTAAAAGAAAACTTGGTGTTTAGCAGGTACTTAAGGAGGTAAATTTATGCAACAGTGGAATAAAATTAATGAAAGGAAACTACCTCTGGAAGGTTACATAATTTGTCTCAAGTCCCTGTCCAGGATGAAAACCCAGGTCTTCAGTCTCAAGCTTCTTTCTCTTGACCTCCAATATACACTCTATAATGCAAACTCTTCTACACTATTTCAAAATAGTGGCATTTGTAAAACATTCTTTGTAACTTTCAAATAGTAAGAAAATAAATGTAATATCAAAATGTGTTTGAAAGGAAACCTATCGTTTTAGATAAAAGTTTACAGTAAGAACAAGTTGGAGGTATGAGTTTTTTTACAAGTTTGTTTGTTTTCTTTGTTTTTGTTTTTGTTTTTGTTTTTTGGGGTTTTTTGTAATTGAGCCAGGCCCAGGGGTACAGGCCTTTAATTTCTATTTATTTTTTTCTACAGATGGGTCATCTGCCACCATATCCAGCTTACATGGTGCTGCAGAATTGAACCCAGGACTCTGCACTTGCCAAGAAAGTGCTCTTAAATGCTGGGAGGTGCCTCCAGTCCCAAGAATCTTGGCTAGAGAACAGGAGGGAGCAGAAGTGTTCTGTAGATATGTCTCATCTGAGCAAAACTGGACTATGAGTATTAGACATGTGAGATCATATCAGGGATTCTCTTGCTCTTCGACTATCAAGTGCCTATAGCCTTTCCCTCAATTCAAAATGTGGTTATGCTTGATTGATGCTATTTTCTTTCAAATCCCACAAAGTGTAGACATGGTGGTGGGACAATTTTGATTATTGATTTCTGTTTTAGTTATTTTTCCATTGCTGTGACAGAATTACTTGGCATTCATAACTTAAAGGAGGAAAGCTTTGTTTTAACTCACAGTTTCAGAAAGTCACATTCCAATCAGAGGCAGCTGGTAATGCTGGAAGCACATGGTGGAAGATTCGCTGTTCATAGCCTGTGAGGGAGGAAGGTCAAAACTAGCATATATTTTTCCAGGTTCTGTCCCAATGACCTGCCCCTTCTGGGTCCAGTCTCCATGTTCTGGGTTAAGTCCCAATGATCTGCCTCTTTATGGTCACACATTCAGTAATGGGCCACACAACTGTAATTGACAGCATGCCACTAATCCACCACATGCCTATAACCTATAACCTATAATACGCCTGTCTTCCACCAGACACCAATAATCTATTCTGGCTAACTAGGCCACATCTTTTAACAGCACATAGAACCCACAGGTAATCTACAACACCCAAATACATGAGACTTTTGGGGGACACATCCAAACCATAGCAATATTTCTTCCTCAGTCAGAATATGGGCCACAGGAACAATAGGTAACCATAGTACCAGCACCATTTAATAAATAACAATTGTACATTTGCCTGGATTGTGAAACAAAAATTATATTTCTTAATACAAAGTCTCTTATTATACTAGAATTCTTAGAAATATATTCCCTTTTAGCCAAAGAAAAACTGTCACCACATTTTGCTTCTCTATCACTTCCCTTCCACTGACAGTTGGACATAATATATCATTATCTGCTTCATAGGTGAATACCTCTGAATTTGGTTATTATTAGGTTTCAAACATTGTTGAAATTAATTCTTACATCAATTAAGAGTTACTTCTAATATGTTAGTTTCAGATTAGGTGGATCTTTGTCTTAATTTCAAGTGGTTATTTTAAACTGAATGTTCCTCTTCTATTATACTAGCAATTTTGATTTTTATCTGGTCACAGGACTGACTATATGATATAATTTTCAAACCCCAGCTTGTGTTGCAGCCATTTGTGGTTATGTGACTCAGTTTCACCCAGTAAGGTACAAGAGTGGTATATGCTATTTCCAACACACTTTCTTAAGGGGCATACACATGCCCTTCTGTCCTATATTAATGGTACTTTGATCTACTAATTGTAATTTGGATATAGTAGCTGATTATATGGGCTGTAAATATTATTTCAACATCCTTGACGTGTTGAAACAAGATAGGAGTCCATGTTCCTTAATATAGGGTGATTTGTCTCATACCATGTATTTCTAAATGTTCATCCAAGAGGAAAAAATCTTTATGTAACCAAATACCAATTTGTTTTTCTTATAAAAATCTATGGTGATTTGACATACTGTATATTTTACTCATATACTCTTATTCTTCAAAAATTAAAAATGATAAAGCCATAATAAGTCAAGATCTTTAGCAACAAATACATTTCCAAGTGAAAATATATGTATCACTCTTCTAAATCAAACAAATATGATTGGCAAAACTTTTAAATTTGAACAATTGCCTTAGAACTCTTCCTCAATGAATCCTCCATGAATTTATAGTTTGCATTAGTTATCATCACACAAATTATTTTTTAAGAGCAGTCATTAGTTTGTCAAAATAAGTAAAATGAAAAAAGTTATGTTAGGGTTTTAGTGCTTTGCAAAAGTACATGGGTAGTCTATCTCTGGCACACATCCATTCTGTCCTCTGCAACATGAACACTGAGCAGTTGTCTCTGGAGATAAATCAGCCAACAGGCTACTTCTAAAACTTTCATCAAGAACTTATCTGGCAGTGAGGGTATAATTTCTTTACAAGATTATATTTATTTTCATATTATGTGATGGATTTTTCAGTGATTTGTCACTGTGGAGGTATCCTGTTGATTATAAGTCACTAAAAACAAGCACTGATCCCACTTCAGAAGGTTCAGTTAATTCCCATTTGGTCCGCAGTTTAAGCAGCTGTCCAGGGTACTTAAATTAAAAAAAAAATGATTTAGACAAAAATGAAGAATAATTAAAAATAAACTAAAGTACTTAAAATACTTAAAGATTTCCTTTCTTTTTCTTTTTAAAGAAAATGAAAATTATATTTCAGTTTGGTCTTCCATTTTTGCATAGGATCTTGAAATCCTCTTTCCTGAGAATAGTGATGAACAGTAAAAAAATTTTAAAAAAATAAAATTGGGTGGCATTGAGGGTGGAGGGAGAGTTATTAGGGATTGAACCCAGAGCCTTCGCATTGGGCTGTATCCCCAGCATTAAAAAAATTTTTTTTTGAGACATGGTCTAAATTTTCCATGCTGGGCTTGAAGTTGCAGTTCTCTTGCCTCAGCCTCCCAAAGTGCTAGGATTAGGATTAGAGGTATGCACCACCAGGCCTTGCTCAGTAAAGAAATGATTTGCAGTTGCCTGTGAAGACCATTTTACAAAGATTCCGCAACATTTTGCAAATAGTTTTGTAATGTTTTACTTAGAGTATAGAGAGTATATGATCAAAGGTTGTCTTAAAGGACATTCGATTGAATAGATCCTCAGTGAGGTGCAAAAATCTCTCATCTGAATTCCTAAAAGGTGGTTATCTTTTTTAAAAAATATGTCCAAGTGAGAAAGACTTGGCAACCTTGGGGAAGGCTTCTCAGGCACTAAATGATGGAAGACTTTTCAATGTGGAATGTAATCTGGCTCCTGTGTGTTTCATCATTCCATCTGTGAAATATCATTTTCATTTTGGTATTTCTCTCCCTCTCTCAGAGAATAGAGGAAAAATGAAAGTCCTGACTTCAGATCTTCATTTTAACATTCACTATTTTAATTGACTTGTGAAAAATCATTCCTGTTGCCTGATTAGCATTATAAAAAAGCAAATTAGTTACTTCTAAATTTTATACAAAATCGAAATCATAAGTACAAGCTTGGTAATGTTCAATGAGTTGCTAGTAATGTGATACACAACTGCGAAGGGAGTTTTGCCTCTTTTAAAAAAACAAAAGACATAATTTAAACTTTATTTTGTTATCGTAATAAAAGTTGAAGACAAGAAAAGCCTGAGTTCCTAAAGTGTGCACGAAGGACCCTACTGGGGTGTTGATTTGGTTAGAACTATGTTATCATAATACTAAATATAATTTGCCTTTTTCACAGTGGAAAGTTGTACTGATTGAAAAAGTAATGGTGAGTACAACTCCTGGTAAACTGGCAGGAGGCAAGACAATGGCATCAAATGTACCAGGAGTCACAAGATCCTCTGCCATATGCAGGGGAAAAAATTTGCCAGATTCATTTAAGAATTTCCTTGATTAAGCAGTAAAAACTTTAATGTATTAAATCTACACACATAGGCACACATCTTTAAAATGCTCTTTGTGATGAAATGGGATGTACATATGGATCACTTTCAGAACTTAAAGACATGGAGTCTCTCCAAAAGGTCACTTGTACAATTGTTTGAGTAACAAGTTGAACTCCAATGCAAAAAAAGCCCCCAGAATCAACAAATGGGATTATATTAAATTAAAAAGATTATGCACAGAAAAGGAAATTATCAACAGAGAGAAGAGAGAACCAACAGAATGGGAAAATTTTTTTCACCAGCTATATCTCAGGTGGGAGGCTAATAACTAGAATATACAAGGAACTGAAGAAAAACAGACCCCTCAAATTCAAAGACCAAGTTTAAAAATGGGCCACGGAAATGAATAGGCAGTTCTCAGATGAAGAAATTCAAATGGCCAGCAAATGCATGAAAAGATGTTCCACATCCTCAGCCATTAGAGAAATGCAAATCAAAACATCACTAAGATACCATCTAACTCCAGAGAGAATGCCGTATATCAAGAAATCAAACAGTAATCATTGTTGGAGAGGCTGTGGGAAAAAAAGAATTCCTTTTACACTGCTGGTGGGATTGTAAACTGGTACAACCACTCTAGAGGGCAGTACAGAAATTTTTCAACAGGCTAAAAACAAATATCCCCTTCAATCCAGTGATATCTCTTCTGGGAATCTTTCCAAAATAGTTAAAAGCATCATATAAACAAGATACATGTATATCCATGTTCTTAGCAACACAACTAACAATAGCAATAATGTGGAAGATGTCAAAATACCCATCAACAGAGGAAATGATACCGAAATTATGGTATTGTACAGAATGGAGTACTACTCATCTACAAAGAAAGGTTTGAGGCTTTTGTAGATAATTGCATGAAACTTGAGACCATCATGCTCAGTGAAGTGAGTCAGATGCAGAAGGTTAAATATTGAATGATTAATATTAGAAACCCATAATACAGTCATTTCACAGAACCAAATGGGGGAGATAGTGGCAGTTATGGGAGATGGGAGGATCTGGAGAGTCAAAAAGAGAGAAAGGAAGAGCTTGTAATTTTGACAAGATATATATGTGAAAAAAATTACTCAAATTCAATATAAATATGTATAGCACATATACATATTAAAAATGGGAAATTGAAGTTGAACTCTTATTTCATTGAATACTTCTTTTTCTTGAAAGAATAACTGACATGTTGTGGTTATTCAGCCTTGAGTATCTGATATCTGCCAAATTTCTTGAGAATGAATACAATGTGTCTGTCACTCCAAAGACAACTGACAGCGTTTGGTTTCCAATAATAATAATAATAATAATAATAATAATAATAGTTAAGCTTTCATGTAAAATTTAGAATTTCAGGAAACCTATAGTCACTATTATGAGCTTTACAACTTCTAAATGCTTTGCTGACTAGATTGGTAGGAATATTAAATGTGATTGGCATAGGTCAATATTTAGACAAATTGAATAAACTAGTTTTTAGTGTTTGATGCACAATTATATTAAATCATGAATAAATCAATGGATCAATAAATCTTATTGACCATCATGTGAAAATCTTAATATGACCCAAGATTCCTTAAGGAAACTCTTAAAGAAACTCTTAAGGAAATTTTGCTGAGTTTCTCTATATTAATAAAGAAGAAAATTCATAAATGTCTGAAAAGGTTATTACAATTTAACTTCTTATTTTTCTAATTACATGACTATGCAAGGCTGGCATTTCTTCAAATCCCATCAAAACAGCACATGATAACAGACTGAATGCAGAAGGGATACATGAATCTGATTGTCTTCTGCCAAGTCAGATATTAAAAAGAAGAAAAACTATAAAATATCATCACTTTTAAAATTTCATGTAAAAGAAATTTTTGTTTATTACAAATATGTTATATAATGATTTTATCAGTGTTATTTTTGAATAAGCAAATAAGTACTTACCAGTGTGTTTTAAGTTTGCATACAGTAAATATTAATGAATGTGATATAAATAATTCAAATTTCTTTAGACGCCAAAAATATTTAAGAATTAAAGGGTATGTTCAAACCTAGCCTGGACCACTTAATGACTTTGCAAGATTCTGCCTCAAAATAAAAATAAGAAAGTAAAGGATTGGAAATGTAACTTAGTGTGACAGCACTGGTTGCAATTTCCAGTACACATGCACACACATACACACATGTGCATGCACATGCACACACACATTAACGGAATACTAGAGGCAAATATTTGTGAATCAGTGCACAAAGGACACTCTAGTGAAGATCATGGTTGATCCTTGTTCTCATTGACTCAAAGATTTGGAGCAAAATTTAAGTATTCGTTTTTACAAATAATAACCAATAGAAAATCTGCTGTGTGAATTGTATTTACACTTAGTGAGATTTTCTTATTTTATGCGTTACACATTCTATGATACATATGCCTGATGCCAGAAGTTTACTACCCTTTGTTAAGATTGTGTAAAGCAGAACTTCAAGCATCTGGAAAGTGCATTTGACTTGAAAGAACAGTTTCAGTACTTGTATGCGGTGTCTTTCTTGACGTTGATTTCAGGTGTATTGCCATGGAGTTTAAAATAAATAACTGTTTAGACTTGTCAACATTCATACATAGAACATGTAAATATTTCATAACTTGTCTGGGTAGTCATGAAGATATTTTCCATTATGTCTACAGAAAAGAATTCAAATAGAACTTAGAGATTGTTCTCATGGGAATGACCACTTCTGGCTGAGTAATTAACATGGGTCCAGCAATTCCCAAGTACTTTGCACACTTAACATCAGTTAGTCCATACCACGGTCCTTTGACAACTGTGTTACAAGTTTTGCAAATAAAGGATTGGAAATGAGACTTAGACTGAGTAAACACTTTGTTTGAAGTCACTTAGCGTGTAAATGGTAGAACTGTACTGGAGTGTAGGATGTTCACTCGCTGCTCTTGACCATGTTTTACCATTCTTTTTGTCAGCTCCCATCTCCCATGCTACTTTTGTGCTGCTTACATAAATCTGTTCTTGCTTGTTGAATATTTTTGTACTTTATTTCTTTTCATCTTGTCCTCTGTAAGACACCTGGCTCCCTAAAGGAAGGAAGAATATCTGAATTTTTGCCACACAGGACAAATTCATTTTTGTTGTACCAAGTTGCTAAAAATAAGCAAGCTTAAACAGTTGGTTCCTAACCATTAGGTCAGTGTTTAGTAAAGTCAGAATCTTATGTCACAAACATTCTAGGTCAGTGGGTCTCAGATAAACGGTCCAGACCACCTGTGTGAACGTTACCTAGAAACTTGATAGAAATGCTAGTTATTGGCCCCACCCCAGACTTCCAGGAAAAGATCCTAGAGGTAAGTCTCAGAAACTTGTGCTTTAATGAGCGCTTCTTGCATTTCAAATGCCCACTAATGTCTGAGAAAATTTTCTTCTAGGTGAAGGGACATAGTTTAATAAAACTAGAATGGTTGACTCAGCATGGAGCTTCATAAAACCATTTGTTTGATTTCCTGCGTGATTAGATTTATACAATATCCCATCCTTCTGAAAATGGGAAAACCATGTATAAACTCCTCTAGTATGGTTGTTTTCATCTTGAAAAAAAATGTTTTTCAATCCAAAGCAATTAGCTACTCCATCAATCAATTAGGCATGGAATTAATAATTTTACAACCAGTAAGAAAATTGTGTGATGATAAAAATTTATTGGCTGCATGAGGATATTTTCCATGGAGGAACTAAGTCCAACAGAAACAAAGTTACAGTTAGACTAATACATAATTTTCACTGAAAGAAAAAGTAGGAGAGGCTGTCGGACTTGTGGCATAAGTCACGTGATAGAGGCTCCATGTAAGTTTAAATTTTGCTGATGGTAACCAAGCAAAACTAAAACCAGCAATGGAGACTACAATCACAGAGAGATTTAAAATAATTTCCCTTAAAAATTAGAACAATTCCAACTCCAAAATTAAATCCACTGTCAAGAGAAATTATCCCAAAGCACAATATTGCCATTTAAAGACAAGTTCATCTATTAAATAGGTTGAGAGTATTTAATTATTTTGTACTTAAGCTTAGGTCTGGTTAGATTGTAGTTGCACATGCTTGGGATAGCAGTTGCCCATACTGTGTGAATGTTTTAATCAAAAATGTATGGATTTGAGGCCTTTCCCCACTCATACTAATTTTTCTAAATATGTCTTTTCCTACAACCAGCTATGGAATTAAAAAAATACTGAAAGATTTTTCTCTCTTCTAACTAAGTCTTCTCTTTCTAGCTATAAATTTACACAAGCCTCTGAGAATTAGTTTGGCATAACATTTGAGATATTTCAGTGTTCAACATATGTAGTATTAGGATGAAAAAATCCCCAGAATTCTTCTTATGTATTATTTATGAACATACATATATTATAATGATTTATTAAATATTCTTTCTTAATGCCTTAGTTTCCCTTCTTGAATATCAAGAACGATGGTACTGCTAAGTTTATATCATTTCTCTCCTCCCTTGACATTATTATTTTGCTGCGTGGACTAGAGAATATTAGTAGCATAGAAAATTTAGCAGTAAGAGTTTGAATTCAATTTGGATAGAGATGTGAAGATGGAAAATTGGTTAAGTCAAATATTTAACCCCTTTACAGAATGTAAAATCTCTCTCACATAATATTAGCTCATGTCTCTTCCTACGAAGGAATCTCTCAGGTTGTTATATGAGCTTCTTTATAGAAAAAAAATCCCTTATTTTACCACTATTGCTTCCATAAATATACCTGATGTTTCAGGGCAAAGCCTTTCTTATCCTCATTCATTGTACACAGGGTTTTAATTTTGTTTCCTGTTTGGCTTTATCTTACCCTGACCTCTATATACTATTTTATTTTCTTTCTAAATATCTGGCCAAAGTAAAGCAAAGTCTAGGTACAGTGGAGCTGCCTGTAATCACCCCCTCTCCTACCTGCCATTGGTGGCTTGGGACAGCAAGTGGTGAAAAATCTATCATGCCATTTAAGTAAATGAAAATCAATTTCTAGCGAATTCATATTTTTATTACATAAGCAAAAGGCACAGTTGTATACTGATGAAAAGAATGGAGAAGTATGTAATTATAATGTATATATTCACATCTGTATTCAGGGTTAAAACTTTTCTATACCTTTACATGTACTAGTATATAGATTTGGTTGGGGGAAGTCTACAGCATGAGAAAGCACATAGCTTCCTGGTAACTGGAGCCCTCTTGGTTGGAGGCCAAAGCAACTTTCAAAATATTTCAAAACAGCTGCTAGCATGTAAAGATTTTAACTGAAGTAGCAGAGTGATGAATCTGAATTACTAATGAGAGAATAAATGTATATATTTTGCTTATGGTCCTTAATGAACATGAACACACGCAGATCCAATAAGGAATTTGTCTCTTGTGCACGCAAACCGACCTTCTGAGACTGTTCTCGGAAGGATAAAATTCTGCAGCGGACTTCACACGTGCATTTTAGGGTAACGTATTGTGCAAGTCTTCTTTGAGTAGTTTGTGTATTTCTGATTTAGGAAAAAAGTTTCTGGAGGGAAGGAGTCATTCTCTTAAATATGGGTCATTGAAAATTTAGAACTTTGAATGTAGTCCTTTAAGAGCATAGAGATTAATGGAAGAGACTCAAGTGTACACAGTTTTAAATGTTTAACAAAAGATCTCACATATTCTTCCTAATTTTACCTTGTGTCTTCCAAGAAAAACTGGCCTTCCAAAAGGGAATCACAGACTGGCAGGCTGTTCCACACATAAATATCGAACAAAGGCCTCCTCTAGTCATAGAATTGTTATTGAAACATTTAACGAAGTTAGCCTTTCTCTAGAAATATAACTCACTATGGATTATGCAGAAAATCTTTAAGGAAGAAATTAATTTTCTAAAAAGTCTGCTGTTTTGTCCAACGTGGATTTCTCCTCCCCTTTGCCTTACGTAGTACAGACAGTCTTCTGGATCACAGAGTCTAGCACAGAAGAGTGTATAGTGCTACCAGAAACACGTGGACGGTGGAGCTCCTTGAGGGAGCCCTCATTAGCTGGTGGCAGGCACAACACCCCTACCCAACAATGGGCCAATAATTCAGACAAATGCTATATTATAGAAAACCTCTCCTGCATACCCAGTTCATTTTTCATTCATTCATCAACGTTTACTGGGTTTCCCGCTGCCCTTGGCCCATGCAGACAGAGAAGGAAATTTCCTAACCACTCAATACTGTGGTGACCTCTTCAGCGTGGGTGTGAGCTCCTTTTCTTTCATCAGGAAACCCTGCACAGAGCCAAGGAATGGTGCTTGGGCTCTCTTCGGATCCCCCCTGAGGATCAAAGGTGGGGCGGTGGAGGTGGAGAGCAGTCAACCCTTGAGTCCCAGTGGTGTGGGCTCTTCCTGGGACCAGGACTTGCATTTGACATCCGTACCAGGCGCCTACCACCAGCCCAGCTCCAGCCCACACGCTCTGCTCTCCGTCCCGGTCTAAGGACCTCGCGTTTGGCTTCTGAACAAGCATCCCCGAAACGAAGGCCATTAAGTTAGGAAATGACCCAGAAGGAAAGAGTCGGGACCTCACTCGGATCTTCAGCTAACTCGCGGGATCCCCTACACAAGCCACAGATGCTCATTACGATTCTTTTTACGCGCAACACGTGGGGGACGAAGCAGTTCCATATCTCCTGGTATTATCTGCCGTCCAAAGCATTTTCTTTGAGAGGAAAATGGAAACGCAGCTGCGCCGTGGGCCCGGCCAGCCCGAGCTGGGTCTCCCTCCCGCTGTCTCCCTGCGGCTGCGGGCGCGGGAGGCTCCTCCGGAAACTGACTTGGGTTAGGGGAGCTGGGAGGCTGGTTGCCTTGGCAGGCGCAGGACTCCGCTGGGGCGAGGGCTCGCCATTGTGCTGCTTGGCCGTTTTCCAGAGCCATCAGGGTGGGAGGGGACGCGCGGGTCTGCAGCGAGGGCAGCCGGCATCTGGCCCCCACACAGTGTGCGGGGACGCGGAGCTGGACGGCCCTCGCCACTCGTGATTTCGGCAACTTCTGGCCCATCTATTCCCCCTTTCTGGGCCCTCGGGCCGGCTGCGCCCCAGGTTCAAAGGGCTAAGCAGGTGCCCGGGCAGGCGCTACTGGGCGGCGCAGCACGCAGGGCCCAACTTGGGTTTATGCCGAGGGTGCGGCAGGCACTCGTCTCCGGGCTACAGTGCCCAGGCTTCGACTTGCAATAGCGGCACACAGGGAGTGAGCAGGGGAACCTCAGCAAAGCGGGGCAGGGGTTGTGGGAAGCCGTGCCCGCCGCTCCCAGCTCCGCTTCGGCTTTCCAGGCGGAAGAGAGAGGAGGAAATCGGGCAGTGGGGGGTCCTGGGCCAGGGAGCTGGGAAATAATCAATTCCCGCTGTCCTACCGCTGGCCGAGTGAGCAGGGCAAGTCACCCCTTACCGCTGCACACCCAAATCACAGGACTCTCCCGCCCGGGTGAACGACTGGGTAACAATGTGGAGAAGGAGCTGGGGGACGCCAGGAAAGAAATGCACGTGTTTTCTCTTTTTGTTTCCCTGGTGCTTGAAACGTGCAGAGTTCGTCTCAATCGTGGCTGCTAATTTATTCGTTTTAGCGGTCGAAAGGGGCGTGTAGAGCTAGATCGTCTCGGCACACCCGGAACCCCAGTCGCAGGACCGAACTGTCTTCACCGCACAAGTTTGTCCAACCCGCCCACCAGGAGCGGGAAGAGTCCTTTCTTATACCGGGGAACAAACTCTCCTTGGCACAAAAGCGCCCCCACCCCCCCCCACCCCGCCTCGTCTTCGCACACCCTGTTTCCTGGTTGAGTATCAAGTTCTCAAAGAGCCCAACTTGCGTCCGGCAACGCTCGAGCGGCGTGGGGTGCGAAAGGCGGGCAAAGAGGGGTCCCGGCTAGGAGGGGACGCTCCGTGCCCCCGTTCCTACACACGCGGGCTACAGTCCAGGTTGCTGGAGGCCGCTGGCCTGTCTGGATTGTGGTTATTTCTTTAGAGAAGGGAGGGGGGAGAGCGCGCATCAGTATTGCACTTTGGGTTGGAAGTGAGCGCAGCGCGTGCGTGTGTGCGTGTGTGTGTGTGTGTGTGTGTGTGTGTGTGTGTGTGTGTGTGTGTGTGTGCGCAAGGGGGCGGGAAAGAAACGCACCCTCCACTGCCGGTCGTTCCCCGGCACCGGCCGAGTCCCGGCCAAGCCTCCCGGTGCATCCTTCCTCCGCCACCCCCTCCCCTTCTCCCTCAGCTGGGCTCGCGCGGCGCAGCCCGAGCAGCCAGTGAGAGCAACATCCTGAGAAGAGGGGGGAGCGCCACGGCCCCCCAAAAGGGAAAACGGCCCCACCCTGACACGTTTTGCTGTTTGCAAGTCCCTCGCACGCCCGCCGCACCCCCGCCTCGCGCTCGCGGCCCCCCCAGCCCCCTGCGCGCACATCAAAGCGCCTCTCCGCCGCGCACAGTGGCCGCGGCTCACTAATGGGATTGCAGGCTGGTGCCTGGCTCCGCTGCTGCCGCCGCCGCCCGAGCCCGAGCCCGAGCCCCCGCCAGTCCGCGCCCAGAGCCGCCGCGTCCGGGGCCCGAAGCTGCAGCGATGATCCGAATCTTTCCGGATTTCAGCGTGCAGGTGACGGCTGCGGCGGCCGGAGGGGCGGCCGCGGGGGTGCCGGCAGGCGCGGGCATGGGGAGGGCCGGTGCCGCGGCCAACGGCACCCCGCAGAACGTCCAGGGCATCACCTCCTACCAGCAGCGGTGAGTAGTCCCGCCAGAGTTGGGATAGTACCCTGCCCCGGGGTGCTGGGGAGGGACTCGCTTTGCTCCGGTTCTGTGCCTTACAACACACATGCCCATCACCGGGGCACACTTGGCATGCCCTCGGTCTATAGATGAGGAGGGGATAGAACCAACAACATAATTCACAATCCAGATGAAAAAGCACTCCAGTGCACTGGCAAAGTGAAATCACCCCTTGCCCTCTGCCTGGCCCCAAATCTAATCTCAGCCAGAGTAGCAGAAGAGTTGCAGTGAAGTCTGAGACTCCGCACAAGGTGCTTTTGCAAAGTTTGGGACCCTGGTCCCCTTTCTGCAGATTTTTTCCAGTGCCTCTCCATCTGGTGCAGACCTGCGCTGACAGACAGCCGCGGGGGCAACTGATCACTGGAGGCTGATTGATCATTTGCTTCCAAACAGAACAGGAGCGATTTTCATGAGTAGCGGTAGACTTGCATTGTACATAATAGTGTTATCATGTCACCTGTTACTACAGGGAAATGCAGCATGAAATCCGAATCTCCTTGGCACCCTTCAGTATTCATCTTAAATGCATTCTAATGCAAATAGGTAAGATTCTGAGATACAAGTCAGGAAGCAAATTTTACAAAGTTAGACCAGGGGGTGAGAAGGAAGTTTTTCAAGTCTTACATCTATGTGTTTCTCACACAGATATTTCTAGATTTTAAAAATACGGATGTGAGATTGAAATAGCAAACATCCTTTGATTCCACCAGAAAAGAAAGAGGGGAAAAAATGACTACCATTACCATCCACTAGTCCTAAAGTTTTTCCTTAAGGACAACCTCCCATGTTCCAAGATTTTATTGAAACTGTAATCCACAAAAATGCACTGGTAATAGCTAACAATGTAATAAGAAAGATAAGCTTCCCAGGTGTGAGGCTGAGGTTTATGGAAGATGGAAGGAAAAGAGCACATGAATGTGTGAAATTAAATATTTGTGTTTCCCAGATTGCACATGATTAAACATCCGAGAGATTTGCCAATGGCATTCAACTTAAAATATACACAATGCATAATTCAAATAACAGTTCCTATTTTTACCTTATATTGGAAACTTCATTGATTTGAGAACCTTTGATTTGAACCAACAGTACTTAAACTGAAAAGGTTAAGACAATCTATCATTGCCATATTTTGTGCCTTCTAACCAATGGCCCAATGACCAGAGCCGATTTTGCATAACACATTGAGTGTCTCCCAAGTTCATGCCAAGTATTACAAATATTCCGCAAAAGATTTCATTATATGGTCTGCTCATTGTCCTAAGTTTAAAAAAGAGATTTAAAAATAATTAAAAAATGGGAGAGTTCTTATCAAAGAGATTTTTGACTCAAATTATTTTAGTCTTGTGTTACTTCAGTGATTACAAGAACCTTTAATACAAAAGATCTGGGAATCTTTCAAATAGAAAGGACTGGAAAAGAATTAAGGTTTTTTTTTCTTTCATGCTCAGGTTTTTTTTTGTCATTTATAAAACATTTAAATGACAATAGAATCTGGCGGTCACTTTAACTAGGAAGTGCAGGCATTAGTCACAATAGTGTGGTCTACAAAGTGAGGAGTCAAGGGTCAGAAATGTCAGATGGCCTCTGGGTGATTTCATGGACCTCCGGGGAATCCCTGGGTTAGCCTATGTGATACAAACTGGCAAGGGGACAGTAATGCATTTTCAGTGTTTAGATTTGCTCTGAGTTTTGCTGTAGTCTTTTAGATAAGATTTTGTTGGGGCCAGTTTTCCCTTAAATCAGAAGCAACCAGGGGCTGTGCCAGCACAGCACTGAAAGCACTGAAAGCAGCACGGATGCTTTCCACTTCCATCTTTGAATTTGGCTTACCTGTCAAAAATCTCTGAATTCACTGCAGTTCGAAAGACTTCGGGTGTAGGAAGTAACTCTGAACTTTAGCCTTTGGGCTGTATTAGTCCTCTCTTACCTTTTATGTTCTTCTGTGTTGACATAAGGGAAGAGGATAGCTGTGAAAAAAAAAAAACGTAGCTGTCTTTGGTCTTATTACTCAGATGTGATGACACCTATTACTGTCTTTAATTTTAGTTAATTTGGGGGCAGAAGAGTGAGTCATGTGGGGCAAGAAGATTACTGGCAAATGTTTGAGGTAAGGTCCAAGTCAGGAGTCTCCTGTCCCCTGACTCTTTATCAGGATTGTGGGCCACCAATGTCAGGTTCCAGGGCTCTGACATACTTATCTTCCATCTCAAGACCTGGATCTCTGTGCTAAGTGAATGATGACACAGCATTTTACTATTTTCTTTTTTCTTTCTTTCTTTTTTTTTTTTTTTTTTTTTTTTTTTTTTTTTTTTTTTTTTTTTTTTTTTTTTTTTTTTTTTTTTTTTTTTTTTTTTTTTTTTTTTTTTGGTATTTCAGGAGATCTAAAGAGGAAGGGACAGGAGTGAGGGCACTTTTTTTTTTTTTTAAAAACCAGAGTAGCCTGCCAATTGGGAGAACACAACTTCTCTCATTTGTCATTTTTGGGCAGAAACGCCCTAGATCGTTCTGAAACTAACTACAGCTTCCAACTGGCAACTTCCCCCTTGTCTACCAGCCCACAGATATGTTGTGGGCAACATTCTCCACTCCAGGTCACTTCTTAAACACTCTATTTCTCCTACCTGTTAGAGTGTGGTCTCAGAGAAATCAAACACCATCACACAAACACCTTTGTTACACACACAGGCACACACACACACACACACACACACACACACACACACACACACAC
>PVKB01001935.1:0-70000 GCA_004027205.1 Ctenodactylus gundi
GGGGGGGGGGGTGGAGAGAGAAAAGAACAATTCTCAAAAGCAAGCATTGGTGTGTTCTACTTCGGTCGCTTGGGGGCGCTTTGCTTTCTTATGTTTCTGACTCTCACTATTACCACACAGTGAGTTTAGCTGAAATCAGTAGCTGTATCTACACTTACTTGATACAAGGACCACAGTGGCCGGAGCAGTGTGAGTATTTGCGAACCTTCGGAGACTCTGCCGAAGTTTATCATCAGCAGCATTCTTCGCCGTAGCATTGATATGCGCAACAGTTACCTGTGTTAATTTATAAAAAGGACAAAGGAGAAAAAGCTGAGGTAAGGAAGTCGCTACACATTCTGCCCACATTTTGGTAGGTAACTCCCAAAGAAAAAAAACTTCACAATTATTATTAGGAATGCAAAATGGTTATTAGGTCACAATGCTTTCAAAATTGTTTCTGTAAGACATGTCTACTTGTGCAAGCCTATAATCTCAGTACTCTGGAGGCTGAGGAAGGAAGATTCCAAGTTCAAGTCCAGTCTAGGTAACTAAGTGAGACCACATCTTAAAAATCAAAACTCAAAATGGGCCGAGCTCTGTGTGAAGGCCCTGCATCTAAACTCCACTATCACAAGAAAAAAAATTTGCTCTCCATATGAATTAGCTGAATGTTACTACTCTGTTCTCATCTGCTTTTGAACTTCTTTCATATCCATATTAGAAAATTAGTAGAGAAGCCAGCCATGGTGGCGCACGCCTGTAATCCCAGCACTTGGATGCTGAAGCAGGAAGACTGCCATGAATTCAAGGCCAGCCTGGGCTCCATAGTGGAGTTCAGGACCAGCCTTGACTACAGAGTGAGATCCTGTCTCAAAAAAAAAGAAAAGAAGTAGAGTCCAGTGTAGTGGCACATGCCTGTAATCTCAGCACTCAAAAGGCTCAAGCAGGCAGACTGAATTCAAGGCCAACCTAGGCTACACAGTAATGGTATGGATGGTGAGTCAGCCTGGAGTATACCACGAGATACAATTGACAAAGCAAGACCCTGATTCAAAAAAACAAAACAAAACAAAACAAAACAAAACACTGCTGCAATAGAGAGACAGACAGACGGAGAAATGACAAGTGAAATCAAAACTCTCTTTAGAGCTTTTGTGAACAGTTGATAGGTGGTAGGAATGAGGTGAACTATTAAGGTGTGGTGTGTGGTTGCAATTTGTGTTATCACCTTCACTACCCACTGCTTGTGGGTTCCGGGATCCAGGGTTAGGGGGCAGAAGAGGGACAGAACTCCCAATGGAGCCACAATGCTGATTCCTGTTACAACTATCAGTCTCACAAATATAAAAGCAAAGTTTATTTTGAGGTGTGCCTCAACCACAAGTAATACATAACAGTATTTTTTTGTAAAGAATATAAATATGCAATTTTAGATTAGTAATAGAAATGATGAATGAAATTACTGAGTTCTAAATGGGGCTTGGTGGCACAGGACTATAATCCCAGCCCTCTGGAAGGTTACAGCAAGATGATTACATTTGAGCCCAACCTGGGCAACCTACCAACTTAGCAAGACCCTGCAGCAAAATCAAGTCAAAATACAAAACAAAAAATGAGCTACGGTGGAGAAACAGCTCAGTGAAGGCAATGGATTAAATCCTTAGAACCACAAAAAAAAAAAAAAAAAAAAAAAAAAAAAAAAAAAAAAAAAAGCAAACAAAAACCAAACCAAACCAAACCAAAATCTGATTTTAGATGTAGCTTTAGAGCCCAGACTTCAGGGTCAGATATCTGGATTCAAATCCTAACTCTTCTACTTACTGCTCATGTGATCTAAAGATGCTTCCTCTCTCAAGGTTTGGGTTTTGTTTATATATTGCAAATAACACATCCACATGCCTGGTTCACAAAGCAGTTACAAAAACCAAAGGAGACAACATATATGTAACCATTATAACAGCATGAATGTACACATAATACTACTGAAATATCAAGCATGTGTAAATGACTCAGAGCACTTTAGGAATAATCAATACTTATGCTGATTTTGTTTGAAAACTCAACACCAAGGTGATGAAGTCATTCAACCAATCTGGAATTTGAATTCTTTAAAAAGAAAAAAAAAAGACCTGTGCTATCATAGATTGAAATTTTTTTAAACATTGCTTTTACCTGACAATTATTCAGCTCTTGAATAACTTCTTTGTTCTCTTTACTGATGTCACACACACAGATGAACTCTGCTTCTCTGTGGCCTTTAAAAAACTTTTCACGGATTCTTTGTACAACAATAGTAGCTGATCGACCAGAAGGAACTGAGCAGTTTTCAATATCCCAAAACACTCCAATAGGGGGTAGGTTTTCTAGTACCTGTCCAGCTATTGCAACTTCCGATGACCCTTAAAAAGAAGATTAGTACTTTCAGTTACATGTAGTGAAATGGAAATAGCAAATTCAAACGTAACAGTAGGTAGTTATCCCCATTCTTAGTGACAATCACTGATTGATGCTAAGGATACCAACTTTACTGGTTGACCTAATAATTAATTAAGCTGCCCAAGTATTACTCAAAGAGATTTTCATGTTTTTTAGGAGAAAAACAATCTACCGGTAAAGTGACTTTGTGCCCATAATTAAACTCTCTCAAAGCATGAGCCATTCTTAGGCTGACCAGTGACACTTCTCCAAATGCTAACATGTAACCTGTCAGAAAG
The DNA here is from genome assembly GCA_004027205.1 of Ctenodactylus gundi. Taxonomy (NCBI): domain Eukaryota; kingdom Metazoa; phylum Chordata; class Mammalia; order Rodentia; family Ctenodactylidae; genus Ctenodactylus; species Ctenodactylus gundi. The sequence continues at coordinate 2,697 of PVKB01001935.1, forward strand.
TGCTGATTTTCAAGTTCAGCCTATGCTTGTCTTCCTATATGGTATGGAAGAACACTGAAAAGATACATGCATCAGGCTGCTGTTACTTCATTAACATCTGCTCAAACATTTATTCTAGTACTTCCCCCATAATTATTATTTTTATGCTTACAATATATATTATATTTACATCCAACTTGGGGGATTAGAGCATGTACATAATGCATCTTGTCATTTAAACAATGTTTCCACAAGACAAACTATCACAACTTTTGGGGGATATGATCGTCACTGACAACTCCTGGGTTTTCAAATACTGTTTATAACCAGCTATTACTAAATTGTTGTAAATACTACACATATCTAGGGAGGATGGACCAACAAATCTAAGTTGCCTCCACGTTTCCTCCAGCACTTAACTTCTCTCAACATTCTCCCCATTTTTCAATCTCAAACAGCCTCAGTGCAACAAAAAGGGCAAGTGACTTAATGACTTAATGGTCTATGGTAACTCCAAGAGTTAGAAGAGAAGACGCACACATGCTTTAGAGCTGACATACAGCTTTACAATCACAAGGAATCTTTTAAAATTAAATGCAATGTTAGTATCAAATATTGACAATTACTTAAATATTTTATGCAATACTGTCTTTTACCAAATTTTGAAGCAGGTTTGCCTAGACTGGTCGCCAGTAACAACGTGGTCTCCTTCCCTGTTCCTTTTGTTCCACAGCCATTACACAGAGGGATAGCAAGAGGTGCAGGTTGAGTATTAGGAGGCGGGATATTTGGCCAGGCTTTAGCAGCATCAATTATACTATTTCTTGCCGGCTGTTTAAAAATTTTTGTTAAAAAGGGAGGAGGTTTCAGATACATCATTTCAGGACGCAGTCACATACAACTGAAAACACATTCTAAGGGCTTCACATTTCCTCCTGGCAACCTCTGATTAAACCCTATTTTCAAACAACCATACCAGAGCTATTAGCTGTAACAGATGACCTCATCTTAAGAAGTGTGACTTGAATTGATTAGGGCAGACATTCAGATGATCAGAATTTACCTTCCGCCTGACATAATGGAGACTTCACACACGCTTCATATGAAGGGCAGTAAGATTTTCAGGAACACAGGTGTGACTGAGGCCAAATCTCAAATTCTCCACATTATTATAAAACAACATGAAGCCCCCCACTACTCTAAGAAATCAATGTGCCCTAGACACCAAAGACAGGACACAGAGGCTTCACAACACTAGAACCACATATAGTAAGGAGATTTACTACAGCCAGAGGTGCTAAGAGCCCAAGCTACACAAGTAATTATTCTCTACTTCCTTGAATGATTTTCCATCCCCTCCCTTGCTTCTCTCAAGAGCAGAAGAAGTTATACTGAAGGAGAGCAATCTACGTCATGGGAGAATCATCAACCTTGTGCACAACAAAGACTTTTCAAAATAAACCCACTTCAAAAGAGTCATTCCTCAAACCTCAGCTACACCCAATATAAAAATAAAAAGATACAAACCTTGTTCAGACAGTCTTCGCAGTAAAGTGAGCCCTTTAAACAAACCGGAGGTACCACATTTAGGTGCAAAGAGTTGGTGGTGCACAAGTGAGGCGTTAGCTCCGACTGTGAAATGTGCTCCTCCAAACGCCCGGGAGCCCCGCTTGGGAAATCAGAACAGGAGAAATAGCCAGCAGAGGTGCAGCCCTGGACAGCGGGAAACTGATGCAGCTTGTGCACGTTACTGTGACACGACTGGAAATGAAGTTTTCCGCAACAGGGAAGGTGTTTGCAGGAAGATAGATTGCTCTCTAGACACATGCTGGGGAAGTCACTTGCGATGCCTGCCACACTGTTCCTAGCTGAGGCATTTTGGAGGGAAGATGCAGACTGGAAAGCAAACCCTGACCCTATCTGACATGTGACTGTCCTGGTGCTTTGTGAGTCTAACAGTGCACCCGTGTGAACCAAGCTACCAGTACCTCCACTACCGCCGCCACCGCCACCAAAATGCATCGGTGAAGTGGAGGGTTCATTAGGGCAATGAGCACAGCAGCTTACTTTGGGGACAGTTGAAAGCTGGATTTTAGGTTGCTGAAGAGAATGAATATCAGGAAGTGGGACTGCTGGGAAAAGTTTAGAGCCAGCATGAAGGGGAGATGGTACATCCTTTAATTCCACAGCCACTTTCTTGTTCTCCATGTACTCTTTCTGAGAAAAGAGAACCAGAACACAAGTCAATGTCAAGAGGCCAGAGACTGTGTCTTACCATACATATACCACTGCATTAAGTAACAGGAATCATGTTCAATTCCACTTAAACTACTCATCATGACTGAACAGAAACAAAATAGGAGCCTACACCCAGCTACCTCCAATCACAGCAGGCCTCAGAGGTGTGCAGGAAACAAGCAGAGAAACGCACAAGTACAACTGAGACTATGTTCCTCCAGAATCCTAAGAGAAGGGGGCAGGTAGGCCTGTCTGCATCTCTAGCAAGCCAGGTTAACCACCTGTGCCTTGGTGTCTTCCCTTTCATAAATTCCCTTTGTCTCACAGGATCGTCTGAAGATATAAGAGATGGTATGAGATGGGTGCAGTCATACGCCTGTAATTTTAATACTCTAGAAGGCTGAGGCAGGAGGATCACAAGTTCCAATTTAGCCTGGACTAAAATTTTTTAAAGGGTAGAAGATATAGCTCAGTACAAAGGTCCTGGATTCAACTCCTAACATTCCAAAAAGGAAAGAAAAAGAAACAAAAAGAAAACAAAGACAGCTAAGATGGCTTACAGGCAAAAGCTTTTACTTTTACTTTTACTTTTACTTTTACTTAATAGATCCTATTGTAAGCATCAAAGGGGTTTTAGCAGGGTTCCGTGAAGAGTAAGATTCCAAATGTTACGGATGAGATCAGACATCTACCCAAACAGCACAGGTATGCTGCTGGTGACACAACACGCTAGGATACCGTGACCTAAAGCCCCAGAACAGCAGTTATATTGTGGCCAGAGCCAATAATGCGAGTGGTGTGAAAGCTGGGAAAGAGGTAGAAGACAAATTATTTGCTATATGACTCCCAACACAGGCTCAGCAGGCCAGCACATCATGAAGACAAAAGCAAGGCATTTATGTCACAGGCCTGCGTCTCAATCTGATAACCCCAGCCATACGACATCAGGTAAGTTACTTCACCTCATTAAGCTTCAGCTTCCTTGTCCATAACTAGTAACAATAAAATGCACTTTCTATAAATAAAATGAGCACATAAATCGCTTACCATAATACCTGGCCCTTAGGATGGAATTTCACTAATCAATGTCCTCTATGGGTTGACTGCAGTATCCTTAGAACAAAGAGCATGTCCTCCTGTGATGACTGAGACATACTCGTCCCTTGCAGCACAAAGGGTCCATCTGCCTGTTATAATTTCACACCTTTTGCTATTACTCTACATTCTCCTGGCAGAGACCCAAATTTTCATTGACTTTTCTTAAAAGTAAGGTAACCCTACTGGGTTAAACAGGCAACAAACAGTGTGTGTTAGCCTACATACAGATCTTTATACTTCAGATTAGAAATTTGTAGTGGCATTTTAATTGACACAGATCAGCCTCTGCCAGCAGTTCTCGTGAGCTGGCCCCGGAACCTATTCTATTTTGTATGCCACTGTCAAAACCAAGTTTCAAGATCTCTAGAGTTCAGTTCCGACCTGGATGACTCCATCAGGACCAGATTCATCATCCCATCCCAGGAAGCCCTGCCTAAGATGCCAAGCTTCCTTGTTAACTGTCCCTAAAGTAAAACACTTCTTTTTAAAATTGATTCAAGATCTGTGGACCAAACCCAGGGCCTCCTCATTGAAGTATAACCCCAGACTATTTTTGATTTTTTATTTTGAAATACGATCTCACTAAGCTACTAAATTGCCCAACCTGGGCTCCGGCTTCTGATCCTCCTGCCTCTGCCTCCCAGAGTGCTGTGGTACTACAGTAACAACACTTATACCACAGCCAGTGCCAAGAATAAGAACAGGGTGAGGGCTGAGAAAACAAGGCCCAGCATGACTCAAGTCACTTGATGCCTTGCAACAAGAACAATTTTGGAGTTAAAGCTTATACAATAAAAATCTAGGGGAAACAAAGTTAAATTTATTTTTTAAGTCTTACTTGGGCTCTAAGTACAATTTAAAAACAACAACAAAAAGAGTACAGCAGTTAGAGTGCTGGTATAGCAAATGCAAGGCTCTGAGTTCAACTCCCCAGCACCACATAAACCTAGCATTGTGGTGGTACATGACTTTAATCCCAGCACTCAGGACTACAGTGTGAGACCTTGTCTCAAAAAGAAAGAAAGAATCCTGAGTCCACAAAATTTGAAAATGTCAAAACTGAGTTTACTGGCACTCCCTATAAACTCAGCTATTTGGGAGCCTGAGTCAATGGGATGGCAAATTCAAGGCTGGCACAGACAATTTACAGGCACTCAGTCACAAAAGGATTAGGAATGTACCTTAGTGCTCAAGCACTTGCCTAGCATGCCAAGACCCTAATGCCATCTCTAATCTCAACTTTAAAAAAAAATGAGGAAATGTTAAAATCAGTATGAAAAATAAAGCAAGCAAGGGGCTGGGGATGTAGTTCAGTAGAATAACGTGCTTAGCCCATACAAGTTCCTGGGTATGAGTCCCAGCACCACATGTACATACACAGTACACACAAGGTTAAATATATTTAAATATACAAGAGAAATGCTGAACAAAAGGACTGTCACCAAAGTCTTGTTAATCTTTCCTACTCTATAAGAATCATAACTAAAATGCCTACCACAAAGGCAAATTTATTTTTCACTTTCCCCTGATTTTTCTACACAACTTTTGGTCTTTGGGACCTTCACAAGAAACAAATCGTCCCAAAATTTGGACATTAGAAGTATAAAACATCCACTGTCACTCAGAGTGAAAAATGCGAGGTAAAAAAATTATGTTCTCACTGAGTCAGGAATCAAAACGTTACAAGACACAAGCACAACACACAGGTAAACCTGACATAAACTCCAAGCAGACAGGTTGCGTCCCACCCTCAAAGGGACTTCTCCTGTATTCACAGGAGTTGCTATGTCCTTGCACATAGTTACCGTTTGGGGACTAAGTGGCAACGTCTGCTCAGGACGAGAAAAGCAGTTAGAGAATTTCCAAAGCCATGGCTTAGCATCATCATCGTGGTGAAGCCATCTGAATGTTCTACTACAGGGGTTCTCAGCTCTGTTTCCTTCCATCATACTGCCATACAAAGTGGTTCACCATTCTCTCATCTTCCTTTTCTTTCATTCTTCCACCCTGTTAAGAAGGAGAGTTCTATGTTATTTCTTTGCATAAGTACCTGTTTTTATAACAACACCAAAACTGGAAATTGCAACTGCAGGTAGAGTGCCCTGGCTTCCAACAACTCTTAAAAGAACAAAATAAGAATGGACAGCAGAGCTGTCAAACACGGCTGAATCTCTCTGTACTTAAAATCTAACTGTATCAGTCTGATTTTTAAAGAAATCTATAGTGTGCCATTCCTTATGACCCACAGCTCTTTAAAGAAGTAACTCTGAGTGTTTTTTTTTTTTAAATACAGAGTCAACCTTGAAAGAAGTGGCCAAATTTAAGCACCTGCATATCTCTGAGGAAGAGTTTTTTTCCAGTTGACTAGAGTCAACTTCTGACTTTTTCTACAAAATTTCTTTTCTTTTCATTCATTTATTTGTTTATTTAGTGATATTGAGAATCAAGTTTTCACATGAGCTACATCCCCAGTCCACTTTTGGTTTTGAATTTGCGTCAGGGTCTCAGTAAGTAAACTCACTGGCCAGGCTGGGATTAGAGGCCTGTGCTACCAGAAGAGTTTAAGTAGTTTTTCTTAATTATTCTCAGCTCTTTCTAAAGATTCTACTTAGGAGATTCAAGAAATTAACAAAAAAGAGTACCTAATTCTAGTAAAAGAAAAAAATAACAGCTAAGTATGGGGGCACTTGTGGGCAATCACATGCAGATGGCCTCAAATATGATTAGCTTGGTCAAGTCAGTGAGATCCTCTATGAAAACAAAAATAAAGGGTTGGGAATTTAGCTAATGCAAAGGCTCTGGGTTCAGTCTCCAGTACCCACCCCCCAACACACACCAGAAACACTCCCCCGCAAAAAAAAAAAAAAAACACTACGTATCAATATTTCCCACCATATTGCTGATATGAACACAAAAGGTCCAAATTAAATGGCCTTGGTCAACTTTGAATTCTACTCTGCCAGAGGTGGGTAAAAATCAAACCAATTCTTAGCTTACTTATGATGAAAGTGCAATCTGACATACCACAACAAATCTAACAATTAAAGAAATCACCAGTCACTGACATGCTGCGTTTATCCCAGTAAACAAAACGTTTCAGACTTTAGCAGTACAAAAAAAGCGGATCAAATCAATTTAATGGGGATGGAAGCAGTGGGCTAATGGTGAAGATATAACTAACCTCATTCCCGAATCCTCACCATAACATCCCACACACCACCTACCTGACTTTTGCCTACAGTGGCCATTTTAAGGTGATTAGTTTCATTACCAGAAAATTCATCTGAGCATACAGAAAATAATTTATTTAGAGAAATCTCTGCTAAGATGCTCTTTTCATGATATTTTAACATCTACTTGGCAGGCTCCTCTGCACACAGAGGAAGTAAACCATGGTTTACCAGCCAAAGTCAGCCCACTGCCTATGTTTAAACAGCCGCTAAACTGAAGGTGTATTTTGCAGTTTTTTTTTTTTTTTTTTTTTTTTTAGTTCCTGAAGAAATTTAAAGTAAATTAAGGTCAAATTTCAGCATGTCTAAAATTTTATGGAGACACAGCCACATTAATTCATATTGTTTTTGTAGAGGAGAGTCTGCAACAAGATCTCTTTGGATACACAGCCTAAAACATTTACTATTTGGCCCATTTCTTGAAACAACAAAATTGCATGAAATTTGTGTTTCCAGTGTGGGGTGCAGCTCTGTCTGAGAGATCCTGCTTATCATGAGCACTACCCTGGGCTCAATTCCTACCCCTCCAGAACATACACACACTGATCACTGATTCCTCTTCTGTAAAATGGGGCTAATTTCTCTCCATCTAATGCAGCATATTACAGAGGAAAAAAATTAGGTAAATATATCCCCTGTCTATTTTCACCAATTTATCTTGTACCAAGCACAGAGCCTGATACACAGTGGATACAAAGTAAATATTTGTTAAATAAGGACATGAATAAAGCAAGTAACTTACCTTACCTAGACACACAGTTGAGATTAATTTGGAAATAGATATGGAGTCAGTGCCTGCCACTGATAATCAATTACATTTGTTTTTACCATTAAATACAGGTCTTATGTGACCCAAAGAGCTCCTTTCTAAGTTATTAAGAATTTATAATTTTCACAGTATACACAATTCCAATGTGCTCCCTCAAACCTCTTAGTAAACTAACATTTATTTACAGTATAATATTTTGCAAATTGTTTTCAGCTAACTTTATTTTCTTCCCTCATCTGGCAAATATTTACTTATACCTACTACATGAAAGACCTACATTTAGTACAATGCATAGTAAAGCTAAATTCCCAGGACTCCCGGTGGCTGAGGCAGGAGGATTCCAAGTTCAGCTCCTTCTGGACAATTTGAAGACTCAGCCAGATCTTGTTACAAAATTTAAACTTTTTTTAAAATAAAGCACAGAACAGGGTCGCAACACAGTTCAGTGTGAAGACACTGGGTTCAATCCCTTGGGATAAAACAACAGAAGCAATGAGATCTACTTACATAACTTTTTTCCCCAATCATTCTGTTAGGTGAGTAGAAATTAGTCACATTTTAGAAATAGAAACTTAAGTTTCGTAGCTAGGCCAAAGTCACACAATTATAGCAGTTAGGTGGCAAAATGAAGTTTGTTCACCTTTCGTATCCCAGTAAGCTGCACCCAATATTGCTCAAAAGTAAATAAATAAAAATAAAAACTTGTTTATCAGCCTGCAACCTAACATTTTCCCAAATATTCCTGGAAAGTCTCCTAAGTATCTCAGATAGCCAAAGCAGTTCCCGTTTGATTTCAGTAGCAGTCTCCCTTCTGTCAATATCTCTCAGAGTCTGGGCAACTCAGATAGTGACTGACAGCATAGGCTAAGAAGTCACACTATCTACATGTTAGTCCCCAGTTCAAACGCTTCCTATCTGTGCAGCTTCGGGCAACCTGCATTCTCATCCACGGGTCTTATTATAACGGTAACACCCTCTGAGGGTTGTTTGATTACACAACATATTTAGCAAAGGACCTTCCCTTAGCACTTAAGCTACTCCTGGACTATCACAGCACTCCATCAAACAGCTCTTCTATCTAAAATGATACTATTTATTTGCTTCCTACTAATTATCTTTATCTCATGTTCTCACATGAACTCCACAACAGCAGTAAGTATGTCTATTATCTACTATTGATCTCCTGCACCTAGCACAATACTTGGCACATATCAATCACTTGGAACGACTTAAAAGTTTCAACAAACTAAGGAAGACTCTAGTTTTCAATTTCCTTGCATGCAAAACAGAGTATTTACTGCTCAGAGGCAGTGCAAATACAATTGGCAAGCTCTTGATAGTATCAGAAAGGCTGCAACCCTACGAGGCATCTACAATTACTAGGGGAAATATTTGGCTGAAGCCCCAAGCCTTACACCCTAGGGACTGCTCAAAGGCCAAGTTGAATGCAAAAACGCCCCGCATAGTTGCAAAATCAACTGCCCCTAGCGTAGTCTCTTCACTTTCCAACTTCACATACCCTTCAGGTAAGGCTGACCCTCACACCTACAGGGGTCAATAGAGAGCTGGCAGACAGGTGCGGGCAGGGAGCCAAATACCTAAAAGGGGAACAGCGGCGAAACGGTGGCAGCAGTGACCGGATTTGAAAGGGAGACAACCCGACTCATAGGTAGGGTCCAGCGGGTCCCAGTCCTACTTCTCGGGCTGCCCAGCCCCCTCACCCCACCGGCAAAAGGCGGGGGAAGAGGGAGTACGGCCCCCCTTTCTAACTACGGTGGCCCTAGAGTAGCAGAGCTGCGGTGCAGTCCCCAGCGTTGACAGCCGACTCACCTCCGCCGCCGGCTCCACCTCGGCTCACATCCCGGCCCCGCCGCCTTCCCCCCGCCCCCCCAAGCCCTTTGTTTTGATTCCCGACTCCGCAGCTCCCGCCGCCGCCGCCAAGCGCACCCTCCACTTCCGCTTCCGCACCGCACCGCCCCTGTCGCAAAACCGACGCCCTTCTCTCCTGCTGGCCCCGCCCCGCCCTCCGTCCTTCCCCCCGCCGCTGAGGCCTCTGGCGCAGGGCATGCTGGGAACGCCGGGGGGGGGCGGGGCCTCGCGGCCCTGCAGCCTCGTCAGGCTCAGTCCCCTCCCGATAAACCTCTAAATAGGAATCTACCCTAAAGGGGATCTTAGGTTTTTTTGGGCAAAACCTCTAAGCTTAAGGAGATGTTCCTCTGACTGAACTTTAAGGAGTCGAACTGAACCTCGAAGCAGAGAATTAGGGGGCTGATGAGGTGATTACGAGCAAAAACCTGCCACATGGAATTTAATACAACTCAGCTCTTTGGGTCTTACGAGGGAAGGATATTTAAACAGTCTTTCCATAGTCCTGTCACGTGTCAGCCTACTTATTTTAAAAAATTAAATGGCGCATATCCCACTCCATCCTTAATCTAGTGCAACCTAGTGGAGAGTGGCCAAAAAAAAAAAAAAAAAAAAAAACAATTGCCAGCTGGGCTTCCTGTGAGATCCTCAGCGTTTCTCGAAGTTCTACGCAGCTGTTGCAAATAAAGCGTGCAAAGTCTAAGCGGGATATCGTCTCCAATTAAAGAGGTGCTTGGAAACTTTAGTAAGAAAAATCTAAGTTTTAAAAGCCCTGATCTGGCTCTTCAATGAATGAGCGAAACTTTTCCAGTGACAGATTGAACGAGCAAAACCGGCAACTTTAGAGTTAAAAAGCATTAGGAAACTACTGACTCTGGATAAACACGCTGTGTATGTGTTTGCTTTTTTTCTTTGAAGTAGCGCCTCAGTCTGCACCTGACGTCTACATTTTTTTCCACGGAGGGGGGGGGCAGGGAAGATGCTTGTTAAAACTGCCAGCTGTTCACTGTTTCTTGTTGGAAATTAGACGCGTAAGCTCAATCTGGTTACGGTTTAGGGTGTGCTAATTGAATATTGCTTGAAACGTTGTTTTAAAGTTTGTCAAAGAACTTACTTTTCAAAAGAACTGATAAATTATCAAATGCGAACATTTTTCTTCCTAACTTTCCCATATGAGATGATTTCATTAGGCAATCCGGGTTAAGTGGGGATTAACACCCCTGTAGACATGTACAAGGCGGGCAGGATCAAACATGTAGCGGAAGAATCCTTTGTACCTGTTTTTAATTTTCCACAAGGCACACAGCAAGTATGCATCATCTGCCTGCGTTGGTATAATACGTATTATTGCGGAGTAAACCTTCATTGTGTCTGTGTGTGGGTAGTATTTCTCAACTAGGAATTAAAACAGATGAAAAACAGCCCTGTTTTAAACGTTTCATATTTTTTAAAGCATCAAACAAGTATGCTATTCTTTGCAGGTGGTCTCTAGATTTTTTTTTTCTCTCTTTAATTCCACTTGAGTATATCTGGATGCAGATGATATTAACAAAACATAAAAAGGAAAGAAGTAGTTGTAGATTTTTAATTGCTTTTTTAAAAGTTTTTAGCCACAAACTACAAAAAGGCAGAAATACTGACTTTACATGGCATGTTTGCAATTCCGTAGCCGTGTCTAGTCTCAACAGGTAAAGACAGTAAATAAAAGCAAACCAGTTTTACTAAAGCTGATGTCTCAAAATCAAAACTAATAAATGGGCTGGGATGTAGCACAGCATGAAGGCCCTGGGTTCTATCTGCTATAAAAGAAAAAAAAAATCCCTTTCATTTTTAAGGTTTTACCTGGTAACAAACCTATTTCTCCAAACTTTTGTTCCTGAGTCTTTAAAGATAATCATTTCAATGTCCTATCTCTTTATCACAAATTTTGGAAATTGAGAACCAGATAGTTAAAAGAACTTGATCGGTGCCATGTAGGCAGACAAACAAAAACCTCACCAATTTGTGTTTCAACTAATCTATAAACTGCAATGATTGTTCCTGGCCCAGAAATCTACAAAGTAGGGGCGGGTCAAACAAAATTCTAGAGGTACAAGTATCAAACTAAGTGTCAAGAAGGCAAAAGACTTAGTGTTTGAGACCAGATTGGAAATTTCCTGAAAAACCTTTTTGGTACTTTCCTTACGCCTGTTGATGTAGGTGGTGGGCTCCCTTTTGTGTTTCAGAGCTTTTTTAGGAACTAGAAAGGAGTCAAAGTAGAATTAGAAAGGTCATTGGAATCACAACAGGGAGGAATGGGGTAGTTTTTCCCTACAGTCTGTTCTGAAGAAGGAACCAAACACTGCCGGCTTTGAAGCCTGACCTCCTAGTTACTAATTGTAAGACCTTGTGCAATTTATGTTAATTGCCTACATCTTTGTTTTCTCATCTTTAAAACGAGTACAATAAAAATGTTTTACTAGCTGGCCACAGTGGTGTATGCCCATAACCCTAGCACTTAGGGAAGTTGAGGCAGGATGATTGTAAATTTGAATCCCACCTGTGTAATTGAGTCTCAAAAAATAAAAGGGTTGGGGAGGTAGACCGGTAGGGAAGGGGGGTGTTTTCCTCTGATTCTCATCTGGTGCGGCACTCCCTTGTCACCTCCTTAGAGTGGCTTTCCCTGGTCGGTCTGTCCAAAGTGAAAAATGAGACCCCCAGCCCTTTTCTACCATAATCTTATTTAGCCCCAACACATTAACAGCTGGGATGTTATCTGTCTAGTAGCGTCTCTTACAACTACAACCCCTATGAGGACAGGTACCTGATCTGAGTTACTACCCTGTGATACTGCCATACGTTAGATTTCAGCAGATATTGATTAGTGAACTAGGGGTCCCGTGAGAATTGGAGGGGAGTCACGAAGTTAGCATTGTGCCTGAGACACATAACCATTAAATCAAGATCATGTAACAAATACCCATACATTTTACTTCCTATGTGTTAAGCACGGCTCTAAATGTTTTACAAACGCTAATTCATTTAGTCCTCTGCTTAACCCCATTTTTTTACATGAGGAAATTGTGTCACACGATGTTATATAACTTGCCCAAGAACGCACAACTAGAAACAAGAAAGTCTTCTTTCTTTCTTCCTTAATACTGGGGATTGAACCCAAGGCCTTTGCATTGAGCGGTACCCCCAGCTTTTTATTTATTTATTTATTTATTCATTTATGTTTGGGCTAAGTCGCTAAGTTGCCCAGGCTGGTCTTGAACTTGTAATCCTTTAGCCGCCGTGTCTCAAGGCGCCAGGACTGCGGATGTGCACCACAATACCCGGCTAAAACCGAATTCTTGTACACTACATTCCGCTGCCTCTGAAGATAACGACGTGGAAGGTTCTATTTAGGGTGTAAAGGCACGGGGGAGAACTTGGATTACTCCTAGCCTCCGTGGAACGGATCTTCGTTCTGCCTTCTGTGTCGAGGGAAACCCAAGAATAGCAAACAGCAACCATTGTGGAGGAGAAACCGGTGACACATTTCTTAAAATGCCGAGTTCGAAAAACCAATCCCTGGTGTCCAGGGAGCCGCTCGCAGCATCTCCAGCGCGGCCCACGGGCTTCCTCCGGCCCCGCCCGTCCAGGGCCGCCGCCGCCGCGTGGCCGCGCCGCGCCCGGGCCTGGGAAAAAAGTTTCCAAACGGCGCTACTTGGCGCTGATTGGTCGATACAAACGCGGACGTGAGACAGTAACCAATGGGCGGCGCCGGCCGCGAGCGCGAGGGCGGGGGTCGGGTGGAGGCGGAGAGCCGGCTCCGCGCTGCTGCCCTAGTCTCAGCGGTCGCCTGGTCTCCGCCGCCCGAGCCGGGTAAGTCGGGGCGGTCGCCTGCGAAGGGTCGTGGCGCCTCGGGACCGCCGCCTCTCCCACGACCCTGGCTCCCGCCTTGCAGGGACCCCGCGCGCCCTCGACTTCGCCGCTCACGCCGCTTTCGGGAGGCTCCCTTGCAGACTTTGCGTCCTGACCCTTGCGTCCCGCTCCTGGCTTTTGCCAACTTTTTCTCTTTCCGTGCGAGTTTCTCCAGCCTCGCTGCCCACCCGCTCCGGGCTTTCGGTCTTCCTGCGCTTCTGGCGCCACACGCAGCTCCCCAGCCCTGTGCGCCCTCCTCCCCTGCCCGCCGCCCCTCTTTCTCTTCCCCTCGCGCTCCCTCCGTCCCACTGGATCGCCGGCACCCTCCTTCCCCTCCCAGAGCCGCCCCCGCCCTGGCGCCTCCCCGCTTTCGTGACCGTGCGTGGGGCTGCCTCCTTCCCTCCGCGTTTGTCCGATTTCTCCTGACAGCACTTTGGGGCGGGCGCGGAGAAAGGATGGAAACGCTTACTCCGCAGCCCGCATGTGGCCTGCGTTTACCTGCTGCTTCTCCGAGGCCCAGGGAAGCCCCCGCCGTCACCTTGACACCGCGGTTGGGGTTGCTCGTTTATCTTCTCTGAGGCGTCACGGGCCCTTTGCCTCCGGAGAGCTAGAGATTTCCTTGTCCGGGGTTTGTACCAGGTTGTGCCGCTAGTTTTCTTATTTTTAACCCGTGGCCCCTTGGAATTTCCTTTCCAAAGAAAGGGCCTTTGCAGCGCGTCCTGGGCCGAGGTTTGGTCATTTTAGTGTATTCTAGACTAGGATGGCATTTTAGGACGTGGATAAGGTGCTTTGAAGCGTAATCGGATAGCAGCTGCTCCCAGAGCCTCTTGTTATCTGACCGCCCGGTCCGCAACCACTCTGGTATCTAACCAGTTTTGAAACTTAATTCTTTTTGTCGGTAGTGTGTCCTTTGTGTAGGATTAGGTTTTGATGATCTGTGCCCTTCAGGACTCTGGGCCTGTGATTTGTATATATTATCCCGTTTAGGATAATAGTTTCCTAACTTGGCTTATTCTGTTAGGATGTTATTTTTGTTTCCAAAGTGTGTTCTTTTGCCCTAGAACTTGTTAGCTCAAGAGATTACACTCCCGTCTCTTTGCAGAATAATTTCCTAAGCTGAGCCTGCTTGAGTGTAGAAAATTTGTGCTTGCAGTGGGTGCTGTGTTTGCACCTAAGACTGAGGGTGTAGGTGCTTTGCGTCTGCCTCTGCCCACAGTGCCTAGCACTTAGTGTGTGCTCAAGAAATGGAGAAGGGGGAGAACCACAGCCTTTGCCTGACATTTTGGTTCAGTAGAATAAATTCAACCTGGAACAGTACCTAGTCTTTTTTTTTTTTCCAAGTATAAGCTTTTTTAAGTTTTCAAAAGCAAAATATGTTTACCCTTTAAAAAAAAAAAAAGTGTGGGGGGCTGGAGGAGTAACACAGTGGTTCTTGCCTGGCAAGACCAAGGCCCTGGGTTTGATTCCCCAGCACCACGTAAGCCAAGTGTGGTGGTGCATGCCTGAAATCCTGGCACTTGGGAGGCTGAGGTAGAAGGATTGTTGTGAGTTCTTGGCCTGCAGCCTGGGCTACATATTGAGTTGAGGACCATCCTGGACTAAAAAGGGAGACCCTGTCTCACACACAAAAAAAATTTTTTGGTAAAGTCTACCGTAAGAAAAGTGTTCATCCCAGTACCTCCTCTCTCCTCATACTGTCACCTCCTTAATGACACAGAAGATTATGATCTTTCTTTTGTTTTAGTGTATATAATTTTCCTTAACAACTGCATAATGTTCCAATCAATTTTCTGTTGACACTTAGGTTTTTCCCATATTCCAGGACATCCCTGAGAACACGCCCTTGCATGCCTCCCTGCTTTTGTAGGTGGATCGTTAGAGACTTTGAAGGCACTAAGACAGGAGCCAGGCTTGCTAGCTCTTGACTCATTTTGCCCCATGATGTCACTTCTGCAAAATGCAAAGCCTGCATCATAACCTAGACGCTGTTGGAGCATGTGTGGACACTTGGCAGCCCTTTTCCCTCCCTTTCTCTTCGGCTCTTGCATTTGCTTTACTTGGGATTGGGGTTGGAGAAGGATTTTGATGTGTGCGTTGCTTCTGACAAATGATGCAGGCTTTTGTCACATAGAGGAAAGTCACAGTTTACCACTTTTTATCTCCTAGAGTTTTGAAATCAGAGGTATGTTTGTCTCAACTGGGTTTCTAGACTTTTCTGTTAGGTCTCATGCAAAACATAATGAAAATGCCATACCAAGTTTTTATAGAAGGTAAAGGATTAAGATATGCAAAGCAGATACTTTTCATACCACTGGATCAGCGTTTGCTCTCCTACATGCTAAAATACATATTTTGGACTCCCAGCAGATTTGTCCACAGTGGCTTGGGCGTGATAGATTGAGGGTCGCAGTTAGCTAGCTGCACGCAGTTGAAATAAGTTGAAAGTAGTGCCTCTTTTTATTTTTTATTTTAATTTTTTAAAACAAGCAACAGTTTATTGAATAAAACAAAAGAGAAAGGAAAGGCTCTTGGCTAGGAAACCAGGAGGGGACCTGAGCCGGGTGTCTGTTACGAGAGAGAGAGGAAAGAAAAGCTCCTGTCTGGGAAGCCAAGAAGGGACCCAAGCGGGTATCACTAGTACCCATTTTTGAAATAGCAGGTACAAAGCTGTATATATTGTGGATAGGCATTAACACATGCCTGTCAGTTACATATCAGAATATATGTGTGTGTTTCCTTCCCTGGTACCAGGGGTTGAGCAGAAGTCTTTTGCACTGAGCTATACACCCAGCCCTTTATTTATTTAAGACTTCTGCTGAGTTGCCCAGGGAGGCCGGGCTTGAACTTGAGATCTTCCTTCCTTAGACTTGCTGCACGGATTGTAGGCCTGCACCGCCATGTTTGGCTTTTAGTGCCTTTTAAAAGCAACATAGGGGAATGTGCATTTCTTTCTTTCTTTTTTCTTCTTTGCAGCTCATGGGAGGCCTTGAACTTGAATTCAGAGAACCCTTGCAGTTGGATCTGGGTACTTCTGCTTTTGCTGTTAGAGACGACCCAGACATGCAGTATTTCTCTTTTAGGGTCGGCCTCTAAGAAACACTGGATGTTTTGCTTGCCCATCTCTTAAAGATGCAGATGTTGCTTAGATATATTAAATACCCAGCCCACAACAAATAGAAGTGATAAAACTCAGTAAGTAATCCTAGAAGTAGGGAACCTTTACAAGTTTCTTCCCCGCTTTTATGCAAGAGTAGTGTAAAAGATTTTTTTAGAGACATTTCCAAATGGTAAAGAAAAAAAATCTTGTATTTTTTAAGATTGCTGTTTCATAACCAAGTGAGGTGCAGCTGTTACTTTTTCCCTCTTTGCCTGTAGTATATTTTTACTCTTTCCTAAGTATTGCTTTTTAAATGC
Organism: Ctenodactylus gundi; assembly: GCA_004027205.1. Taxonomy (NCBI): domain Eukaryota; kingdom Metazoa; phylum Chordata; class Mammalia; order Rodentia; family Ctenodactylidae; genus Ctenodactylus; species Ctenodactylus gundi. The sequence goes on from PVKB01001935.1 coordinate 19,179, forward strand.
ATGGGTTTAGCTGGGCCTGGTAGTTTAGACCTAAAATCCCATCACTCTAGGAGGCTGAGACAGGAAGATTATAAGCTCAATTCTTGCCTGGGTAACTTAGCAACTTGGTAAGACCCTGTCTTAAAATCAAAAATTAAAAAAAAAAGTGGGCTGGGATTTTCTATCCCCAGTCCCCTCCCCCCCAACAAAAAAAGAAAAACCCATAACAACAACAAAACCTGCAGGTTTTAGGTTGAAATGTCCTTAGTTGGTGTGAAAGATTGTGCTGGTGTGACTTAAATCCAGGTCTCTATGGATTTTCCTCCATCACTGCAGTTCACAATTAATCCTTCTCATCAGCCTGCTCAGAATTAGAACTTTCCCTGCAATGGAAGCACTTCTAAAACATTTTAGATCCACTCCTTTCTGGAGGGTGAAGTTCTACGTGTCATGGCCAAGATAACTTTTGAGAAGCCTCTTTCTGAAACTCACCTGTCCTAAACGTGTGGAGGAAGGGTTAGTAAACCCCAGTAGCTTATCAGATGCTGCTTGTCACATAAATCTGGGTGGTCATGGGCAGTAGAATCCTCCTTCTAGTTCCTCCCATGAACATCACCTGGGTGCGGGTGGGGAACAGTCAGGTTTCCCCATCAGTTTCTGATCAGCCTCTTAAGGACTTGCACATGTGAACAGGCCTTTGGAGGTCTCCTTCGGGCCATCTTGCCCTTACATCCTGCCTTCCTTGACCTCTATGGCCTTTCGAGTTGGCGATCAGTCTTCGTCTTTTCCTGCTTCCGCTCACTGAAGGCCTTTTATATGCTCTGGCATTGGGGATTTTTTAAAAAGCAAGAAGGAGCAGGGCCTGGTAGTACAGGCCTGTAATCCTAGCACTCTGGGAGGCTGAGGCAGGAGGATCTCAAGTTTGAGCCCAGTCTGAACAACTGAGCAACTTAGAATCTGTCTCAAAATAACAAATCAAAAATGGGCCGAGTTGTAAAGTTGATGCAGTGTATATGGTACACAGAATTCTCAAGCTCGGTGTAACCATGGTTGCATAAATAAAAATGGGAGGGAATGAGCTGGGAATGTAGCTCACTGTGAAGGCTCTGGGCTCAGTTTCCTAAAGGAAAACAAAACAAAGGAACAGGAGAAGTTCTCTCTACTTGAAACTGATATTTTGGTAGAAAAGATAAACAAAAAATTCGCTAAATGATGAAATTAGACAAAGCAGAGGTTTGTGCCATAGGGACAGCTGTAGGTGCTGTTAGCTAGGATACTTAAATATGGCCTCTTTGGGGAGGGTATGTCACTGAACATGCTGAATCCTGCTCGACAGATGTGAGGCAGAAACATTCCAGGCTAAGAGAACATCAGGTGCAAAGGTCCTGGAGTAGGGGAGTGGGGGTGGGGATTGAGGCTGTCCTCAGTACGATCACCAGTGTCATAATGGCTATAGAGTGCTCATTAGTAGATGCATGGACTCTGGGTTCTTGACGCTGTTCAGTTGGTTGGATAGCTACATATTACATGAGATTGGGGCTCATTATGCCGGGGACAGGGAGTCCTGGGTCATAGTCTTCTCGTGCTCCTTCTGTCGGTCACTGTTAACCTGTGCTCAAGTCAGTGGCTTTGCTGGAGGCGGGAGTAGGCCTGAACCAAGCCCACCTCCACCTTACATACTGAACAATCTCTAATTTTGCTTTTAGCAAGTAGGATCCTCCTCTCCTGCCAGTCCTGATGGTGCAGGCCTATAATTCCAGCACCCCAGGAGGGTGAAGCAGGAGGATTGCAAGTTAGAGTCCAACCTGGGCACCTTAGCAAGAACCTGTCTCCAAATGAGAATTAAAAATGGGCTGGGGACGTAGCTCAGTGTGAAAGCTCTGGGTTTGATGCCCTGTATTTTAAAAAGCTAAACAAAAACAAGATCATTCACTTAGTCTCTCCATAATTGAATTAGATCCCACCTGTGGCAGAAAAGCCAACCCTAATTGGCTTTACCAAAACAGGGAGTTGTCTCTCATTGCCCTAAATCTGGTATGCCTGGATTCAGGTGCAGAAACAATGCTGCTGGGCCTTGTTGGCCTTCATTGCCAGGTGGCTGCTCCCCTTGTGACAGAGAGCCACTTTCTCCCCCAGGCCTAGCAGGATGAGCTTGAGTTTCTTTCTGGAAAGCTGTGCAGGAGGTGTGGGTTCACGCCCATCCCTGCGCCGGGCACTGATGAGTAGATCTGTACTTTCTCCCATGGTGGAGGACGGATGATGTCAGGTTCATTTCAACCACATGCAGTGAGAGTAGGGTTGGTTCCCCCAAGGAAATACTGGAGTACAAATCTACAAGTCATTGGCTTTCTACTCTAGATTCTCTATCTCGATCAAACTTTTCAGAGAAACTGTTCCCCAAGGGTAGAGGGATGGGGGATGAACTGGTGTTTCATTTTGTTTCAGGAGCAGGAGAAAATCAGGGAAAGAAGGGCCTATTGACTTGAATTCTTAACCAAAAAATATGGCGTATTGATTATGTCTTGCAAAGCCATGGGTTTTCTTTGTTCTTTAGTCCCTAAGGAATGATAGCCTGAATAGAATTTCAAGTGACATGTTTTGTACTGGAAATTAAATCATGCCCAACCTTTACACTGAGCTCTAGCTTTATTCCCAGCTTTAAAAAAAAAATCTTCAGAGAGAGTCTAAGTCTCAAAAATTGCCCAAACTGGGCTTAAACTTGTGATCCTCCTGGTCTAGCGTCCTAAAGTGCTGAGATCACAGGCCTGAGCTGCCACTCGGGGCTTCTAGTGGGTTTTAAAGCTCAAGCCTCAAAGTCAGATGATAGGGTATGATGTCAGCAGCTGTGGCAGCCGAGAGTAGACGTGTCATTAGCCCAGCTATTTCTAGGAATTGGCTTCCCTGGCTTCTGTTCTGAACACCCCAAAGTCCTCTGAGCCCAAGCCCTCCCACACTGTCCGTCTAGCTCCCTGCTTGTTCCCCACACCTTCAGCCAAGCTGCCTGCTCTTTAGTCTCTCTCTCAGCCTCAAGTCCCCAAAATCCCACCCACTTCCTCCTCACCCCAGTGTCACTCCTCCACCTATGGACTTGATCCTCCCCGCAGTGTTGAAACTTATTACTCACAAGGCCAGTGACCAACATTTCCCTCAGTCCCCGTGAGATTTTCCAATGCTTATCTTACCAGCTTCTCTGATACATCTCTGAAATGTTCCCTGTCCCCCAAAACAGCTCCCCCTTCTAGGTTCTTCCCTTTCATCACTCTTTCTTCTCTGAGTCCTGTGATGATGCTGGCTTTCTCTGTCAGTGGTCCCTGCGGGGTTCTTAGACTGTGCTGGTGAGGTTCTCACCTCTCACCAGGGAAAGGCAAGAACCAACTCCAGACACGTGGAACTCCAGTTTACACTGCTGGCTGCAATTTCAGCCCTGAACGTCAGAGCCACTGTTGCATCTAAGTGTAGCTTGGACATGTCAGACTTAAAATATCCAAAACTAGGCTTGTTGTGTTCCACACCCACCTGAGAGTTTGCATCTCTGGTGCTAAGGATGATGGAGGCACCCTAGTTGTCTTGAGAGCCCCAGGAGATATCACCACTTTTTTTTTTTAACTCTTCCTTAACAAGTCATCAAATCTGGGCTGGAGGAATGGCTCGGCAGTTAAAGGCAAGCGCTAAATTCGATTCCCCAGCACCACTTAAACTGGGTGTGTTGGTGCACGCCTATAATCCCAGCACGAGGGAGGCTGAGATAGGAGGATTGCGGTGAGACCAAGGTCAGCCTAGGCTCCGTACTAAGTTCAGGACCAGCCTGGGCTACAGAGCAAGACCCTGTCTTAAAGAAAGAAAGAAAGAAAGAAAAAGTCATCAAATCCTGGAGTTTTGTTTGTTTTCAATGGTTTCTTCTGTGTTGCTCATACTGGTTTCTGACTCCTGGGCCCAAGTGGTCTTTTCTGTTTTAGCTTCTTGAATTCCTTCACACGCCTGACCAACTTTTTGCCTTCGAGATCTTTTTGAAATCCATTTCACCTGCCAGCGTCTTCTGTCCCACTTCTTGTTCAGTCCATCTTCTCCTTCTGGAGTGCTGCAGATGCTCCACAGCTGAGACCTTGGCCCTTTCCAGCCACCATGGATGTATTCAGTAGATGCAGCCACCATGTCACTCCCCCTACCCAAAAAAAAATCTTCCAGTGGTGTGCCATTGTTACTATGCTTCCTTCCCTCCTTTTTGCAGTATTGGTGAATGAATCTGTGCTGAGCTTCAGTACTTTCTGATTTTTTTTTTTTTTTTGAGACAAGGTTTCTCTAAATTGCCTAGGCTTGAATTTGTAATCCTTCTGTTTTCCTCTCCCACAGTGCCGGAATTGCAGGCAGGTACCACCATACCTGGCTTCCCCTAAGTTTCTTAACATGCCAGAAAAGCCCTGGGTGATAAAGTTCCTCTATTTCAATCTGGCCAGCCCCTCACCCCTCCTCAGTTTTCAGCCTCCCACAATCCCCCCGTCAGGCGTCCCTGTTTTTCCCTCTCCCCTCTGCTCAGGGTCCTCTTCCTTTCCTTTGGTCTGCCTTCCCTTCTTCATCCTCTTTGACATGCCACTCACTTCTTGCCCCTCCCAGAAATCCTTTTGTTGAGTTTGGAACTCCATCAGCAGCCTAGACCCTGCAGAAATGCTTAGCGCCTTGACTCTGGTGGACATTTCTCAGGTACACACGTATGTTTGAACATACCAGGTATATACCCTAAACACCCATCAGTTGCTGTATGTCTGTTTCCTCTTTCTGTTTCTGTCACTGTACTTGCCATACAGTTTTATAATAGTTTATGTTACTAGAAAATGTAATAATTCCTCTTCCTCTCATAAGATCCCTGGATGGGCAGCAGGGATCTTGGAGAATCTCTTCTGGATCCTTAGGTCTTATTGTACATACTCAATATATATTTTTAGAGGAATGGAAGTATCTTCTTACTTTCTGTCATGTCTCTTGCAAGTAACAGTTTTTCTATGTGGGTAGTACTCGATGTTGATCCCAAACCCTTTAAACTGAACTATATCCCCAACCCATTTTTATTTTTTATTTTGAGATAGAGTCTTACTGAAGTGCAAAGTTGCCTGGATTGGGCTTGAACTTGAGGTCCTGCTTCAGCTGCCTGGAGTGTTGGGACTACAGGCCTGAGCAACTGGCCTGGCTTTATTTTCTTTCTTTTTTAATGGTAGTAGGACTGGGGATTGAACCCAGAGCCTTTGCACTGAACTGCATCCCCAGCCCATTTTTATTTTTGACACAAGGTCTTGCTAAGTGGCAGAATTCCCCAGGCTGGTCTCAAATGTACAGTCGTCCTGCTCTCGCCCTCCCAAAATGCTGGGATTGCAGGCCTCCACCACTGGGCCCAGCTATGAGAAATAATTTTAAAACCTTCTCTCCTAGATGCCATGCCACAAGAGGAGTGAGCCCCTCCCTATTTTCACCATGGAGGATTTGGGGAAGACTTTCACCTCTGAGGAAGAAGAAGCAAACTATTGGAAAGATCTGGCAATGACCTACAAGCAGAGGTGAGTCCCTCAGTCTAAGAGAAAAAACTGGTTATCAGTGAAGGGAAATAACTTGCTCAGAGTCCTAGTCAGCGAGGAGCAGAGTTGAAATACTAACTGTCCTACACTGCTGTTCTCCATCTTACAATCTGGAATGATTTTTACCGCTTCCAAGAAGCCGTTTTTGTTCAACTTCTTTGAATGCAGAGAACTTCTCCTGTGTCTAGACAAAAAGGTTGGTGCAGATTTTAAAGTTTGAAACTAGGGTTTTGGGCCTGTCTCTGTGCTTTCCTGTTGGGGGAGGCGAAGGGGAATTGTTGGGAGTTAGTGTGGGATTTCCTTTGTTTTGGTTTTGTTTTGACAGTACTGGTGATTGAATCAAGGGCTTTTCCACCAACCTACGTCCTCAGTCCTTTGTAAATATTTTTTAAATTTTGGGACAGAGTCTTTCTCATTTATATTGCCAGGCTGGACTTGAACTTGCAATCCTCCTGTCTTCCTGAGCCCTGGGGTTATAGCTATGGCAAAAACATCCAGCTTCAGGTTTTTGTTTCTTTTTAAAACCCCTCATGGACTCGTAACAGTCTGCGCATGGCAGTCTTATTTCAGTTCCCCTAATTTTTTCTCTCAGTATGAGTTAATGATAATTCTTAATGTTGGGATATAGCTCAGTGGTACAACACTTACCAACATGACAAGGTCCTGAGTTTGATCATCAACACCATCCAAAAAAAAAAAAAGTCCTTTAGGTTTAAGGATTGTGAAACCAGATTAGAATGATGTAATAAGTTAACATTTATTGTGTGTCTGGCTTTTGAAGAGACACTTAATGAGTACATTTGCAGGAGATACCCTGTCTATGAAATATATTTGCTGTATAATGAGCTCAGAAATATATGTTGAGTGAACGAATAGTGAATTGAATAAAAAAGGGCTTTGTAGCCAGGCATGGTGGCACATACCTGTAACCTCAGCTAGGAGGCTGAGGCAGTAGGATTGCAAATTAAGTCCATTCTGAGCTATTTAGCAATCTGTCAAGTCCCTGTCTCAAAAACTTAACAGGGGCACAGTGACCTTGGGTTTAGTGTGCGCGTGCCCCTGCCACACCCTCACCAAACCAAAGAAACAAAAGGGCTTTGTAGTGAGGCACACCCAAATTAGATCCACCTTCTGTTTCTGACTTCTGTGTGACTGCTACACGAGTCACTTTTAATTTGTCCTGATACCCGCACTTGAACCCGGGGCCTTACACATACTAAGCAGGCATTCTAGTGCTGACCTGTGTTTCCTCAGCCCTTTTAAAATTTCAAGGCAGGGTCTCACTAAGTTTCCCAGTCTGACCTCGAACTTGTGATCCCCTTGCCTCAGCCTCTGAGTAGCTGGGATTAGGGGAATGTGTCACCACACCCAGCATGACAAGTCATTCATATTCTCATCTGTAAAATGGGAGCAATGACGGTAGAGATGAACCACATGCCACACTTAGTGTCACAGTGCTCAGCACACATGAAGTGCTCAGTAAACTATTTGTTGACCTTTGGGGATTCTCCCGCAGGGCAGAGAATACACAGGAGGAACTCCGAGAATTCCAGGAGGGAAGCCGAGAATATGAAGCTGAGTTAGAGACACAGCTGCAGCAAATTGAAACCAGGAACCGAGACCTCCTGTCAGAAAATAACCGCCTCCGCATGGAGCTAGAAACTGTCAAGGTGAGGGGCCGAGGGACGGTGAGCTTAGGCCAAGAAGGAGCTCTGTGGTGAAGGGATGGGCTGCCCGCTGATCCCTGTAGGCCTAGCTGTTGGCCCTAGAGGTTACTCTGTTTCCCCAGTGGGTAAATGGGTAGGATGCCCCGAGAAGCAATTCATACATGTGGCCCTAGCCATTCTTAGTTGATCCGTGCTGATTTCATTAGGCACATGGCAGAACGATGTTTTTAGAGGTTGGAATGCCACTAGACTCACTGATCGTTACATGAGGTCCAGAGCTGTGCTGTCCCAGTGTGGTAGCCCCTCGTGACATGTGACATTGAACTGAAAGTTAACAAAACTTGAATTTCAGAGTGTTCATATTTTCAGTGCCTGGTGGCCACACATGGCTAGTGTGGCTGGAAAACAGTTTCGTCATTACAGATGTGTTGGGTGTCGCCAGTCTAGGGCAGGTTTCTCAACAACAAGCCACGCTTATCTGTGGTTTCACTTCCCATGGTTTTAGTAATCTTTGATCAACTAAAATCTGAAGGTATTAGATGGAAAATTCCACACATAATTCATAAATTAATCTTTTTTTTGAGACAGGGTCTCGCTCTGTAGTCCAGGCTGGTCCTGAACTCACTATGGAGCCCAGGCTGGCCTTGGACTCACAACAGTCCTCCTGCCTCAGCCTCCCAGGTGCTGAAATTATTGGCATATGCCACCACACCCAACTTATGTGACGCTGGGGAATCGAACTCGGGTACTTAGCACTTTAATTGCTGAGCCATTCTTCCGGCCCCTCTATTTTATTCTTGACAGTTTTTAAAAATTTATAAATTATAGGTATGTAAGTATAGGAAAATCAAATAGTGTGTATAGGGTTATGGTACTATTTGAAGTTGTGGGCATAAGAAAATGGCCTGGGGCATGTCCTCCATGGGGGGGGGGGGGTTAATACTGTATTGGTATTGGCTGGGTAGTTCTCTGTTTTGAGGGATGAGTTTTGCCTTATAGGATGTTCAGGATCATTCCTGGCCTCCCTCTTGGTACCAGTAGCATCTGCCCATCCTCAAGGTTGTAACAGCCAAAAAGTATCTCTAGATATGGCCAAATGTCTGGAGAACCATAGGTCTCTAAGGTTGTGCCTGCTCTGTAGAGCTTAGAGATGACAATGGAGGACACGATGTGCTTCAGAGACTGGCTTTAAGCCCTTGCTGTCAGTCAGAACCAAGCCGGATTCATAAGCATCAGACAGACCCAGCACTTTCCCCATCCTTGCCATGCCCACCTCCGTTCCTTCCCCACTGAGATTCCACCTCTTAGTAAGTCTCAGAGGGCTCTGGTGTATATGCATTTGTCTCTCATTGATTCATGTGAGTTTTTGTTTTGTCTTGTAGTACAGATGGCACTCAAGGCTGCTATACAAACACTGTAACATTGAGTTCCACCCCCAACCCTTTTCGTGTATGTTTTGATAAGCCATTAGAGGAAGGAGCCAAGCCCTAGTCTGTGCCCAAGGATAGGAATGATGGCACTATAGGGAGATATGCTCTTTGTCCTCCTGAAAGCTTCTTTAGGAAAACATGGTTATGGGCATGATGCTCTGTCTTGTGGGCCTGATGTAAGAGCCTTCTAAGAACAAAGCTGCTGTGGGTTGAAGAAGTTATCATGGAGGACCTGAGAAAGGCTTCACGTACTGTTGAAGGGTGTGTGTAGTCGGGAGCTTGGTGCTTAGAGGATGAGGGGGAAGATGATGATAACAGGTTCATCTGGACTGGTGTCAGGTGGGGACAAGAATGAGGATCAGAGGGGGAGCCCGTTCTCATTAGTCCATAGGGAAAAGTAAGACTGCCCAATACACCGAGGATTCTGGGAGAGGAGAGGTCTGATGCTTTCAAAACCTTGAAAGCTGAGCATTGAAGCTCAGGATTTATGTTATGGACTGGAGAGCCCACCATGGCCATCTACAGATAGTCTGTCCTGTAGATGTTAGCTCATCTTTTAGTGGTTTCTATTCAGCATTTTACTATGAAGGTTTACAAGCATACATCAGGGTTGAAAGGCTTTTCCAATGAGCACCTGTGTACCTACCCCTGGGATTCCACCGTGATTTTGACTATGCATGCCTCTTGTTATATAATATTCCCATCCATTCATCCAGTGTATTTTCTGACGCATTTGAAAGTAAAGTGCAGATGACTGTAAGATACGCTATCCCCTAAGTACTTCAGCCTGTTTATCTGTTTGCTTTTTGGTGCTGGGGTTCAGGGCCCTCACACGGTGCTACATCCCTTCCATATTTTTTCGTTTTGATTTTGAAACAGGGTCTCACACTGAGTCACTAAATTGACCACGCTGGGCTGGAACTAGAATCTTTCTGCCTCAGCCTTGAAGAGTGCTGAAATGAAAGGCCTGTGCCCCTGGACCCAGTTAGCCTGCTTATCAATAACTGGTGTTTATCAGTTGTTTATAGTTTCTCTTTTTGGAGGTAAATTGATATCTTTAAGAGTTTTCAATATTTAATGTCAGCATCTAAGATTTATAAGGTTTCCCGGAAAAGTCTGGACTTCTGACTTGGCTTAAGAATTGCAAGACCTGGACCACACAGGAAACCCCAGTCCAGTCCATCCTTATCCTCCACCCCTGATGCTTGTAGCTAAGTCTTGGCTGCCGCCAGCGTGGTCATGCATTGGCCCACTTCTCTCATTTGTTAGCTCCCTGACCCCTGCCAGGCTGCATACTGACCTCTGCCACAGGCAATGAGCAGTCGTTCTGGTTTGTAAATTAAAGGGACTCGGGGATGAAAAGCTGTGCAGAGGGAGGATCTGTGGTGGAACTGTGGTTTGGAAAGGGTAGGAGGCCCTCTTTGGATGCTGAGTAAATGCCACTCAGTTACTGGGTGATTAACTGCTCCAGGACAACCTTACGGGGCGTGGCTGTGTGTACTAGAATTGCTGCTGTGTAGAGACAGAAGGACCACAGAGTTGAGGCCAGTCTGGGCCCCTTAGGAGACCGTATTTCAGTATACAATAAAAAATGGCTAGGGATGGAACAGAGCTCTGGAATGCTTGCATGGCATGTGTGAGGCCTGGGTTCAATCCCCAATGTTGCAATATAAAGAAAAGATGGAGCCCACGAGCCTGTGGGAGACATCCTCATTGTAGCCAAATGACAGACCTCTTCAATTTGAGGCACAGAGCAGAGTACTGAGTACAGACACCCTGGAGAAAGAGCGTGCTGCCACCGGTAAATATGCGTCAGTCACCTAAGAGAGTTGTGTTCCACAGAGATGAATTTCTTGACAATTGCCGCATTCATCCCGTGTTGAATACCAAAGCCTGTCAGGGGTCAGACAGAGCGCCCATTGATGCCCCATCAGCTGACAGCTTATTATAATCAGCCCCAGATAAAAGCATCGCATTATGGCAACAGTGCTTCATGTCACAAGTTCAAAGAGGAGACCATCAGGATGTACATGGAGGTGGTTCCTTGTCTCCACTTCCACTTGGAATTTGCTTTAGAGTTGAGATTCACGACCTAGGATCCTGTTTGTTCAGAGATGCTGCCCAAAAGAGGTTTGAGGTGATCAGAGCCACGCCTGGACACTGCCTTTGCGTGAGGTCTGGGCTGTATCTGCCTGAGTTCAGACACTTGCTCTCTGCTCTCAGCCAGGAAACAGGAGCATCAGAGGGGCTCCCGCAGCAGGAGGATGTGGGAGCCCCCCTTGTCGTCGCCCTGTGAATGGTCAACTGTTCTTTGGCCTTATTTCCCAGGGCCTCTCGCCACACACCCCCTGGCCTGGGTGCCATGACGTCACCTCCTGGCACATCCAGACTGTTGGTAGCAACAGCTTTGTTTACTGGATCTAGTTGAGATGAAAAGCTTGCCTTTGTTTTTAACTTTACAATTAGACCTCGAGACTTTCGTGTGGGATGGCTTTTCTTTCATGTTAGGTTTGTAGAAGGGTGTTTGATGAAGGAAGGGAGTCTGAAAACTTGGTGTGGTGGCAAGCGCCTGGAATCTTGGCGCTTGGAAGCGGAGGCACGAGGATTGCAAGTTCAGGCCCAGCCTGAATCCAACTTGAGAATGTCTCAGGGAAAATAAATAAATAAATAAAAGCCTGGTGATAGAGCAGGGAGAGTAGAGAGAGAAAAAAGTGGTCAGTATCTTGGTGATGTGGGTTGAGATGGTTTATAATTGTTCTAAGCACACCAGCTCTGATGACCTGGGCTTGGTCTTGCCTTGGCCATTTGGTACCAGTTGAATTTGGGCTTCCCAAAGCCTCAGTTCCCATATCTCCGAAGTGGGATTAAACAAGATAGTGTACACAGTATGCGAGCCTGAAGACTGGCACGGAATAAGGGTGTGATATGTTAGCTGCTCTAAGTGTTGAGTAGCTTCTCATTGAGAAGTCGTCTAGACCAGTTCGTGTCTTACAGAAAGCCCTAGCCAGTTACACTAAGCTTCCTTTGGTACCTAATAAAAGTTTTTTTCCTCTCCTTTCCCTTCCCTTCCTTCGTTGCCTAGAAGTTCCTTATAACTTCCTCCTTGCTTCAGGAGTGTCCTGGATCAAAAAGTTAGAGCAGTGGTCATACCAAGTCCTTAAGTGCCTGGTGGCATAACAAAACACAACCAACTGAATCCATTCCTGGTGTTCTCTGTGTAGCATAGTGGTAGTGCGCAATGTGCGAAGCTGACCTGTGTTGCCCCTGCGTGTGAGGCTTAGAGGTGTGGCTTTTTTTTGGTTGTGGACACCTTAAAGATTTATTTGAAGGTTGAGAGGAGTTGGCTGTAGGGACCAGTCTTGGAAGTGGGCCATATCGGGTGCTCAGGGTCCCGGGAGGCAGGAGGCACTCAGGATGTAGTTGGGGGGTGGCTCAGAACATGCCTGCCACTGTTCCCACCGTCTTCCATAAGCCACTTAACATTCAGGTCTCTGGAGAGGACATTCTATTGACCGAGCTTAGGTGGGAGCCTGGGAGAGGAATGCTGTAGTCGCCTCAGCAGTGTGGTAAGAAAGGTTTCTCAGAGGCCTCTAGAATTGGGGAAGAGTAACCCCCTAAAGAAACTAGATGCTGTTAGAGAGAGGGAGGAGTGGATTTATGGCTATTGGTGAGGAGATGACAGAGGAAAGAGGTAGCTTATCCGACTCTTAAATCATTCCTCACTGTCACCTTTGTCCTTCAGGAGAAGTTTGAAATGCAGCATTCTGAAGGCTACCGGCAGATCTCAGCCTTGGAGGATGACCTCGCACAGACCAAAGCAATTAAAGACCAGTTGCAAAAATACATCAGGGAGCTGGAGCAAGCCAACGATGACTTGGAAAGAGCCAAACGGTACGCTTTGGTGGGAAGGAGAGACAGGCTGGGCCTTTCGCCTCACGCTTTCCCCAGGTGCTGTGCTGTGTGTAGGGAGCTCAGCAGTGAGCAGAACAGAGAAGCTCCCTTCTGGAGCTTGGTCTGGGGGGGCCGTGGACAGTGGGCAGGTCGGAGCAAGTAAGTGATAGCAGGGAGTGCTACAGGTCCAGAGTGTAACGGGGTGATCCTAGGATATATTTGGTCATTGGCTAGGTGCTAGAGATTGTAAGGCAAGGCTTTCTGGAGGAAGTGCCATTTTTGCCAAGACTGAACGGATGAACAGCCATCATCCAGGGAGGAGTGAGCATACCTGAAATGGGGTAAGAGCATATGCCAGGCCCTCATGTAAGAAGGAAGGGCATAGGTGGAAAGAATAATATTTCTTAAACTATATTGTCCGTAGGTAAGCAGAATTATAATTCTTAATGTTGTACTCATATGTACTTTTGGGGGGTAGAAAACTCTTGCTTTTTAAGAATTTGTATGTTCTATACTCCATAAATTGTACTTTTTCTTTCTTTCTTTTTATTTTCTTTTTTTTGGAGACAAGCTCTCGCTCTGTAGCTCAGGCTGGTCCTGAACTTACTATGGAGCCCAGGCTGGCCTTGGACTCTTGACAATCCTCCTGTCTCAGCCTCCTGAGTCCTGGGATTGCAAGCATATGCCACCACACCTGGTTTATGTGGTGCCTGGGAATTGAATGTAGGTACTTAGTACTTGCTAGACAAGCGCTTTAACCTGTGAGCCATTCCTCCAGCTCCAAATTGTACTATTTTAGTAAACAGTTTATGTAAATTTCAGTGAAAGATAAAGAGCTCAAATGTACAGTTTTGATGAATGTATACATTCATCTATCCTATGCTTTTTTTTTTTTTTTTTGGATACAGTCTCATTCTGTGTCTAGGCTGGTCTTGAGCCCACTAGGTATCTAGGCTAGCCTGAAACACAGCAATCCTCTTGCCCCAGCCTCTGAAGTGCTGAGATTACAGGCATGCCCAGCTTATGTGGTACTGCGGAACTGAACACAATGTCTTGTGCTTGCTAGCAATCACTCTAACTGCTAAGCTTCGCCCCCACCCCCAGCCCTTTTGCACCTTTAGATATAATATATTTTTGTTTCTTTTGAAGTTCTTTGCATAATTTTTAATGGTTGCTATAGGAATTATATTACATATCTTTAATGTTACCTATCTATCGATGGTGGTACTTGGGATTGAACCCAGGGCTTTTGTAATGAGCTGTATCATTCCCAATCCTTTGTTTTTTTGGTCTGTTTTTTTTGTTTTGTTTTGTTTTGGGACAGGGTCATACTTAGTTGCTAAGTTACCCAGCCTGGGCTCAGTCTCCCAGACTGCTCACATTATAACATATAATCTTCCTGCCTGGCCACATTTCCTTTTTTTTCAGCCTAATTAGTATTGTGTCACTTCCTGCAAAATATAGCAATTTTGCAGTCTTATGGTAAATATACTGTAAGTTGTAAAATTTATTACATCTGCTAATATTATGAAGTTCATACTATAGTGTTACACTTTTTGCTTTAAAAAGCCATATGTATTTTAAAGAAATCAAGAAGATACATCAATAGCCATTTTATGTTTACCTGCCTACTTACCAGGCCTTCCTGAAGGTCTGCGTTTCCATCTAATATCATGTCCCTCCTGCTTACACAAGGGGCCTCTTGTAGTTGCTGGGCTGTATGGTGCAGTCTTGTGATCTCAGTGTTGTAAGAGGCTGAAGCAGGAGGATCGCAACTTCCAGCCCATGTCTCAAAAAATGAGTTAGGAATAGAGCTGGCCATGATCCCCAGTACCACTAAAAAAAAGAGGGAGGGAGACTTCTTGTCTGCTGTTAACTTCTAGTTTTTTACTATCTCAAAATATCTTTATTTTGCACTCATTATTAGAGTTGGGTTGGCCGATTTTTTTTTTTTTTTTTTTTTTTTTTTTTTTTTTTTTTTTTTTTTTTTTTTTTTTTTTTTTGTCTTTTAGCACTTTAATAGTGAATTACATGCCTTCTGTTGTTTTCTTTCTGACCAGAAGACAGTGGTCGTTTGAATTGTCGCTGCTGTATGTAAAGGGCTGTCATCTCTGGCTGCGCTCAGATCCGTCACTGATGTTCGCTTGCTTGGCTGTGACATGCCTGCACGTGGCTTTGTATGTCCTTATCCTGACAAGGTTGGCTGAGCTGCTTTCATGTGAGGATTGGTCCTTGCTGTATTTAATTGTGGCCTCTCTTTAGGATTCTCATCGTCCATTCTCTGTCCCCTGCCCCTCTGGGGCTGCACCTGTGGTCAGGTTCCTTTAATGTTGTCAGACAGGGCCCTGAGACTCTGTTCATCTTTTTTACTTTTTTAAATCTTTGCTCTTGGCTTCTCAAATTGAATAATTCCTCTTCTAATTTCAAGTTGTGGAATTCCTTTCCTCTTTTCTCTAGTCTGCTGTTATAACTGGATCAAATAATGTTTGATTTCATATATTTTCAAACTCAGAATATTTATTTTTAAATTTCTGTTTCTCTACTGAGATGTGTTTCTTTACATCCTTTCCTACTACCCCTCCATAGGATCTTGCTAAGCTGTCTCGGCTGATCTTGCACTCACGCCCCTTTTGCCTCAGGCTTCTACGTGCTAGGAGTACAGGTGTGCTCCACAGCACCTGGCTTTTTGTCATCCTTGAGCAGTGTTAACTGTTTCCAAATCTTTCTCTGATATTCCACTCAGGTCTGGTTCTCACTGATTGCCTTTTCTCCTGGGTTTGGGTCATGTTTTTCTTGTATTTTACGAGACCAGTAATTTTGGGTTATACTCTGGTGTTGTGATTCATATGTTACAGAGACTGAATTTTATCATTTTTGTTTGCTTTTTCAAGCAGTTGACTTGGCTGGATTCACAATCCAAACTCCCATGTCATAGGAAGCAGCTGAAATCTGTTTGGTTCTTTTTGCCTCAGAGAGCTGCTCTGAGTTGGCTGAGTGTGTATGTAGTTCAGAGGTGACCCACAGATGTGGGAAGGATTTCTGTACAGAGACTGTGGGTCCACTGTGGTGGTGGATTTCTAGCACTGTAGCCTAAGTACAAAAAATATATGTATTAAAGCTGTAAAATTACTAGTCAGTCATGTTCTGTCCTTCTAAATGTTGACTCCTTTGTAGTTTCTGCTGGTGCCACCAGATAATTATTTTTCACATTTTATCTAGAGTTTATAGTTGCTGTGTATAGGAGGTGTGGTCTCACATGAGCTGCCTCATTGTTAATAAAAGTGGAACCTACTGGGAGTCAGATGCAGCAGCATTGCTGTGAGTTCAGTGCCAGCCTGGGCTACATAGTGAGCTCAGGACCAGTCTGGACTATAGAATGAGAACCTGTCTCAAAAAAAAAAAGAAAAGGCAAAACCTACTTTATTGTAAGTTTTGTAAGAGTTCTTTGTATGTTTTTGCTACTCATCTTTTATTTATTTTCAGAATTATTTTTGTCTGTTGAATTTGTTTCTGGTATCATTTTCTACGCAAATATTATATAAATCATCAATTCAGTCTCCTTTTATACCTTATAAGAGAAGTCTTTCCAGACTTTATTAGGGCAATTTCCTTCCTTCTCTCCCTTCCATTTTTTGTAATTTTTTTTGTTTTGTTTTGTGTTCTTACACTTAACTGCCATAATCGATGCAGAATTTATTTTCATATGATACAGATTCCTGTCCTCATCCTCCCAGTACCGAAATTGAACCCAGAGCCTTGCACTGAAGTACAGTCTCAGCTTTTCTGATTAGTTTCTTTTTAAATTCGAGACAGGGTCTTTCTAAGTTGCCCAGGCTGGCCTTGACCTTGCCATCATCCACCTCAGCCTCGCAAGTAGCTCATTTTTATTTTCTCTAGGTGAATAGCCAGTTTTGCCAGAACTTTTTTATTAAACACACTATCCTTTTTCCACTGAATCAAGGTGGACGCTGTCCTATATTAATATATCACAGTTCCTTGGTTATGTATTCAGTCAAGGGTAGAATTTGTAAATTGCTACATCAATGTCATGTTGACTTGGTTACTGTAACTTTGCTTACTGTAAAGCTGCATTTTGATTTCTGACAAGCTGCTGCCTATCCTCAACTCCTCCCATAGATCCTTGGGTGAGGCAAGTCACATGACCACGCTGAGTCAAAGGGTTGGAAAGTAGATTCCACCCACAGTGAAGCCACTGCAAGGGTGTGGACGCAGAGGGGTGAGGACCTGGGCCAACAGTCTCCCAGAGAAGGTTGTGTGTTGACATGGCTCAAAAATGTATGAAGGGGTAGAGGGTTTTTTAATGCCTCTTCAAGGTAATAGAAGGAATCATTCTTATTTCCCCCTTTCTCAATACATCTTGCCTTTTCACGTAACAATAAACCTTGGATACCATTATGTTTTGGGAGACAACATTCCTTGTTCTCCCCCACCCCCAGTATGAAGGTAATACTCTTGGATGGCTGGAACTGTGTTACATGATGTCATGATTATTTACTTATCTGGTCTCCTTGGATGGATATCTTGCATTTCCTTTCTTTTACTATAGTAGGCATTGCCATAACGAATAACCTTGCACAGGTGTGTGCATGTGGAATAAATTCCCAGAAGTGCCATTGTTGGGTGTGAAGATATATGCATACATGATTTTGGTTGGCATTGCTCGTTTTTTTTTTCTTTGTGGTTCTATTAGGCCACATTCCCAACAGCTGTGTAAGTTCCTGTTTTCCTAATAACTTTGTAACAGTTTTCAAACTTAGGATTTCCACCAACCACCTAGGTGGGAAATTAGTACATTTGTGAATCATGAGTGACCCCGCACTCTTTTTCATAAGCTCAAGAGCCATTTTGTTTCCTTTTCTAGAACTCTGCTATCTTTGCTTGTTTTCTGTCGCTTTTTTATTTGTCCTGAGCAGGGGATTGACCCAGAGCTTTGTGTATTTTAGGCAAGTGCCCTACTACTGAGCTACATACCCAACCTCATCTTCGCCTGTTTTTAAATTGGATGGTCGGTTACCCACCTTTTACTGCCTCTGTCATTTCTGGGAGACTTATATATTTGTCTGTGATGTGAATTAAAAGTCTTTGGAGTTTATTCTTTGTTTCTCGCTTTGTCTCTTGTATGGTTTACTGTACATAAGTTATTTGATTTTCTGTGGTCAGTCATAGTTAGAAAAATGTTCTGCTGTCAGTTTTTGTAAAGCACTTAGCCTGTGTTTTCTTCTAGAATTTCTCTGTGTATTTTGGCTGCACATTAAGTAGTTGGGTATTAAAATCAAATGAACTAAAGATCCAGATTATGATTATAGAGCAGATAAACTTCTAGAACTCAACAATTTTATTTTAAAAACTTTAACATATTTAGAATTTATTATGAAGCAGTAATAGTTCGATTTGGTGAATTTGGCAATCTGTAGCAAGAAGAGCAATTTCTCAGCACCCTGGGCTGTTTGGTTGCTATTACGCCTACATTTTATCCTTATAAAACGTAATGATTTTCTCTTCCTTGAAGGGAGGGAACTTTTGCAAGGATGATCTGGAAAGTCAAGGCCATGTTGGAAGTAACAAAAATTAAATACATTCTGTAAAGGTTCTTTTGTTCCATATGTGAGTTCTAAAATACCATACAGTTCTGCAGAGATTAAAACTGATTTCATCTCATTTCATCTCCATGTGTTTTTATGTTTAGTATTCATATTTACAGAAATTCTATTTCCCTGTTTATTTCCAGGTTCTCAGTAATGGTACACAAGATTAACAACTTCCACAGTCATTAATTACTGCATCATTGTATTCTTCTCAAATAATCTTTTTATGTGTCAGTTGACAGATACAGCTTTAACATATAAAGCACATGAAGTGACTTTTGCTTGGGGTACACTAGGATGCTGATCTTTATGGGAAAAAGCTATTCAGCTGTGGAACGTATCTGACCTGTCACTGATGCTGCTGTGCTCACTAAGTACGGTCACAAGACTGTGCACTCTTGCAGGGTCCAAATATGGCAGAGGGGCTGGAGGTGGTGGTGCAGGTCTATAATCCCAGCACTCTGGGAGGCTTAGGCAGGAGGTTCACAAGGTCAAGCCTTGCCAGGGCAATTCAGTAGCTTAACTGTCTCAGAACAGAAAACTGAGGAGGACTTGAGAGGTAGCTTAGTGTGATAGCTCTAGGTTCAGAATCCTCATCACTGGGGGAAAAAAATGAAATGATACTTGACCAGAAGCCAAATAGTAGATTTTTGAGCCAGGTTTGTATTTGATTACATTTCTGACCCAGTTGAGGTACAGGATGAGGTTTGAGTCCATGTGGCTACCCAGTGGTCCTCAAATCCAAACTTAAACCTGCTGTCTTTCACTGAAGTTAAATTCATGAACACACACATATCTATTTTTGGGTCTTTGGTTCCCTGATGTACTGTTCTAACCAGCCCCGTACCATTGTCCATTATTGAGTCACTAGAATAGCATGTGCCTTACACCTGCTGGAGCTCGTCCGCCAGGGGATTTTTCAGCGTTGTTCCCTGTTTCCTTCTGATATGATCTTTTAAATCAGTCTCCTTATGCCTTCTTCCCTCGTTAAGTATTAGTACTTAATCATCATGGTGACACATTTTTCATTAACTTATATAGAACTGATTGTTCTCATGATAATCAGTCTTTAACTCCAGAAACAGCATGTCTATGTTTCTAGAAGTATTCTGTGTCCATAGTATATTTCTTGTTACATGAATTCCTAGATATTTTAATGTTTTTGTTGTCACCACCAACTTTAGAGCTATTTTTACAGATTCTGGTATTAGATTTCTAAATATTATCCCTTTGCTCTTTTGTTTTTTCCTTGGGACACAAGTCTCGCTCTGTAGTCCAGGCTGGTCCTGAAATCACTGGTGTAGCCCAGGCTGGCCTTGGACTCTGGACAATCCACTTGCCTCAACTTCCCCAGTGCTGGGATTATAGGTGTGCACTGCCACACCCAGCTTTATGTGGTTTTGGGGAATTGAACTCAGGGCCTTGTACTTGCAAGGCAAGTGCTTTAACTGCTGTGCCATTCCATCAGGCTCCCCTTTGCTCTTTTTAATCTGGTGTTTTTAGTAACTTTCTCTCCTTTACTGTTTAAGACACCTTGAGGATAAGTGCTAACCTGATTCAATGCAGACATCACAGGATATGCTGGATAAATGACAGACCAAATGGTATTTAGCAGTCCAAGGAACAAAGGTGCCCTGATAGTCTGTGTGGAGGATCTGATTGCTAATTCCTGGATTCCAGTGCAAACATACGCTTCCAGACACTATGAAGGATATAACACAGGACGTCACAAGCATTTTAGGCAGAAACATGGGGTCAATAATAAAAATTGCTGGTATTTACTTAGCACCTCTGTATGAAACATCTGTTGTGTGCTTTTTGTATTAATTTTCTCAACACAACCCTTATGTGGAGGGACCTTACTAACCTTGATTTACATATGCATAAGCTGGGCACAGGGAAAGTAGCCCAGAGTTGCACAGATTTTTCTATTACAGCACTTCTCAGTGCCTCTCCAATAACCTGTTCTAATGAAGTGCCTACACTGTTAATACGATGTGGTTGTGGGCAGGGCAACAGGACTGGGGCTGGGCATTTGAAACTTCTGCTGAGAGGGGAAAGCCAGTCTTGCCTGCCTGTTTTAAGTGCATGTTTCTAAACACAAATGCAATTTATCAGGCTGTTCTGAATATTAGTTTGCATTGTGAGCATGGATCATGATGCTCTTGGGTGACTATCTAGAGCCTGTGGTGCTGATGTGGCCTTGGCCCTGTGTTGAGTGCTGTGTGGACATGGTCCCCAGGACAACCTGGTCCACCTGCTGAGCTCTCACGCTCCTATGAGCCTGCACCTAGAATGCTAAGGGACTTGCCCAGGGCCGTGACGTTTAGGAAGACAAAGGCTGGGCCACCTGACCCTCTGTCTTCTGGGTCTGCAGGCCCTGCGTGAATGCTTCTGTAGCTGTCTTGGATAACCTGTCTTGTCTCCTCACCAGAGCCACCATCATGTCTCTGGAAGACTTTGAACAGCGCTTGAATCAAGCTATTGAAAGAAATGCCTTCCTGGAAAGTGAACTTGATGAGAAGGAAAACCTTCTAGAATCTGTTCAGCGACTAAAAGATGAAGCCAGAGGTCAGACACGGTTTTAGTTACTTCTTGTCTCTGGAACAATAATACTTGTCCCCTGCAGATAAAGGGAGGAAAGGTTTATCTTACCTCATAGATTCAGAAGGTCTCAGTCCATTCGTGGGCAGCTGGCGGTGGTGAAAACCTGTTCATGCGATCACCGCGAGGAAGCAGAAGGGGAGAGGCAGAGAGGCAGAGGCAGCAAGGGAAGCAAACCCTTCCGGGTCATGCCCAGTGATCTGCCCCTTCTGACCAGGCCCCGCCTTTTAACAGCACAATGGATTAATCCACCCTTGTGGTTAACTCCCATGACCCAATCAGCTTCCAGGCACCAGAGGCTTTTGGGGGCCATTCCAGATCCAAACCATAACAGAGGCCTCAGCCTCGTTCTTGGTCATCACCCTTGAGGTCCCCTCTTCAACCCTCACACCATCCTGTCCAGCAGCCTTGTCCAGTGTTGCCTTTCCTAGAAATCTTCGCCCTTCCTCATGCATGGGCTGTCCAAACAATAGGTGTGAAACCACCCAGGCGGGCCCTTGCCTTGGTCCCTGCCTAACGCCCAGAATTCTTAGCTATCCAGCCTGGTAAAGACCCTTCGTGGGTATTTATAGAATTAGTTTTGGGCCTCCCAGATTAAGCCCTCATATTGGGGGTTTGCCTGTGGGCAGTAGGATTTATTTGGGAAAGATGCTTCCTGGTTTGAAATTGATACACATGCCAAGCCAGCTTGATACTCAGTAGGAGTAAGAATTTGTGGGGAGGGTCCTGGTAGACTGTCTCACCAGCCCTTTCTTTTTGTGATTTGGTGGTGCCTGATACAGTTGGCAGAGAACCCTGAAACCTCCTCAGCATTTGCTTGGAGGTTGGCAATTCCACAGGTGGAGTTTGCAACCTGTACTGAGATGTTCATTTTTGTAGTACCCAAGGTGGTGTATAAGAGATCTTTGTGCTCTTAATAAGTTGCTTGTAACATTATTTTGGTTTTTAATGGGTAGCTAGTAGCTGTGGGATTTTTTTAAAAAGTTAGCAGAAATGCTTGTGAGTTTTAAAATTGCCATTTAAGTGCTCAACAATTTTCAAGTTGTGGAACATTTCAGATTTCAGATGAGGGTTGCTCAGTTTAATATGAAAACTTTTTAGATGCGGGATAATCAACCTGTAGTGGTTTCTGAATGCCCGTTAGTAACGAAGTAGCTAAAGAAATCACAGATTTATTTTGTGATATGTTCAACAGTAGTTCAAAGGAACAAGATAAAGCTGTAACTGTAGTCATGAGAAAGATTGCCTTGATGTGTCTTTGCAGAATAGTCATGGGCAGAAAGCATTGTATGTTTTCATTTTGTGCTTGATAAGAATCATTGATGCTGAGTAAATACTTCTACACATGCAAACCATATATGAGCATGCAGGATAAAGGATTGATGTGATCATTTATGATTAAGGAGGAGTATTTGGGAATAACTGGGAAAGCATACTTTAATTTGGGTTCTGTACTATACTATGGTTTATGTTGTTTCATTTTATTTTATTTTATTTTGAGACAGGGTCTTGTTAATTGTCCATGATGGGCTTGAACTTGTAGTCCTGCCTCAGCCTCCCAGAGAGCTGGGATAATGGGTGTGTGCCACCATGCTTGGCTGGCTGTGTTAAAATATTTTTAAAAACTAGGCAGAACTGTGTTGTTGCCATAGCTGTTAAACCTTTTTTCTTTTCCCACTCAAAAGGAAAATGGCAGAGCTTTGCAAACCTGCTAGGCGGAATCGATAGGCTTTGCTTTATTTGGGGCTCCATCTGGATTTAATTCACCTGGTAACTCTTCCCTGACCAGCACCTGCCTTCTCCCACCCCAACCCACCCACCCAAAAGCAAGAGCTGACGTTTCTGAATTCCTGGTGCAGATTTGCGGCAGGAATTGGCTGTACAGCAGAAGCAAGAGAAGCCCAGGACGCCCATGCCCAGCTCAGTGGAAGCCGAGAGGACAGACATAGCTGTGCAGGCCACAGGCTCCGTGCTGTCCACTCCTGCAGCCCATCGGGGACCCAGCTCTAATTTAAACACACCAGGAACATTCAGGCGTGGTAAGGGGTTTGGGGAGGAGTTTTTTTGTTGCACCAAGCTGCCCTGGGGGAGAACCTGGCTGGGTCCTAGGTGAGTTGATGTGGGCCGGACTGTTCAGCAGGGAACCATCTGAGATTACTACCTCAGCAGGATACTGTGATACAGAGAAGTCCTGGATGTGGAGCAGTAGGGAGTAAGTGGAGTCTGGTGAATTAGAGACTAGAAACCACAGCCAGAAGTTTACTGCTCTTCTGGGAATGTGGGCCCAGCAAAGCAAGTTATGATTTCTTTATAATTCTTCACCAGGATCCAGAAATCCTCTTTTACAACATGAGATCTCCCAATTTAAAAAAAATAATAATCAGTGACCATTTAAAAGAATATAAAAACCATTGTGGGTTCTGAACTGGACTCGCCATAACCTGTGCTCTGTAAAAACAAACATTTGCATTCCCCCTGAGCCCCTCTGCTGACTGCTTAATTGTGAGATTCTGATGAGGCCACTGGGAGCAGACAAGGTGATAGACCACTGTAGAGGGTTCAGTGTACGATGACCACTGTGTTTCAAGTGCTTCCCGTAAGTGTCCTCCTGAATTCTCGCCTGAGGCCCATGGTGCCAGTGCTAGCCCCGTTTGATAGATTCAGAGACCAAGGCTCTGGGGTAAGGAACTTCTCTCACACAGCAGAGAATTGGCAGTATGGGGATTGAAATCCCAGCCGACTGGCTTTAGAGCTTAATCTACTATATACTGCCTGACACACTTAGCTTGTCCCTGGTGATGAAAAGATGGTTACATTGCTAGACCCCATAGCTCTCTCCCACCCTGGAATGTGCACACAGCTCACTCAAGATGAGTTAGGATTAAGATGTTGTTCACTTGGACCTCAGATTCAGGCAGTTTGGTGGGGCCTCAGGTTGTGCCTTTCTGACAGCACCAAGCTGGTGCTGTGCACTGACTAACTCCCCCTGAGGAGAGGAGCTATGTAAGGCAGAGCCCCTACTAGTGTGTGCGGCTTGCCAGGGTTGCAGGAATAGCACAGCAGTTAGTGTACTTGCATAGCAAGCACAAGGCCCTGAATTCAGTTCCCTAGCACCACAGCTGGGTGTGATGGCACGTGCCTGTAATCCCACTTCTCGGGAGGCTGAGGCATGATTGCTTTCAATTTGAGGCCGACCTCGGCTATGTAGAGAGTTCAAGATGGGCATGGTTTACAGAAGAGACCTCGTCCCCAAAAGTAAATAGGGAGCTGGAGGAATGGTACAGTGGTCCCTGAGTTTGATTCCCCGGCAACATGTAAAGCTGGGCGTGGTGGTACACATCTATAATTCCAGCACTCGGGAGGCTGGGCAGGAGGATTGCAGTGAGTCCAAGGCCAGCCTGGCCTACATAGTGAGTTCAAGACCAGCCTGGGCTACAGAATGAGACCCTGTCAAACAAACAAGTAAATAAATAAAATGGCTTGTTCTTTTTGTACATACTACATTTATTTCAGGTGCCATTTATGTTAGCCACATGGAGTTCCTAGAAATTGAAGAGGGTGCGTTTTAGTTTTGGTTTGGTTTGGTTTTGTGGTATAGGGATTGAATGCAGAGCCTTCGCACTAAGCTACATCCCCAGCACTTTTCTCCTTTTTTTTATTTTGAGACAAGATCTTGCTAAGTCACTTAAGTTGCCCGGGCTAGGATGGAATTGACAATCCTCTCTGTCTCAGCTTCGCAGAGTGCTAGGATTACAGACATGCCGATATGACTGGCTGTAGCTTTGTTTAAAAAGATTAATACATGAACATACATACTTCATATATTTATGTAAGGACTCAAAAAACGTTGGTCCTCCAGTAGCCTCTTGGCGTGGTACACAGTTAACTCATGAATGAAGTGGGCTCATACCCAGAAGCAAAGGGAAGGTGGCAGCTTCCCTCCCCTCCCGTGCAGTTTCCAATTTTGTACCTGGGCTCTCTGTTGGTGAGTGACATGCGTTTCTCCTCACACACCCAGGCCTGGACAGCTCGAACAGTGGGACCCCTCTCACGCCTGCAGCCCGGATTTCAGCCCTCAACATCGTGGGGGACCTGCTGCGGAAAGTAGGGGTAAGACCGCTGTCTGCGTTACTTATGTGTTGCTGTGACAGAATACCCGACATCCACCATTAGGGGAGGAAAGATTTATTTAGCTCACAGTTTCAGAAAGTCTTAACACAGTTTGTTCATGGAACAGCATTGGTGAAGGAACATGACAGAGATAGAGGCTGGAGAGCCGATACACCCCATTGCATACACCCCATTGCAGACAAAGGCCAAGTGAGTCTGAAGATACAGGGAAAGGCTAGGGATTTTCCCAGGAAGAAGCTGTAATAGTGTTTCTTCTTCCTTCCTTTAATAACCTTAAGCTGCTAGTTGCCCATGTTCTCCCCTGCCTCCTATAGGTGTCCCTGCCAGATTTCCTGGTCCAAAAGTCAGTAGCAAGTGCCTGGAGCTCTCTGCTCTGGCCAACACCCATGTCTTAACAGGTTGATACAGTCCTTCCAGATCAGAACCTGAGCATCTGCCCCTTCCAGCCAGGCTCAACCTCTCAGTAACACACAGGTCCAAATATGTAAGGTTTTGGGGGCACACTCAAGATACAGACCAAAGCAACCACATCGTCCCACGGTGAAGTGGGCCTGTTTGCCCCTCTTCTGCAACATGAGAGAGGGAGAATCTCTACTAGAAACATACTGGTCTTTTGCTGTGGCAGGTCCTTCGGCATTTCTGAGCATCTTCATAGCTTCCTGTCGGACTAGCTGATGCCGAAGGCCCAGAGCTCAGAATTGAAATCTCCCCTCTCATCCTTGTGATTGCTTTTTTTTTCCCTTGAACCATTTTTCTTCCAAACATTTTTGAGTCAAAAGGTGATACTTATGTTTTTTTTTTCTTAATTTTGAAGAAATTTGAAGGGCATTTTAAATGACCTTTGCTTTCTTTGGTGTTATTGTGAGTTTTATAGAACATCTTGAAAAGCCCATGCAAGGAATTTTCCCTTTCAGGCTTTCTGTTAATTACAGGAAAGGATTCTTTAGTGCTTAAGCAGTGATGTTCATCTACTTTGGATTACAAAGGATTTCTGAAAGGCCATATGATTTCAGTCCTGCTGTTTTGTTGCAGAGCAGAACAAATATATTCGTAAGTGCAACTTAGTGGAAGCATGCACCTTGTTTCTTAAGTCTCAGCTCTCGTCTCTCTGGTTTTCTGTGCATAAAGAGACCTCCGTGGAGGTCTCCAGCACAGTTGGGAGTACAGAGGCGCCTGGGGAAGTCTCACTAGAGCTTTGATTTCCTGGGTATTGTTCACTCCAAGTTCAGGTCCTGGTTTTCTGCTGCTCTACATGTTTAACAAGGTAAACAAAAGAACAAACAATTCTAGGAATTGATTTCAGACTTTCTACAGGCAGAGCTGGATAACAGGTAGAGTTAGAGATCTTCCAGGAAGCTCCCAAATATTTCAAGCAAGCAGTTCTCAGACCTGGACCAGTGGGTTCCACTGGGCCCCGCCATGGGATTCAGCACAGCACAGTTGGGGATCACAGTTACCATTGTCTTCTCTGCCTGGGTGACAGGATGTCCTGTCCTTCGTTGGAGAGGCAAAAGTGTGTTTCTCTCTAGGCGCTGGAGTCCAAACTCGCATCCTGCCGGAACTTCGTGTATGATCAGTCCCCGAACCGGACAAGTGGCCCAGGCTCAGTGCGGGGAAGCAAGAACAGAGACAGTGGTGACAGACGGCCAAGCAGCACTGGCCTCCCGCTGGCTGACAAAGGGTCAGTGCCTCTTGATACCCTCGCATGTGGGGAGCACCTGGCTACTCCAGCTTGGTGCCAAGTCCCCACCCACCACCATTTGTATTTAAGTTACAAGATTATTTCAGTGAATTTTACCCTCTTCTCTATGGGTATCTAACCTTTTCACTGCCCTGGGCTATATTTAGTGAAAAAGAATTACCTTGGGCTGCATATGAATTATTGCTAACACAGTTCAGTTGCCCAAAAAAAGGAAAAACTCAGTAGAGTTTTAAGGAAGTTTATGAATTTGTGCTAAATCCTATTCAGAGCTGTCCTAAGTCCTGTGTAGCTTGCAGGCTTCAGGTTGGACAAGCCGGCTTCTCCCTTCCCTTGAGGCAGGGTGAGGGGATTGACATCTGGCGTGTGCCACTGGCCAAAGAGAAGGTCATGTTTATCATTTGGTTCCGGAGTCCAGTCCCAGCTCCAGGTCATGCTGTGACAATGTACCAAGTATTTTGTTTGGGCATGGAGCCCCAAATAATGCTTTGCTTCCCCTCGTAGTTGTGTTTCATTTTTTAATCCATAGACTCTTCCAGAAGCTAAAAGAACTAACCAAGTGCTAGCCAGACTTGATTCCTGAAACCAGTCACCTGACTGGAAAGGGCAACTCTGCATTCTCAGGGCTTCGTTTATTTTCTTGCTGAAAGAAAACCAGGGCCTCCACTACATTCAGGAATTCCACAGGGGAGCCCCCTTCTCCCTGGAGCCTGGGCCCAGCAAATCTGTCAAGTCTGTGGCAGTTATGTAGGAAGAAACTAAGAATTGTTTTTCCACAGCATACACTTTAGTATTTTAGAATATTTTTTAAAATTGTTGTTTTCAAAAATTTTAATCTAGGACTTGGGAGTGTAGTTCAGTGGATATAAGGCCCTGGTTTCAATTCCCAGCACCCTAACCCCCAAAAAAGTAAAGGTAAAAATCCCAAACTTGACAAATAGGGTCTGAATGTTTTATTTTGTTATGTTTTTTTTTTTTTTTTTTTGAGAAAGAGTCTCGCTCTGTAGCCCTGGGTGGTCCTGAACTCACTTTATAGCTCAGGCTGGCCTTTAGGACTCATGGCAGTCCTCCTGCGTCAGCCTCCCAAGTGCTGGAATTACAGGCATGCGCTACCAGGTTGAGCTTTATGTGGTGCTGAGGAATTGAACTCAGGGCCTTGTGCTTGCAAGGCAAACACATTAACCATTGTGCCATTCCTCCAGCCCTGATATGAATGTTTTTAAAGAGGGTCTTCCGGAACCAGGCTTTTTGTGTGACCTTGGACATCTGAGAGTCAGATAGCCAGTGTCCTTTTCTTCATTTCACAGGAGAGAAAACTGAGGCCCTGTGAGACCCCGCTCCTCACTCTTAGAACCCTGTGGGCCCTGGTGCTAGCCGGTTTGTCCCTGCTGTCCTGTCAGCTAAATTTGGTTTGCTCTGTCTGAAGGTTGGGAAAACGCCTGGAATTCGGGAAGCCACCCTCACGTCCTTCCTCGCCGGCGCTGCCAACCGCCCAGGGGGTGGTCAAGCTGTTGCTTTAGGAACCCACGCGAGCTGGAGCCTGTCAGGGCAGGGTCCTCGCCTTTCTTCTCCCTTACACTAGGCTTTTGGTTTGTTTAAAGTAGTTTGATAAATAAGACCCAGCAGTCACTGTAGTTCACTTTGTGCTGTGTGGTCCAGACCAATGACTAGGCCATCGGCCGTGGTCTTGGTGCTATCCCTGTGAACCAGTGTCTCACAGTCCCTCACCTTCCCCTGTATGTGTATCAGAGACAGTGACAAACTGGGCCCCTGGAAAGGCTGCAAGGTATGAGTGACGGAGTCCAGATGGCCTTGACAGGCACTTTCAGGGTCAGAGTCTCCTTCAGAAGGGGACCTGAGCCAACTCGGGCTTAGCTTTTTTTGTGCTGGGAGCTGACTTTCAGAACCACCTTTTGCAGTGCATTACTTCAAACCCAAATCATGTCTTAGAGTGGAGAAGACATAATGTGCCTTTTCTTAAAAACAGATTGTGTGCCTCTGACTTTTTCATATGCCTCTCATGGAGGTTTTTAGAGGTGTGTTTGAGTTTCAGGACCATTTCCAGGTCAAGGAGAGTCAGTGGGCAAGCCCTGACCTTCAGAGGTAAGGCCCGACCCTTAGGTTTCCTGAGTTCCCTGCAGAGGTGCAGGGGATGACACCCACGTCAGGACTGGGGATGGGGATGCAGGGGTTAGGGTGGCTTTGGTAATATAGCCCCTCAGGACTCCATTCAAAGCCATCACGAACTAAGTAGGTGACCGTCATGTGAGATGAAAACACGAGGACGTGTTAGAATTATGTTTGTGAGATGAAGATACCAGCAGTGTCCCCAGTGTTCTCTGCAAGTCTGTGCGTGGCTACTGGTCCTGCCTGCCCTGCCGTCTGGACTGTAGACACCTGCAGAGAGCCCCCGCCTTTCAGGAACCTGGCACACAGCCTAACGACCTTCACTTCTTACTAAGTTATTTCTGAAAAGAGCCAGCAGAACTAGCCTTGAGTTGAAAATAGAGCTTTCCCAGAGCAGCAGATGTTCAGCGGAGAAGTCAGCTGCCGGCCAGTTTGTCACCTAGTACGTTCTAACCTGTGCAGTAAAAGATGCCTCTTTCTATTTTTTTAAAAGACCAATAAAATCAAGAGAACTCACGTTCAGCTTTTTGTGGTATGCTCATCAGACACTCCTTCACGTATTTATACTTCCATGTTTGTTCTTGTGATGTTGAAAAACTTTTAACAGATGCACAAATTCAAGTCAGCTTCTTGCAGTTCTCTGGAGAGGCTTGTGCATCATTCAAGGTATGTTAACATTTGGTCCTACAGTTGAATCTTTCAGTTTCTGTTTGTGCTGTTGTCTCTTGAGTTTTGTTTCTCTGAGCAGGTTTGAGGAATTGTTTGGAACTTTGTTTGTTTGTTTGTTTGGTATGTGTTTGCAATCCATGGAATAGTTCACATCAAATATCGTATCTGTCTAAAGTACTGAAGCTGGCGAAGGGAAGAGCCTTTGGTTGATTTTGTAGGGTCCTCATGCTAAGAGAGAGAGAGAGAGACAGAGAGAGAGAGAGAGAGAGAGAGAGAGTGTGTGTGTGTGTGTGTGTGTGTGTGTGTTATTAAGGGTTATTAGGGAAAAAAAAGATAAGTTGAGAGGCAGAGACAGGAGGATTGCAAGTTCGAGTCTAGGCTTGACAACTTAGCAAAGCCCTGTCTCAAAATTTAC
The DNA here is from genome assembly GCA_004027205.1 of Ctenodactylus gundi. NCBI lineage: Eukaryota > Metazoa > Chordata > Mammalia > Rodentia > Ctenodactylidae > Ctenodactylus > Ctenodactylus gundi. The sequence goes on from PVKB01001935.1 coordinate 48,961, forward strand.
AAAAAGAAGAAGACTGAGGCTGTAGCTTAGTGCAAAGGCCCCAAGTTCAATCCCAAATACTCCTCCCCCAATAAAAGGTGAGTGTGCAAGAGGAATCAGATACAGCCTGCAAAAGCTAGAACATTTACTCTCTGGCCTTTGTAGAGACAGTTTGCTGACTTCTGCTGGGCCAGACATCTGGGATTTAACTTACAAAAGTCAAAGAAAGCTTGTATCTATCGGATTACAGGTTGCGGATCCCTATTCCCAATGCTTGGGACCAGAAGAGCTTTGGATTTGGGGACATAAGCGTATGTATAATAGGATACATTGGGGTTGGGACCTAAGTCTAAACACAAAATTCATTCACCTTACCTACGCTGCCTGAATATTTTCAACATACTTGTGTTTTGACGATGACCTGCTCCACGCTTAGGGTGGTGGTGTTCAAGAGGGTTGGGTTTTGAAACATTATGGATTTTGGATTTTTGAGGATATTCAAGCAGTACCCATGGGTTTTGATTGGTAAGGATGGACTCCTGTAATGTTCAAGGGCGGGGCAGTCCCCTGCAGGCCACGCCTCACCTCACTCTTCAGCCCTCCTTCCCGGTTGGAGAAGCCCCTCTCTCGCACAGCCACGCTGTGCATCCCCACTCCTCCTGCCAGCTGTGGGATCCTGGCAGTTTATTCCACCTCCTTAAGCCAGGTTTCCCTTCAACTGGAGTCACCCTGACTTCATAGGATCACTGTGAGGATTATGCAAGAATGTCCCTCCCCCCTCTCTTTTGCTCCAAGAAGAGGCGGACTTCATTCTGGTGATGTATGACCTTTTATTAGTGCTGGTGGCTGTAAGTACAATCGGGGTGCAGAGAAGACCGTGCAGCAGCGCTGCTCATAGCCCTGGGAGCAGTCAGTGTTCCCTTCCTAACACACGTGACTACAGAAGGCACTTGGTCTCGGTGAACTGTGTGTGTCTGAGGTGTGGCAACCAGGAGAGGGGAGAGAATTCTCAAACATGGGCCTCAAGAAGTTAGGGGGGGTCCCCGGGGTAGGGAATGAGTTGGAGTGGGCAGGGGTAGCGGCTTCCGTATTGGACATTTTCCCCCCGTTTTGTATAAATGAAGTTGCTGGCGGTTGGTTACTTGTAGCCGTTTTCCTGAGACTCAGCATCTCTGCACATGCACCGACAGGTGTGAGGCCTCTGGCGTCTCCTGCTGGGGCTCTGGTGCAACTCACCCTGGCTACAGGGCGGGCTTTTGTCATCATCACGACGCGTGTCAGTGATGTCGGGAATTTGGGAATGGATCTAGACAACGCAAAAGTAGAATCTGCTGGAGTCTTTGGTGGTGGGGGAGTTGGTGATATTTTTTTCCCCTGCTGTGGTACCAAACTCGTGTGAATTTATTCACTGGCTTTGGTTCCATTGAAGTCTGTGTCCCGAGTGTCCACTTCCTCCTCAGAACCGTCTGCATTTTCAATAACCCTCCGTCCCCCAGACCTTCTAGAAGGAACAAACGAGGTCTCGTTTCCTCGCCTGTGGGTTTGAAGAAAACAGGTATCTCTTTAGTAGAGAATTCTCTTTCGAGATTGGAATAATTTTTACACCGTGCAGAGAACAAACACAGACAGTCAACACGAGTCAGATGCAGCTAGCCAGGTTCAAGGTGACAAATCCTGGCAGTCATAAAGATATGGTTGGGTATAGTTAATCAGCTGAAATGGGAGAAGTAGATTTTTTAAATTTTAAAATATTTTTGTGTGACCGGGGATTAAGCCTAGATCCTTCACACTGAGCTGTATCCCCAGCCCATTTTTAAGTTTTGCTTTTGAGGCAGTGTCTTGCAAAGTTGCTGAGATGCCTGAGCTGGGCTCATATCTGGAATCCTTCTGCCTCACCCTCCCAGGGTGCTGGGATTACATACCTGCACCGCCACACCCAGCTTGAAAGTAGGTCTTTTTCAAAGTAGGAATACCTGCTTTAAACAAAATGTCTGGAGCTGGGGCTGTGGCTCAGTGGTAGAGCACTTGCCTAGTGTAAGGCCCAGAGTTTGATCCCCAGCGCCACACACCCACACACACAGTCTGCCTTGATAGTTTGATTGTGCTCAGGATGCTGGTCTGCTGTGGTCTGGGGTTTGGAGTAGGAATAAGTGAGAAGTCGGGGCAGGTGCAGCCTTATTCAGAAGGAGGGAGGATGTTCTGTGTTATCTCCTTGCCCTCCGCCAAAGGAAAAAAAAAAAAAAGGGAAGAGTTGTAAGTTTTCAATTGAAAATAAGGTTTTGGAAATGAACAACGGCAGCTCTGATAGGGAAAGAGGTGCCATGTGCTGGCACCAGAGGCTGCCCGGGCTGAGCTCTCCCGGTAGCGTTGTGGCTGTGGATCAAGTTTTCACTCACTGGTATGTATGCACTGTGCGTGGATGAGATAGGTGCTCAGCGAACCCTTTTTTAAAAAAGTAAACATGGTATTCCAGGTAGATCTTAGCTTCAGCAGTAGGACAGCTCTCTGTCCCCACTGCTCCCATCTCCTCAGCCTGCAGCATGCCCTTGGCTACTTTTCCAGGCCCCCTTGGCTTCAAAGGAAGGGCCAGTCACCCACAGTGTGGGTGGGCAGGCAGGGGCAAAACTGAGATCCACCTGCAGTTAACCTTTGCTAGGTGACGTGCATGCTGAAGTGTATTTTCAGTGACCCCAGCAGATAAGCATGTTGGACTCGGACAACCTGGCCCCATTGAGCCAAGCAGCCAGAGGACAGGTCTCATCTCATCTTAGGACTTGGAAGAAGAAAGACTTTTAGAAAATGCTCTGCTTACTCCACAAAAAGGTAGACAGAGAAGCCACCAAGGTGAGCCCCCACCCCCACTGACCTTTTTTTTTGTTTTGTTTTGTTTTGGTTTTTTTTAGTCTCAAGAAATGACTCAGACACACAAGACTAGAGGCATAAGCAAGGCCTAGAGATTCATGATCACTGCTACGGAGACTCCTGGACGTGACCTCACAGACTCCCCAAAGTACAGTGATCAGGAATAAATACTTAAAGTCTTAGCTCAGGGCTCCTAGGCCAGCTTCATTCAAAAGGAAGCTTCTAGACTTCCCACCCTATTTGAAAGACAGCTGTTGCCCCATTGGTCTAGCAGTGACCTCTTCACAGGTGTCTGTTTCTTTCCCCTTGTACCATGGGTCAAAGAAGGTCATGAAGGTCAGAGAGATAAGCAGTACCCAGGTCTCCTCTGACCTCATCCCTGAGCTCCCAACCTCCAGGTTTAGATCCCATGGACTGGCCTGGGTACAGGAAACGGTACCTAGCTACGCTTGAAGGCTGCAGGCACTTGCTCCCTCGTCCCTTGGGAGAGTTCACATTTGCTAACTCTAGACTTAAGAGACCAGTTTGCCCTTGACCTCAGAAGTAACTCATGCTGTGGGTCATTGTGAGCTCCCAGCTTAGCTAACCTGATCAAGGATTAATCATGGACTACATCTGATATAGGAAGTCAGGGACCCTCTGAAGATTGTCTTAAAGGGTCTCATCGTGGAGAATTTGGGTTCTCCACGTGGACTTAGAGAACTCATCCAAGACACTGTTGGCAGATGAAGCTTCCACGTCAGAAACCCCTGCTACTTTGCAAGGACTGGGTTTCCCTCTGCCTGGTGGGTCCTACACCAGTCATCCCTAGTAGCCAGCCCAGCGACCTAGAGACTCACCTATCCCCTGCCCAGCCCACAGCATGCTCCGTACAAGACCTCACCTAGCTTTAAGTATTTGGTAGCATTAGCAAAGCTGAGATTCTCCACAAGAGAAGATGGACACAAGCAAGGACTTGTTTGGGACAATAGAGAACTTAAGCCCGCTTTTTCTGGCTTTGCAATATGCAAAGATTCTTCAAATCCCAGAGAAGTAGAAACCTCTATGTTCTCTCACAAGAGCCCGGTGTATTTCCTCGAGTCCTGGGCATCGATTCCCCAGCATGGGGTCTCTGAGAGGTTCTGCAGGCTACTGGGCAGTGGCCCTTCCCACTCATGCACTGAAAATGCAGTTGTGAGCAGCGATACTGTGCTCAAGCCACCCAAAGCCCAGTGTCTGAATGTGGCAGTGAGAGCTCATATCCTTGGCAGACAGGTGTGTAAAAGCTTAACTGTGAGAGGACGAATTGATGGCCACGGTCACTGTGAACTCGTGTGTTGTTACTCCTGATTCATGACCCAGACCAGCCAGATGGAAACCATGTCCATTCTCTAGTGATGTGCCCACAGTGTGGACTCTCGTGTTCTCAGTGGGGTATGTTCGTCGTCCAGAGGACAGCATGGCCAAGCATCCTAGCAGCCGGAGAGTGGCCCTCAGCATGCAGGTAAGAAAAATGAAGGGACACCGCACAGCCTCTAAAAGCCTCATCTAGGTGCGGTGATTGGGCCGAGTTGGCAGCCACTGTCACCCACCAAGCGCTGCCTAGAGTGAGGAACGGGAAATGGCTCGAGATGAAGTTGAAATTTACTTGTCCCTTCAATGTTGGTTTTGATAAGACAGTTTTGAGCGAAGATGCCCAAGCCGTGAGATTTTGCAGGAATCTCAGGACACTTGCAGAGACTTCGAACAAAAACAGGAGGGCATGGGAGAGGGGTGGCGCTGGGCAGAGAGGAAATTGAAACAGCGCGACACACAGGAGCTGCTGTGAAGCCTTAGGCATGATACCTGGAGGGTCATTGCGAGGTTTCCTGTGGGAGGGGCCCTCTGAAACAGAGAAAGAGTCCCCAGTGGTGGTTACCATCAGCAAACGGGAGAAAAGCAGGTTAATTACATCTCTGTATTGGGAAAGGTGTTGGCTTCAATTAAATAATACACAGTGAAATGGCTGATGCTGCCAGACCTTTGGGAGAGGCTGGCACCTCAAGGACAGGCACTGTTTTGAGACACGGTCTCCTTCTATAGCCCCAGCTGGCCTTGAACTCACAGCAGTCCTCTTGCCTCAGCCTCTAGAGTGCTGGACTTAACAGTTGTGCACCACCACCCCTGGCCAGTATTTATATGATGCTGTGGGATCAGACCCAGGACCTTGTTCACACTCAGCAGGTGCACTAACCACTGAGCTATCCCCCCTGGCCCACCCAAGCACTGTATTATGTGTTTACTTTTTTTTGGGACAGGGTCTCGCTCTATAGCCGAGGCTGGTCCTGATCTCACTGTGTAGCCCAGACTGGCCGTGGACTCAGGGCATTCCTCCCGCCTCAGCCTCCCGGGTGCTGGGATGATAAGCGTGCACCACCGCACCCAGCTTTAGTGGTACTGGGGAAGCACGAGGCAAGTGCTTTAACTGCTGTGCCCTTGCTCTAGCCCTTCGAGCACTGTTTTAAACTGGAACTTCCATCCCTTAGAGCATCTTTGGAGCTCCTCTAAAGCCTATCACTGCACACCTATTCAGGTAGGTTGGGCATTGGAGCAGGCTAGTTTAAAGGTCAGGCTCTGAACTGGCCCACAGTGCCTTGGGAGGTGAACTTGATTACTACCTGGTCTTTGTTACCTTTGGTGCCTGTAGCCAGAAGGTAGCTTTTATAGCGCAGATCAGTGGTAAATGGCTTAGAGAGGACTTGGTTGAGATCTATCTGGCTGATACAGATGGGCTGAACTGGCTTTGCAGTTCTTTGTTCGCTGAGGAACAGACTTGACTTGGCCCTTTTCTACAAAGCTCTAGTGCCCAGTTTGGTGCTGTGGTGAACTCAGATGGCAGGGGAGGTGTCGTGGTGTTTAGTGAGCACCAGGATTGTTTGCATACTGTACCTGGCAAAGATGGTTTGTTCACACCTGGCCTGCTTAAGATGGGTCATGTGTTTGAGGCAGAACCCACTGGGTTACATGACAGGCTAAAAATAACCACTGAGCCCATGCATGGTGAGCAGAGACAGCATGAGTAGAGCTGGGGTGGCTGTCCCCACCACACAGGAGTGGCAGAGCCCATTTGAGAATCTTCTTGGGGCCACTGCCCTCCTCCCCTGACTCCCCAGTTCTGTGGCCCTGCTGCACACAGAGAAGCTGAGTCTAGTTTCCATTCCATCAGCTGGGGAGCCACAAGCTCCTCCGCACAGCCATGGTACCCTGAGCCAGCCACTCCTCAGAGGTCTGGCCTCTGCCCTGGTCTTGTGTGGAGGGTCCCAAAGCCTAGAGTTAGCACCACAGGTGCTGCCTCTGGGCATGCTATTCAGAGAAGGAACTGCAGCTCCTGGGGACAAAGGCGTTTCCTTTTCACAGTTTCTCCCTTACGCCTGATGTCATCAGTCTGTTTAGGGCTAGTGTGTGCGGTCTCCTTTTTTGGTCAATTCCTGGCCACAGTGCTTAGAACTCAAAGTTACTTTGACTTCAATAATTTTGCTTGGATTTGCTAGTACAGGGGATTCTGGGATTTGTTTGGTACTGGGGATTGAAGAGCCTTCCACACTGAGCTACTTCCCAGACCTTTTTATATGTTGATTCAGAGTCTAAGTTACCCAGGCTAGGCTCAAGTTTATGATCCTCCTGCATCAGCCTACCAGTGTGTTGGGGATTACAGGGCCAGCTGATGATGGTTTTTAATTTTGGGATGGTAAGTTTCATTTGTAAGCGGATGAATGTATGATTAAGATAATTTTCAAGAAGGGACAAAGTTAACAATAATGTGGGCTAGCAAGGATCTAAGGCAGAGGAAAAGGTGGTGAAAACATGACTGAACTTTGAGGCACATCCTCTAGGCTCAATGACTGAAGGGCTCCCACGTGTCCAGCGCTGTCCCAGACATTGGAGATGAACACCCAGAACCCTTTGTGTTCACTGGAACAGCATGCTGACAGGGAGACAGACCATAAACGAGATAAATAAAAATGATCAGCAGGTGCCACAGGGATGTGTGATAAAGAAGCTGGGGAATTTTAGACTGAGTAACTTTTGAGTAAGGACTGAAAGAAAAGGAAGAAAGCAGCCCTGGCTGCACAGAGCTGGGGCATAAGCATTCTTAGTGAACAGCCAGTGCAAAGGCCCTGATGTAGTGTGTGAAGAAGTTAAGGAGTAGTTTACAAGGCAGAACAGAAATTGCAGTGGGCCAAGGGGACCAAATTACCATAAACCCTTTGCTCTAGCTGTCAGCAAAGGATGGATGGGTTTTGATCTTCCCTTGAGCAAGATCCCTCCAGCTGCTATGTTGAGACTAGGCTGTGCGGGGCCATTGTGGAAGCTGTGGAGCCCAGGTGGAGGCTGTGAAAGTGATCTAGCCGAGGGGGGGGGGGGGGGGGGGGGGGGAAACCAGGGTGGCCAGAAATGGTTGCATTCCTGGCACACAGTGTTTGCAAGGGAAAGCTTACAGAACGGATTATGTGTATAGGGAAGGAGAAAACCAGCGTGACCACAGGCTTGCAGCCCAGGCGGGCTCATCCCTCCAGTTCTGAGTTAATGGGGGAAGACGTGGGGGTGAAGCTTGTCGACTGGCTTGGGGCACATGAGGTGGGATGTGCCTTTTGGACATCCAGGTGAGGAGCACCTGGGGAGTCCAGTGGCGGGCGGGTTTGGAGATGGAAAGCCACGTCCAGCCAAGGGGAAGGGCCGCCAGGTGAGGCGGCCTGGGAGGCAGAAAGCATAGGGGCAGGCCACAGTTGTCACGCAGCAGCTCTGGAGCCAGGCAAAGACTGGCCGCAGCCACCGGGAGGCCTTGGGGGCCCGTGGTGCCCCAGTTGTGTGGGAAGGGTGGCAGGGTGAGAGTTCTTCAGCTGATGCAGTAGCAGGCCCCAAGGGAAATGTCGCAGAGCCGCTCATGCAGGCCACAGGCCGGGGCCTTGGCCGGAGCTGGGCCGTTTGGCACAGAAATAAGGAGGAAGGACGAGGGTGTGAGTTTCCTGATCATTTCTGTTTTTCAGTTAAGTAGGAAGTAAGGGCATCAGCTGCAGAGGAAAGAGGCTGTAGGGTGGGGCTCATTGGGTTCAGCCCCTGCGCCCAGAGAGAGGTAGTCTGATTATTTTTGTGCCCCTTTGCGTTGTGCTGTGGAACAGGTGGATGTTTGGATTTGGTTTGACTTGTGTTTTAGGTTTTTGTTTGTTTGTTTGTTTTTTAGAGAAGGTCTCTCTGTAGCTCAGACTGGCCTCAAACTCACAGCAGTCCTGCTTCAGCCTCCAGAGCCCTGGGATCACAGGTGTGTGCCACCATGCCCAGCTGTTGTGTGGTGCTGGAGGATCAGGTCTCAGGGTCCTCGCTTCCTACACAAGCGCTCTAATCACCGAGCTGCTTGCTCCTCTAGGCGCAGGCCTGTGTTTCAGTGGAATCCTGGCTGGGTGTGGGAGGAGGGTGGGTTATATGGGTGGCCACGGGCTGCAAGCTGGGTCCGAGAGCTGTGAAGGGAGAGCATCATGGGGAAGACGCCAAGAGACAGAGAGAAAGATGGCTTTAGACAAAGAGGTGTTTGATGGTGAAATCTTGAGGCCCAGTCACCTGTCAATCAGAGGAAGTGGTGAGATCATGCAGGTCAAAGAGCCAAGAGAGTGGAAGGGCACTGGGTTGTGAAAGGTACTGAGAAAAACCAGTGGCCTGGGAGACAGGACCAGACCTTTCAGGGAGCCCTGTGGTCAGGCAGGCCTGGAGGTGGAAGCAGCCCCAGCAGCAGGAAGGAGGCCAGCACCTTCAGCAAGCGCTGGAGCCCTAGGTGAGGACCTTGGCCAGGGCACATGGGGCAACCTCTGGAGATGCTTTGGTGTCCCGGTGCCCATGGGAGGATGCTAAGCACTCTGCCATGTCCGGAACAGCCCCACCCCACCTGCCAGAAGTGCTGAGGATGAGAAAGCAAGTCCAGGAGGAAGGGGCACAGGATGGACAAGGTTTCAGGAGCCCCGCTGACCCCTCCCCAGGAGGATGGGGGAGCCCCTGTAACAGGATACAGAAGGTGAGCGCAGGGCCCGCGCCTCGGTCTGATCTGGACCCACCGTGGTGCAGCTCGCTGATGGCTAGTGCAGGAAGAAGGGCAGCGTCTGGGGGCAGATTCCCTGCCAGCAGTGGTGCACTCAGGGCTGGCGCTGCGGCCACCAACGCCAAGGGCTCCTCACACGGGCTCTCACCTGAGCTTGTTCTTGAGCACAGTCACCTCGCGGCCCATGGCCTCGTTGCTCTCGGTGGCCTCGTCCAGCTCCCGCTGCAGCTTCCTGCGGTTGGCGTTGATGCGCTGGGACTCCTCCTCGGCCTCCTCCAGCTGCCGCTTGAGCTGCTTCACCCTGGCGTTCCCTTTCTCGGCCTGTCAAGGAGAGGGCGGAGGGTCTTCAGCGGCGGAGGCCAGGGAAGGCTGCCGGGCTGCGGGAGGGAGGGCAGCACTGTGCACCTGCTCCTTGTACTGCTCGGCCATCTTGCGCTCGTCTTCCACCTGCAGCAAGGCTTCCTTCAGCTTCTTGTCCTTCTGCTTCAGCGACTTGGCGGTCGCCTGCTTCTCTCTGTGCGGGGTGGGCCAAGGGAAGCGGTTGAGAGAGGGCACTTGCCCTTAAGGTAGTTGTGTCAGTAGACACAGTGCGTTGCCCTCCATAAGCACTTTTCCGTGGGCCCCAGATCAGGACTCGCGAGATAGAAGGATAGTATTTGGCCACAAAAAGGAACAAGGTGGGTGAGCCCAGGAAACACCTTGCTAAGAGATTACAAATGCACATGTTACGTGGTTCCCTGTGAGCAAAAGGCTCAGAATCACCCAAGCCACAGAGGCAGAAAGAAGCCTTTGGTCGGCTGCGGTGATAGCTACAGGGCATTGGAGGTGACAGGAAGGGCCTAAAATCAACTGTGCTGATTTTTTCACTTGTTTGCAAGTATAATAAAAGCCACTGAATTGTACACGCTCAATGAGTACATTGGGGTGGGGACTATAATTCAGTGATGAGAGCATGTGCCCAGTGTGCGCAAGGCCCTGGGACTGATGGCACACACCTATAATCCCAGCATCTGGGAAACTGAGACAGGAGGATTACTATGAGTTTGAGGCCATCCTGGGCTACATAGTTCAGGACCAGCCTGGACTGGTGTAAGATGTCACAAAACTAAGTAAGTCATTGCAGGGCATGTGAATTATCAGTAAGCTGTTATCAGAAAAAATAAGGGTCATGGTCACAAATATACTGTGACCGGCCTCAATTGACCCGAGAGGCTTTCCTGTGTCAGTGTGCTTAGTGGGTTGATGGTGGACCTCCTGCATATTTCCCTGTAGACAGCGATTAGAAACAGCCACTTGTGCCAGTATCCCAGGGACCATAGTGATGCTAATGGCAGCTGCACGTTTCTTGCTTTGGGTCTGGCACTGCCCTTTCCGTGTGACCATTCTTTCCCCACCACGCACCCCCAGTGTGGGCATCACTGAGTTGACTCTTCAAAAGCCACAGGTGGTGCTCAGAAGCTACCTGACTTGCCCCAGTGAGCAAGCTGGGCTTGGAACTCTTCCACGTACCTGGCCTCCTGCTCAACCTGTTCCTCCAGCTGTGCAATCTTGGCCTCTAGAGCTGCGATGGTGGACTTGAACTTGGACTTCACTGCCCCCTCCATCTCCTGCAGCTTGCTGCGCAACTCCTTGTTCTGCCTCTCGAGCTGTTGCCGCGCGCTCTCGTTCTTCTGGGCTGCGCTGCGCTCCGTCGCCAGCTCGTTGCTGAGCTGCTCAGCCTGAGGAGGAAATGCAGGCCATGAACCTCTGCTGGCTGTCTTCAGCCTCAGGTGGGTGCCACATGATTCTCTGGCCAAGGCATCCATTCTCCTCCCTCTTCGGCCCACAGCCAACTCTCCAGCATCCTAAGATCAGCTCACAAGCCACCTCTTCCAGAAGCATCCCAGGCCACCTGACCGAGAGTCTTTCCTGTACTGCCCTTTGTTCAAAGCCTGGGAGGGTTTCAGCTCACGTGGTGGTCCCTACTGGGTGTCACAGTGCACACTCACTAGTACTTACACCTGGCATGTCACTAAGGGCTCGCTGTTATAATGCCAGGTACTGGGACTGGGGGAGCGTAGTGAGGGGTTGTGCCAGAGCCCTTCGGGCACACATCTGCTTAGTGAAGGGACTCAGGCGTATACCAGCCAGCAAAGGAGAACCTGCAGGCTAGCAGTTGAGGTCCTGAAGCTGGCAGGAGGGACACTGACTGGAGGAGGGGGAAGGGCCTAGGACCCTACTGTCGGGTTTGAGTGCTCTCTTTCTCTGTGTGAGGCCAGCTTGTCACTAAACCAATGAGCTTGGGACCTAGACCTTGTTAGAGATCTGAAGGGGGGCCCACATCCTGGGTGGCCTTGCCCTGTGGCAATCCTTGTGTCCTCCGGTGTGATCTGAGCGCAGGGACCACATGCCTGTTAAAGACACCCCACTCTGGGCAGGAAACAGCCACCGAAACTAAATGGAGGTAGAAAAAAATGGTACACACACTGACCTGAGCTCTGTGGCACAGGCAGGCCTGCCTCCTGGAGCCTCTGTGCTTACCTACCTCTCCTTGAACTCAGGGCACCACGCACCTGCTGCGTGGCCTTGCGGACCCGGTCGCTCATGGCCTCCATGTTGCCCTGCTCCTCCTCCAGCTCCTCCTCCAGCTGGGCGATCCGGGCCTCCAGGCGGCGCTTCTCGTCCTGTAGCGTGTTCCTGGGGGACACAGAGCTGCCGTGAAATCCTGGGCCCTTGCTCTGGAGGTGCAGTAACGGGGAGTTGACCTCATTCTCTTGGGGAAACTGAGGTTCAAGCTAGATTCACCCTAGGTCAACTGCTAGGAAGTGGGGAACCAGAATGGGCATGGGGGCCAGTGCTTCTGGCCTGGGTTTGCCACACTATTCACCGAATATGAAATTGGCCATACCCCAAAACAGAATTGTGGGAAGCCTGGCTAAAAAATAAAAAATCAATAAAATGGGGGAAACAAAAAAAAACTTTCGCCGTGGTGGATCAGTCCCTTGTTGAAGCTCAGGTGAGGACTCTGTCATCCTTATCATCAAAGTGGGGGTTCAGGAGGCTCCTGTGAGCCGTCTCCCTTATGCTCTGAATCTGGGCCCCCACCCCTGGGCCCATACCTTCCCGACAGGCTGCTGGCCAGCTCCTCAGCCAGCTCCTCCTTCTCCAGGTCAGCCTGCTTGCGAGCCCTCTCAGCGGCAGCAAGATCCTGCGGGGGCAGTGAGAGGAGAGCTGCCGGTCCCAGGAACGGGCCCATCCCCTCGAGAGGCTGCCTGCTCCCCCCTCCCTAACACCTTGAAAGGCCACATCTTCCTCTGGGTTCGGAGAAGCCCTGCAAATACAGCAGAGGAGGAAAGCAGGAGTCTGCTCTCAGCAGGGTCCTGTCCACTTGGGACATCTGAGGGAAGGAAATCTGCATGCACAGGTCTGTGCCCCATTCCTGGCAAGGGGGACACTTTACCTCCTGGAGCTGCATGAGGTCAGCCTCCAAGCTCTTGGCTTTCTTCTCGTTCTCCTTGGCAGTGGCAAAGATCTCGTCTCTGGAGGCACGGGCATCGTCCAGCTCTCTCTGGAAGTCCTTCATCTGGGCCTGCAGGAGTCAGCAGGACCAGCATTGTCCTTACCCTGGTCTTGCTGCTGGACTTACCTCTCCCTGCCAGCCCCCCACCTTGATCTTCTGTCAACCACAGAGAAGTCCTCGGTGCATCGCTCTGCCCCCAGCTGTGGTGACTGGCTGGCTGGTGGCACCATGCATGGGCCCAGCAGACATGTCTAGAAAGCTGACCCCTTGACGTGATCTCAGGGCGGGGTCAGATGCCTGGTAACAGTGCCCCACTCAGGAAACAGCCACCTAAGGCTCCAATGAGAGCAGAAAACCACCTGCTGGCAAGTTTCCCACAGCAGAGGTAGGCCTGCTTCTGGAGCCTTCTGTGCTGGGTTGACCTGGCCAAGGAAACTGACCCTTCCCCGCCCTCTGAACCCTGTACTCGGTGTCACCCACCTGCAGTTTTCGAAGCTGCTTGATGGCTTCCTCCCTCCCCTTGATGGCCGAGTCAGCCTGAAGCTCCAGGTCTTTCAGGTCCCCTTCCAGCTTCTTCTTGGCCGCTGCTGCCAGGGCACGCTGCTTTCTCTCGTCCTCCAGTTCCGTCTCATACTCGTGAAGCTGAGTGATAAAGAGGTGTGTGCTGCCCTGTTTCCCCTCAAAGCTGTGACCCCACTCGGTCACTTTCTGAGCCCCGGATGCTCATAACTCCTTCCCCACATGACCACCCGTGCGTGGGTTTCTCCCCTATGGGGCAAGTAAAGTCTCCACTGGGCCTGTGGGTGGCGGCAGCAGTAGGAACAGACCGGGCTGGCCACCTCCCCTGTCCTCTCCTGCCGTTTCTGATGGGCTCACCTGGCGCTGCAGCTGCCTCCGCTTCTCCTCGTTCTGCTCATCCCTGGCTTGGAGATCCCGCTCAAACTGGCCCTTGAGAGCCTGCATGTTGACCTCCAGCCGCAGCTTGGCGTCTTCAGTGGCCTGCAGCTCGTCCTCCAGCTCTTCCAGCTGCGTCTTCATCTCCTCCATCTGGGTCTCCAGGGCCCGCTTGGACTTCTCCAGCTCATGCACCTGGCAGGCAGAGGGGACAGCATCCACACTCAAAGGAAGCTGGAACCAACCCCGCGGAGCTGCAGCTCATCGGAACAATGAGGCCTCCAGCAGGATGTGTGACCAGGGACCAAGATGCCTCCAAGAGCTCAGATCCAACCCTGCCCGTCCCACACCAGCCTGAGCACTCGTCTTCCTGCCCTGATGATCGTTCAGCAGGAATAAGCCCCTCCAGGATGCTGCCCCACGGAAGCTGGTTGCTGAGCCCACACAGTACCGAGCCACTTACGTTCTTGCCCACGTCATCCTTGGAGCTGACCAGGTCTTCCATTTCAGCTTTGAGCATTTTGTTGGTCCTCTCGAGCTCTTCCTTGGCTTCCAGGGCCTCCTCGAGGGCCCGGGCCAGAGACAAAGCCTTGGTTTCCTTCTCCCGGGCCTCTGCCTCCGCACGGTCCCTCTCGTCTGCGTATTTGGAAGAGATGGTCTTCTCCTCGGCTAACAACTGTAACACAACACAAGGCTCAGAGGCATCCTGGCATATCCAAGGCATGGCCTCACCACACCCCAGCTGTATGTGCCCTACGTGTGCCGAGGTGCAGCAGGAAGTATTTTAGATGTCACCAGAAGTCATTTACAGTCCTCCTGCTTCCTCCCTTTTGCATCCTACTGCCGAGGTCAGCATGACACTGAAGCCTCCCAGAGGCCACAAGTAGCTCTCTCCCACAATTCCCTTTGAGCCACACAGAGGAAATGTAAGTGTGGATGGACCCGCAACTGCTTATCCTTCTGCTTGGGGAAGAAACCCAAAGAATATCCCATCCTCACATTAATCCCCGCTTCAGGGAGCCAACGCCCTGTGGTTTAGATTGTAATCTGCAAACCAGGCTTCCAGAATCTAGCCAAGACAGGAACGGGGACCTCTAAGAAGCAAGTCAAGACAGAAACTATCCATGTTGTATGCATCAGGGAGAGAGTAAAGGCAGCCTCTGGCTCCACCCGATCAAGAGTTGGCACTTAGAGGGAGAGGCTGTGGGAAGGGGAATAGTGCGATGGCCCACAGACCCTGGCCCCCAGGGCTGGGACAAACAGCAAGCCTGTGCCTGTGCATTTGGGATCCTGGCACAGTCCAAATTTGGTTGTTAGCCTAACCGTGAGTCACTTGTAAACAAAGTGTGGAGAACATGAAAAATTGGTGTTTGGGGGTTTGCATCATACAGGTGTGTGTGCATTTATTAGAATCTTAAGATTTCTGCACTTTTCATATGTAAATTTTACCTCAAAAGAAGCAAAACTGATGCTATGGTTTGGATCTGGAGTTACCCTCCAAAACCTCACATATTTAGATGTAGTGGGGTAACTGTGGAACTAACTATATATTATTGGGAGGGAGGGCCTGGTTGGTAAGGGCATATGCTTGGGGTTTGACCTGGAGTGTTTCAATGTGTTGAGATTGAGGGTTGCCTAGGGCAGAGCTTTCAGGCATTTGTTACTGACTTATAGGACAGGGAGTGAGGGAGAGGCACCCATCATAGGTGTGGGAGGCCTGACCTTCAACTAAATAAACGAAGAAGAAATGTTACAGCTTCTTCATGGGAAAGCTCTAGCCTTGCCAGAGTGTCCAGACTCACTTGGCTTCTGTCTGCAATGGAGTGAGCAGCTTTCCGGCTCCTGCCAGGTGCTTCCACCATTGCCAGCTGCCCCTTGAATGGACTGTGTGAGACCTTCTGAAGCTGTGAGCTAAATAAATATTTTCTCCAATTGTGGATGTCAGGTGTTCTGCCCCAGCAGTAAGATAAGTAACTAAGACAGTTACTTTTAAAAATGGACTCAAGTTAACTCAAGCAATGCAGAAGTGTTAAGAGTTAGACAGACGTCTGTGATTTGCTTTGCAACGTAGCCACAAGGTAAAAAAAAAAGATAGATACAATCCATCCTTGTAAACTTATGTGATAAAGTACATGTAGTAAAATGTTAATGGTCGAATCCAGGTGTGACTACGCAGGTGTTTGCCCTGCAATTCCTTCTACCTTGCTGTGTGCTTGAAATTTTACATAATGAAATATTAGGCAAAAGTGCCATTAAGAAGTATGAACTTTGAATTACTTGGGATACTCAGTAGGTGGTCAGTAAATACTCATGAAGTGAATAAAACTAATGAACTTCCTTCCTGATTCATCAAGGCTGGAAACTAAGGAGTTACTGTTCATAGACAGCCCTTGTCCTGGTACCCAGAAAAGTCACAGCCATCAAGCCTTCTGCTGATGTCCTCACTCTGAGGAGACCTCGTGTGGCATGGCATCCCAGGAGGGACAAGATAGCTTCCACTGCTTCCAGCAAAGTGGACAAGCAATGTAGACACCCACCACCCCAGGGCTTTACCACCCAAACTCTCCAGCCAGTGCCCAGGACAGAATGGAGGACCCTTCCTCACCTACCTGATCAAACTTCTTCTGCTTCTTCTCCAGGTTGGACACCAGTTGCCGCTGGTTGTCCAAGTCAACGACCAGGTCGTCGAGCTCCTGCTGAAGCCTGTTCTTGGTCTTTTCCAGTTTGTCATAAGCAGCTGCCTTTTCCTCGTACTGCTGGGTGAGACCCTCGAGTTCCTTCTGGAGCCTCTTCTTCCCCTCCTCCATGGCTTCCACAGTGCTAGCAAAGTCTTGCAGCTTCTTCTTCGAGTCAGAGAGCTGAAAGGGCAGTGTCCAGGACCAGGTCAGAGGAGGGCCCTAAGTGACCCTTGATAAGCCCTGCCTGCCAGACCCTCTCCTCCCTGAAAAAAATTCAACAGCAGAGAGAGCTGGTGAACCAAGCAACATGGCGCCATGGCCCAACCACAAAGAAAACTCTAGTCCAAAAGAAATGAGAGATGGCGGGCACCTGGATATTGAGGGTGGAGATGTGGCGCTCCAGGTTCTGCTTGGCCTCCATCTCCTCGTCCAGTTGGTCCTGCAGGCTGTTCCTCTCGTCTTCCAGCTGGCGCAGCTTGGTGGACACATTCAGCTTCTGCCGGGTTTCTTCTTGAAGCAGTTCCTGTGCAGAACACACACGGAGGAAGGTCATCCTCTGAGGAAGGTCGCACCCCAGGTGCCCCCTGTTGAGTGGCACCATACGCACCTGAGTGTCTTGGAGCTGGGATCCCAGGGATGCCACATCCTTGGCCAGTTTGATGGCCTTGCCTTCTGCCTCATTGAGCATGCCTGTGACACTCTCCACTTCATTCTGAGGGTGCCAAGACACTGGTTAGTCAAAACTTCTAGAATAGGATCTTCATTAAGCAAGTGCAGTCTCTTTTTACTCCAAATACACTGGGTGCCTTTATAGAATAGAAATTGGTGTCCAGCAACTGAGAAAATACACATGAGGTAGAGGTAACTGGCTCCTCAGGGAAACCCATCACCTATAAGCTGCGTCAGGGCCCTAGACTGTGGTTCTAAGAACCTGTTAAACAGTTAAAGCCTCAACTGCATTGACTGAGCGTGGATCCCAATAACTTGATCCTGGATTCCTGCCAAGGTTGGCACGCATAAGACAGTAGATCCGAGAGACCATAAGCTGGGAGACTGTCATCTGCTCCCACTCGGGGTGTCTCTGGGCAGGACCTTTGGAGATTGTTACCCTGCCTCTCTTCCCTTCCTACTCCTGCTGAGGATATGTGTGACTGTGACTGTTCTTTCAGGACATCGCAGCTTTTTTCTCCCCCCCCCCCCATTTTTGAATATGTATGTATGCGATGCATGTTTACATTGAACTTGACTATTTTGTGCACATATATATCACTTCAAAATTACAATCCCTTCCCCTCCCATGCTCTTCCTTCCCGCAACTCCCACTCTCCCCTATTATGAAAGGACTGCATTCTGGGTTTCTCATATTAGAGAAACCATTTGGTATTTAATCGTCTGTGTCTGACCCACTTCACCAAGCACGATAGTCTCAAGTTGCTTCCATTTACCTACAAAAGCCTCCAACCTATCTGTCTTTATAGATGAGGAGTACTCCATTGTGTACATATACCACAATTTATGTATCCGTTGTTCTGTTGATGGGTATTTCAGTGTCTTCCACATTTTAGCTTTTGTTAGTTGTGCTGCTGTGAACATGGGTATACCTGCATCTGTTATATGACGCTCTTAGTCCTTTTGGAAAACTAGGACATAGCTACTCATGGGGTAGCAAAACCTCAACTCACAACTGCATATGGGAGAAAATTCAACGTCTCCCCTGCTCCGAACTGTAAGCACATGAATATTCATCAGACTTTTAGACATTTTCCATGAGTGGAGAGTCAGGTCAAATGGGTCTTCAGAGCAAAATAAAACCAAAGATACACAGATTATGTGATTTGTTAGCTTAAAGCCTTTAAATGGCTTCACTTCTCTCCAAGTAAAAACCAGTATACATCTAATGGATTGCCCCTCCCGTATCTGACCACGATCCATCAGTCTAGCCCCACTCTACGCATCTCTCCTCCCAGCTCAGCCTTCCAGGTCTACTGGCCTTCTCTGCCTCCTAGTTTTTCCACTTATCACTGGGCCTTAGTACCTGCTGCCTGCCAGATGTCCCTGTCTGATCTTAGTACTCCTAAGAGAAGATCCTCCTGATTGCTCCTCCCCTACACCAGCTCCCCTTGTTATTCCTGCGGACAGCACTGTTTGCCTCCACTTCCGGCAGGTGCCACTCACACCTCCCTTGCCCTACTAGGCTGGAGTTCTCCTGGGGCAGAGACAGCGTCTGTCATCCTTGCCTTGTATGTCTGGGCTAAGCACAGTGTCTAGCATACAGCAGGTGGTTCGTAAGGACTTGTTAATGAGCAAATAAAGATTCCGATGAGATTCAATCAAGCAGGGAAACCATCCCCCCCACTGGGGCCATGTCACTAGTGGCCGCTGACCTCAGTGGCAGCCTGGGAGACACCAGTCATGGAGGGGCCAGTCCCTGGGCCGTGCCTCACCTGCAGCTTGTGGACCTTGTCACTGAGCTCAGCCCGGGCGCGCTCCCCGTCGCTGCACTTGGACTGCAGCTCCTGCAGCTGTCCCTCCAGCTTCTTCTTTTTGTGCTCCACCTCCTGCTTCGCCTGGCCCAGCACCCGCAGCTCCCCGGCCAGCTCTGCGTTCTCCTTCTCCAGCGCCTGCTTGTTCTTGTCCAGGTTCGCCTTGGCCTGGCCAGGAGAGCGGAGGAGGGGTGCGCGGCTGGGGCAGGAGCATCTGCAGCAGGTGGGTCCCCACACCCCCACCCCCCCCTCAGGAAGGTCCCTGCCACTGTGCTCCATGTCCCAGGGCTGGGACAGGCATTGTGAGAAGTGTAGCATCACTGAGATGTTCAGATGCTGCTCTTCCAAGCGTGGCAGTTGCAAACTGACATCTTATCGTAACCCACCTGTGTCCTGTCTCGTGTGACCCAGGTTTTTTAAAAAACAAGTTGGCAGTATTTTAACATTTTCCAAAGATGTCTAGACTCCCAACTTCTCTTTCTAAATACCTAATGTTCTATATTGTATCTACGGATGTTTGTGAAAATTCATCGAACACTTAAAATTGGTGAGTTAGACTACCCATACCTCAATAATTCTGACTTTCAAGAAGCAAACTGCTGATCTGGAAATAGGATGTGGCCTTCCTCCAAGGCAGAACTCAGCTGGAGCTAAGCAGTGGGGGTAAGAATATTAAAAGTGTCCCCCAACAGACTTAGGGACTCAGTGTTCCAAGTTAGACCTGATGTTGGAAGAACTCAAGTACAGACAGTCCCACTTCCCTGCGCCAGGCTGGCCGGTGGTTCTCAGCCCCCGCCTGCTCCCTGCAGGTCAGGACAGACACACTGTCTGTAGGGGCATTGGCATGGGGAGTCTTCCAGAGAGGCCCAGCAGCATGTGTGTGTGTGGGGGGGGGGGGGGGGGTGTGGCTTCCAGTTCCTGCACCTGCTGAGTGACATCAGGTCCTCCACCTGGGGCCCTGATCTTCCAGCCAAAAAGGGGAGAAGACGGACACGTCAGCCTCACCACTGCCCAAGGGCTAATAATTCCAGAAGTGAGGAAGAGTCCTGATAAACACACAAACAAAAAACCTTTGGACCCAGAATAAGGAAGAGATTTGAAGAGGAAAATGTTTGTTACAGTTGTAACAAAAACTGTCCAAAATATGTAAAGAATCAGGCTGTTGGAGGCTAGTATTCAGGTCCCACGTGACCAGGAATGGGGGGCCTCAGGCGCTACAAAAAAGTGTATCTTCATTTGCAGAGGGCAGAATAGCTCAGTTTTGGACAGTGCTTTGCAAAGGGTGGTCCCCAGAACACCCTCCTCAGGATCCAGAGAGGGCCACGGGACAGTAAATGAGTCAGTGCTTATAAAACACTTGGGACAATGTCTGGCACCTGGTAAGTGCTATACAAGGGATTAGCATTTTAATGTAAAGGTTGGAAATCCAGCAGAACAGAATGAGTGAGCCAGCACCCAGAAAGGGACTCGGGGAAGCACCACCAGGTTTTCTGGAAGCAACCAGGTTGGAAATTCCAAACACCCTTGGAGATGAAGCACAGGAACTCCTTCAAAGAGACAGAAAATATCCAGATTGGGGCGATTCCCATTTCCTCAACAGACCCGCCAATGGGAGAATGAGATCATCCCGCCATTCTCAAAACTGCAGAGAGTGGTTTTGCCACTGAAATGACAAGTTTCCCTCCAATTTTCAAAAGATGCTCCCAATTTTAAGGAAAGTTAAATTGCCCAGAAGTCTTGAGACCTTTGCTTCTCTCGGAAGGGCAGTGCACTGCAGACCCTGCCTTGCAGTGGCCAGGAAGGTGGGGGTGTCAAGACCCAAGCTGCCCAGGTAACTGTTCTGTCCCTTACTGTGGGACCTCGGGAAGTCGCTTCACTTTTGAGGCACCCTGGGTTTAACAGTACTGCTACATTTTGGATCTTTAGGGTCTCCCAAGTCAGATGTGTTAAAAGTGTGGCTCTCAGGCTGGCTCCCCTGGGAGATGACAGAGCCTTGAGAGGTGGAGGCTGGTGGGAGATCTTTAAAAGGTCACAGGGAACATGTCTTTGAGGGGACTGAGGGTCACGGTCCTCTCCTTCCTCTCTTATTGGCTGCAGGGTATGCAGTTTTGCCCCTCTACGTGCCCCACTGTGATGTGCTCTCTACAGGCTGGCTGACCATAGACTGGAACCTCCAAAACCGTGAGCCCAAATAGAACTCCCTTGATACGGTGACTATCTCAGTGGCCGTGACAGAAAGCTGCCTGACACAAGCACCTGTGTCAGAGCACAGATGGGACAATTAACATATAACTGGGGAGGCCTGATCTGCTGGGGTTACTGCTAAAACTATGTGTGGCCTACAGTGTGCTTTCACACCATCCCTGACACATACAGACTGAGGTTCCCTTACCCAAAATGCTTGGGACCAGATGACTCTTGGGTTCCAGATTGGGTTCATCATGCAGAATATGTGCTTCTAGCATATGAGGAGGTGCCTAAGGGACGGGGCCCCAAGTCTAAACACACAACTCACATATGCTCAAATGTACCTTACCCATGAGGGCAATTCTATACTCTGTCTTCAGCGCACCTGTGTGACTGTGATTATAACATGAAG